>JACEFZ010009717.1:0-17554 GCA_014155875.1 Cepaea nemoralis | reverse complement strand
AAACCACCCGGGGTCGAACCGCTCCCAGCTTTCGCCCCGCTACGAGACTGCGTGATAAACGGGATTACGGAGAAAGTGTTGTAACCCCTCGGCCAGAGAGACCGGCTCAGCTGCATACCCCATGTCTAATACCCACAGTAGCATCTAATGGAACATATGACACAGGGTTAAAGAAAAGAATTCAGTTATTCAAGGACTGACAAGAACATAGATCGTATTTAAAGAGACCCTCCACCCCCCCCTGGGCATGCGAATGGAGTATGTTGACAATGACATCATTACAACTCGTGGAGTTGGGAAGGGTCAGGGAGAAATATGCCAACCTCATTCCAATAGATGGCACTTTGTTATAGGGTCAGGAAGAAATATGCCAACCTCATTCCAATAGATGGCACTTTGTTATAGGGTCAGGAAGAAATATGCCAACCTCATTCCAATAGATGGCACTTTGTTATAGGGTCAGGAAGAAATATGCCAACCTCATTCCAATAGATGGCACTTTGTTATAGGGTCAGGAAGAAATATGCCAACCTCATTCCAATAGATGGCACTTTGTTATAGGGTCAGGAAGAAATATGCCAACCTCATTCCAATAGATGGCACTTTGTTATAGGGTCAGGAAGAAATATGCCAACCTCATTCCAATAGATGGCACTTTGTTATAGGGTCAGGAAGAAATATGCCAACCTCATTCCAATAGATGGCACTTTGTTATAGGGTCAGGAAGAAATATGCCAACCTCATTCCAATAGATGCCAGCCCCTTCTCAGCTCACCATCATCATCATCTCATCTGGTTCCTCTTGTACCTTGTGGGAGAGTACCCTTTCATGGCTTCATGTATGGAGATTCCCATGGATTCTGTTATTTCCCTCTGTCCATCGTTTACATCAGGGGTCACCAAACTTTTTTCTCGGCGGGCCGGACAACTGACAAAATGATGTGCCGGTCTCCGTGGCGAAGGCCTTACGGACGCGGTTCGTAATCCCGTATACCCACGTTCGAAATACAGATGCGAACGATTTGGCAGCAGACAACGTTGCACTGGTTTTTACGCTATGTTATGGGTGCCGGTTTTTCGAAAAGCAATGGTAAACTACTGAACATAAACTTGCCAAGACATCAACAACAGCAAACAATGCTGGTGTTGACTGAAAACGTCCTGTAAAGGATATGCAACTAACTTTAACAATAATTTTAAGCTAGAACGAAAGCTCTGGGAAAAAAGACGAAAAACTAAGTTAATCATGGAAACGGGCGTGCAATGCAAACAAACAAACAAAGACAACATACATATTTATATTTACTTACTAAACAAAGTTATCAAAGAAGGCAACGTTAGCAAAGAGATAGTTACATCAGACATATTGTGCACATATCCGAATCTCACAAACTAAGCAGCAAAAGAGGATAGTGAGTTTTGTGAAACTGACGTGTGGCTTTCAAAATACTATCAATGTTTGATTTGGAATTGCTGCATCCAATCAAGAGAAATGCTTTCAAATGTTCATCAGTCAATCTCATTCGATGTGGTGACTTCACAGACTTCCTTTTTGAAAATGTTAGCTCACAGACATACGTTGTTCCAAACAATGATGTCATACCAGCGGTAAATTTCTTAAGTTTCGGAAACTCAACATCAGGTAAGCAGCGGTACTTCCTTCTCAATGCGCTCTAACTGTAATTCAACTGGGACACCATTAAGGTTACAATCAAACGGATTCTGGAACAGAGGGATGTCACTCTCAAATCTGTCAAGATCTGAAAATCTCTCCAAACTCTTTGAAACAGTGAAAATGAGAAAGGTTTTCTCCTTCCAGTTATGCTTCCAACAATGACAGCTTTCTTCAAAGTCCTTTGATGGATCTATAGAGATCACAGATGAGGTAATCCTTTCCCTGAAGTTTCAAGTTCAGTTCATTCATATCGACCAAAATTGACAACTTTGACAGCCAGGTAGGATCTGACAGCTGTGAATCAGCTTTATCTTTTCCAGTGAGGAAAACATCAATTTCGTTTCGGAGCTTGTAAAAACGAAGCAGGACTTTACCGCAGCATAGCCACCTGACTGATATGTGATAAGGCAAGTCACAGAATTCAGAATCAATTTCTTCAAGAAAAGCCTAGAACTGATGGCGAATGAGTGCATGTTCCCGAATGAAGTTCACAGCAGACACTACTGGTTTCAGTACACAAGCAATATCTATAATTACCCACAGAGTAATTGCTGATGTATGATGCAGTGTATGAACAGAGCGCCCGGAATTTGCAAATCTTCCAAATGAGTCCTGATCTGCCCCAACAGACCCTTCCTACTACAGTTATGTTTTTTTCCCCTCATCAACTGTAACACCTCGAAGCTGATTCCACCGAAGGTTATAGTTTTGGAAAATTGTTTGCACTTCCACGAAAATGACTTTCTCAGTTGTTGTTTCATGCAAGCTGCAAACGGACGCCAAATCTTCCGTTATCTGAAAATCCAAATTGACACCACAAATGAACACGAGAAGTTGTAACGTACTCTAAAGATCAATAGACTCATTCAGCACCAGAGAATACAACAAGTTCCTAACTTTCTCGCGTATCTGTAGCACAATGTTCTCTCCAAGTCCTTCTGTTCTCCGCACAACTGAACTTGCCGAAAGGCTGATAGTTCCAAACAAATCGGCTTTCTCAGGACACAAGTCATTTGCTGCTTCGATCACACACACTCTTTAATGACTTTGTCATCAGTAAACGGTTTTCCTCGTTCTGCCATCTTATGCACTGTTTTGTAACTTGTACGAGTGACAGATTCATTTTCAGCAAATTTTCTCGTGAAGAGATTTCTTTGCGTTTCAAAACCACGTTTAATGGTCTCATATTTCCCAAAGCGTAATTTTCCAGAAAACTTGTAATATGTTGATGGATGTTTTGTTTCGTAGTGACGCCGAAGATTGTACTCTTTCAAAACGGCAAGACTTTCACTGCATATAACACAGCTGGTTTTCTGGTCCTTAGTTTCCACAAAGAAGTACTTTACCCTTCACTCGGCGTCCACTTTTCTTTTCCTACTAGCCATAATTAAGGGTGAAGTACACGGAATCTGAAAATGAAAAAGACATTACATTAGAAACATTATTAAAATCATAGTGAAATACAAGAAAAGCAGAGGACTAGGGGTCACTGGTGAAGCTACAGCTCATCAAAGGTACATATACAGTTTATAGGTACCTTTGTGTAACCGCACAGAGATGATAGAGATAATAACACAACGCCGACTGCTCATGGGCCGTAGAAGAATAGAGGAATAAGAAGACAAAGAGAATTTCATTCTATCTCTTCGGCTAACTAGAAAAAACAACGATTTAGAGATATCAGAAAAAAATCAGGTCAGTTTACAGGGAATCAGAGTAATGTAATTGTAAAGATACAACAACATCTTGATTAATAAAGCCAATGCTCTAATAAGTAACATTCATGATTAGATGCAATGACAAAATAGGCATCCCCATGAATAAACATACACATTATCATCCTTCACAGTACAATTGACATTTCATCACAGCTTGGGTAGTCATCCAACACAGTACCAGTGATTCCATCACAGCTGGGGTAGTCATCCAACACAGTATCAGTGATCCTCATCACAGCATGGATAATCATCCAATACTGTAACTGTAGTCTGATACACAACACCAGCAATTATCAGACAACAAGATGGAACAAAGGTCATTCATTCAGTAGCATGTCCTTTGCAGAACCTCGCTCCCATAACAACCTTCCGGAAAACATCTCGATCATAAGCAAGATTTCCCGCTTCAGATACACCCATCTGGAAATCATCCGCCACATTATGCACCCATCTTCTCTTTGGCCTTCCTCTTCCTCTCTTACCAGGAATATATCCCTCCATTATTGTTCTCAGGCACAGACATATCTATTATATTCCTATTTTTCTATTTAAACTATGAAGGTTTGTTCAAATCTCACCCCACAGCAGATAATCGTCAATCCACAATCAAGAACCTCTTGGATCTTTTGGATCTTCACAGGGCCTGTCTACCCTCTCAACTGCGTCTGAAAAAAACAGTGGCTACGCTTGGCCGTGCCTGGGGCATGTTCGCCCATCTACTTGGTAGTGGCTCAGGGGGTTAAGTTCAAACCCTCTGCTGAAAATTAGACATCAGCATCTCTTCGGCCTAAGTTGTTCCCAAGGCCAAAGAGGCGGAAAAATGGCTTTACTGGGCTGTTATAGGCACGCCAACACAACATCCCAGCATCCTATACATATTTTACCAGGGTATCAAGGGATACGCTACTCCATACTCTTGTAGAGTCGCGGCAGGCGGCTTCATTTGGTAATAGAATATATGTTGACATAAGCCTGGGTCATTGACATTGAAGTGAGTGACCGGGCATGAGGAAGAATGGAGATGAAAGTGGGAGACAGTAAAGTGACTGACCTGGCTATGAGAAAACAGCCAGTCCTGAGAAATAAAATAGTGAAGATAGAGGGAAAAACCCCTAGGAGGGATGGGGGGAGAGATAGTGTATTTGTGTGTGAAGTCAAGGGACTTCAGGGCAGTTAATGTGTAGATGCCGAACTGGTCGGTATTCTCAGGAGAAGCGGAGTTAGAGATCTCCGTGTTGTGTTGTTCTCCTAGTTGTGAAGACAGGCCTAAACCCAGAGCGGGTTCTATAGTGAGTGAGGGCCTAAACCCAGAGTGGGTTGCATAGTTGAGCAGTGGCTCCGACCCAATGTGTGGGTTGTATTGTGGGAGATCCAGCCGTGGATAGTAGCTGGATTACCTGTCTTGTGGATTGAGATAAGAAGCAGGCCGTGAGAAGGCATTGATGTGTGCTGGTTAAATTGTGAGGAGGATATTTATATTCTATGGATTACATTATTTTCTGGATGTATAAACATGTTCCGTCTGTCCGTCTTATTTCTGGAATAAATGATTATGTGCGCCAACTCAATCTTGTTTCATGACTGGTGAAGGTGCACTTCTGGGGTGAGTTGGATTAAGAGACAGTTAGATATCTCAATTGACACACCATGACTATCGTTACCTAGACAACGACCATCACACGACAATATCATAGCAAGACATATCATCGTAAGAACTTCGTGATATTATCATCAAGAACGACGTGTGACAATCTGGGGTCTCGTCGCTTAGTAAGGAGTATCTGAGGGCTACGTCTAATCAAGAACATTATAGACAGTGTTGTCATTCTGAGATATTTGTGGGCTCTTCGCGGAGAGAGGGTGGACAGCGGAGTGTGTCCACCGTATAAACACTGAGTTTTTCTCCGTGCGGGAACTGGCTACAGACAGTTCACGTCAAGTCCACTACAGGTGAATTGGAACCAACCATATCGCTAAAGCGAGTGGGGGTGTCAGAGAATTAACGCAGCACAAAAGTATGCACGGCGAGACGGGCTGCACATTATCGCTGTCGGTGATAAAGACACGCCATACAGACTAACCGGGAGAGTCCATTACGGTGACAGGTAAATTTGATACCAGGCAGTAGTGCTGAAACTAGCAGACGCGGCAATGAAAGACCAGTGTTGAATCCAGAGTGGCGAGGGCAGCGTGTGTGTGTGTAGGACATCGCTGGCGGTGATAATGACAGGATTGGGAACCAAAGATATTTGACAGGTGTGTGTTGTGAGGGAATGCACCGTGTGGTCGCTTTTTGACTGGTCAAGATTTGTCGACGCCGTTAAAAGATGAGGCGGAGTTAAGAGACAGTGCAGGTGGAAATTGTGAGTCTCCACGGACAATTCGGGTCAGCGCTGTTTACGAGAACATTGAACTCCCGGGAAGGGGAGAGTTAATGAATGTGTAGAATACACTGAGAAAATTGACATTTCTGAATCACCGGGAGGGGTGACAAAAGTGGGTGGAAAGAACCCTACCGCCAGAGTTGGGGCGGGTTAATGGTGTAAAGTGTATTTTCCACGGAGTTACCAGAGCAGCCGGGCGGGGCTGAGAAGGTTGGGTGCAAAGTTTTTTTGTATGACGGAAGAGTGTCCGGTCATTTTACAGACAGTCAGTGTGGATTATTGTGACAAAGAAGACTGAGGTACTGACTTGAGGTGTCCGGCAAGGTCAAGGCTGGGGACAGTGGAAAGTTACTGAGATGTTCCATAGTGGAACTGGATAAACAAGCTGTTTTTGTGTGAAACAAGACTTTATGTTCGCCTTTGTTAAAAGCTCTTTGTGTTCATTACCTTATAATCAGCAAACATTTTGTCAACGATTGATGACGTGGCATCTCCGCGAACATAGTTGCACACAGTAGCAAATAAAAAAAAAAAAGATCTGACTGTACAAAATTAAAATGTTGAACATTTCCTGCCATCATTTTGGTCTTTTCTCTTGGTGAATCTACAACATATAGGATACAAATAGAACCATCTCAGCAACTAAGCTAAAAAGAACATTTTGGATTATTACTTTGGGTCACCACGTACAGAGAAAGTAAATAACGTTACGGACTGTGTCGAAGCAGAACATGTTGGATAATCACTATCATCTTCAGCTTGGTCGACAGTTGGAACTTGTGATTTAAACGTGAAATTCAGTGAGTCGTTTTGGAATCTGGTGTCGTAGACATTCCCAGCGGTTTGCGAATAACTATTGAAGCGAGAAAAAAACTTTGGTGACTGAATAAAAAGAACTTGTGGCGACGGATTAATGGGCACATATTTGTCGGCCAACGAGTTGGACATTCTGTTTGCTGCTCATTGTCTTATAAATATTGTTTTCGGTTGTTAAGCTATTACTTGTATGTGGTCCGGTGTTTGTCAGGTGTAGGGGATTTTTGGGGTGTTTCTCGAGAGTCGGGATACAGCACAAAAATTTATTTTTCTTTCTGGTGCTTACGATATTTTTGTAAGGAAAACGTTAATGAGTTAACGTGTCGTGCAGTGGCATTGGAATAGTCTTAACCAATATCTAGAGCCGAGTTGTCTGACGTCAGATTTGTGTATATGTTCATAATATTTGCATATGATATTTACTGTGTTCGGATATATGTTATTATTGTGAACTTTTGTCGTGTCTACTATCTAGTGGTATCTGAGTCAGTTTATATTTTACGCGCACTGTGGGTGTCCCTACACAAGCTTGTGGTTGTTACTGTGGTTTATTTCTTTGTGATCATCGTCTCCGTGTACTCAGCTTGTGAAGTCTAGCGTTGGATAGTCATCACTTAGTGTTATCATCCATTTGTTTGTATATGTATTTATATGTATGTTTAACAATATTTCCAGGGACTTTATGAACTTGTGGTCATAGATATATATACGAGGGAGTATAGGTGATACTTCCCCCCTCACTACCTAGTGCTTATAGAGTGACTGGGTGAGTACAGAGTGATATTTTAGCACTACGAATTTACGTACACAGGGAGTGCTGGCGTACGTAGGGAAGTGACACAGACTAGCAGCAGAGTCTGTACATTTATAGTTGGCTGATTGACAGCAACGTGTCCACAAGTACAAGATGCCTACTTTAATGGAATATATTGAAGCAGGTGAACGAATAGGCCTGAAAGGTAAAGAGTTACAGGAGTATGCAGAAGCAAAAGAACAAAAGCAGACGGAAAGAGAGGAGAGGCATAATGAACGCGAGGCAAAGCGTCTACAGGAAGAGAAAGAGACACAAGTGAAACTACAAATGGAACAACTAGAACTTGAAAAGTTAAAACAAACAAATGCCGTGGAAATTGAGAAAGAGAAGATTAATATGGAAGCTGAAATTGCTCTCAGAAAACTAGAACTATCTTCGAAGGGTCAAAGTGAGGAAAGCAGAAAACCTTCGCAGTCGTCACAGAGATTAAAACTGCCATACTTTACGGACCGAGACAACCTTGAATCTTATTTGGACAGATTTCAAGCAAGTGCGAAAACTTTAGGCATCCCAGAAAACGAGTATGCGATACGACTTGGCGAATTTCTTACGGGCAAGGCACTAGACACCATGTTCAATTTACCTGTAGAAGAAAGAAACAACTACACTATCTTACGTCAACGTTTGCTGACAAAGTTCCAACTCACTGAGCATGGATATAGGACAAAGTTTAGACAGTTAGTGCCAGAGACAAATCAAGATTTCACAGACTTTGTTAACACAGTAAAGAATACATTTAACAAATGGATGGAGCTCGCAGAAGTAGGGAAAGATTTTAATAAATTAGTAGATCTAATGTTAAGAGACAAGGTAGTATCTGCATGCAATTCTAATTTAGTGGCGTTCTTTGAGGAACGGAAGCCAAAGGACATAGACACAATGTCTCAGTTAGGGCAAAACTACTATGACTGCACATCCTAACAGTATCTATTGGGAAAACTAATGAGTGAGGAAATAGTCTGTGCAGCGTACACTAAACAGGACCAGAATCCAGTCATCAGACCAAGGGCGAAAAGTGTGGATTCAGCACAGAAAGGTGAGCAGCAAGAACTTCAAGATAATGGTTTCCGAGGAAACAATGTTGGTAGAGTAGGACGGTACCCATATAGAAGAGGGAACTTCCAGAGACGTCAAAATTATGCCGGATGTTGGAATTGTGGGAGCTGGAGACACAAGGCAGCACAGTGTGATGCACAACCATCAGATGGACCAACGAACAACACTAAAAGGGAGATTACTTGTTTCAAATGTGGAAAGAATGGGCATAGTCAGCCATCAATGTAGGATGAGAGAAACAGAGCACTCAAATGCAGCGCAAGTAATTGAGACGCTGAACAATGAAGATTGTAGTGGGTGCAAACCTCTTTTTGAAAAAGACAGTCAGCCAGTCCTAATATGTGGTCATACAGTGAAAGCAGGATCAGCAGTACATGAAGGAGGAAGTCTGAAGATGCATCATGGGATTTGTTCAATGATAGGACCAGCGTTAACAATTAGGGATTCCGGATGTACGTCTATCGGAGTGAGGAGAAGTTTAATAGATCCCTCGGATTATACAGGGAAAAAGATTAGATGCATAACATTCAACGGCACAGTAGAGTTCTACCCATTAGCCATAATAACAGTAAAAACACCATATATCACTGGAAGAGTGACAGCGTGTGTTTTGGACTCACCAGTGGCTGATTTGATCATAGGAAATGTTATAGGAGTTAAAGATTGTACAGAAGAGGAAGTAGTTTATTGGGATCAAAAATATAGTGTAAGCAGTAATGAGGTAGTTACCTCAAGAGAACCTAAATTAGAGAGTATAGCTGAGGTAGAAGAGGCACTTGAAGTAGACACAGGAACTCAGGACAAGGATAGTACAGCTGAGCAGATGAGAATGGATCCCAACTATAGTGCTAGTGAATCCCAGAGACAAGATACTACTCTGAACAAATGTTCCCAAGGGTGTAGGAGAGTAGAACATAGGCAGTCAAAGAAAGGTAGATGGTGCTTCGAGAGGAAGAACAATGTTCTCACTCGCAGGTTTTCAGATAGTGGAACTGCACGTGGGCAAGGAGCAGTACCTTTAGCACATAGAGACCGATATACTAGAACAGCTCAGGATAGTGCATGTGCAGGGCACATAGGCATAAGGCGTATGCAGCAGAAAGCAAGGTGCCAGGTATATGGGCCAAGATTGAATAAAGAGTTCAGACTAAACAGAGACTCAAGTGTAACGGTGCAATATGCAGATAGGAAAGTTGAGTCAGGTCAAAAGAGTGTTCGCGACATTACTGACCCAGGGCTAGGGATAGCAAACAGATGTTGTAATTGTAGAGGTACCATGAGTCATGGGTACATGAAAGGTAGACACAGCATCGACAGGAATCAGAGGTGGGTTAATGCAAGAACAGAACCACCTGATATAGGGTCGGTACACAAATAGTATTGTTGGGTCGTGAAGTAGTAAGAGACCTGTGGGTACATAAGTATAATGCTTTTCTATGATGTATTATTATTATTATGTGATGTATTAGTTCATGCATTGATGCACAAGATAGAAAGTTGTTGTATTATGTGTGATGAATATAGGAGTGTACTATGAGCATTTGATGTATTATTTAGGGTGGTAGCTGGAGTAAGGTGCAGCCATACTTAGGGCTACCCAGGCTATATGTCTGGGTCACATGTTTAGTAAGTTTTAGTCTCCCAATATTTGAAAACGAAGTTTTCTTTTAAGAGGGGGGTGATGACATAAGCCTGGGTCACTTGACATTGAGTTGAGTGACCGGGCATGAGGAAGAATGGAGATGAGAGTGGGAGACAGTAAAGTGACTGACCTGGCTATGAGAAAACAGCCAGTCCTGAGAAATAAAATAATGGGAAGGGTGAGCGTGGACCCAGGGGATGGGGGAAGGACAGTTTAGTTTTGTGTGAAGTCAAGGGACTTCAGGGACAGTTAATGTGTAGATGCCGAACTGGTCGGTATTCTAATGAGAAGCGGAGTTAGAGATCTCCGTGTTGTGTTGTTCTCCTAGTTGTGAAGACAGGCCTGAACCAGAGTGGGTTCTATAGGGAGTGAGGGCCAAAAACCCAGAGTGGGTTGCATAGTTGAGCAGTGGCTCCGACCCAATGTGTGGGTTGTATTGTGGGAGATCCAGCCGTGGATAGTAGCTGGATTACCTGTCTTGTGGATTGAGATAAGAAGCAGGCCGTGAGAAGGCATTGATGTGTGCTGGTTAAATTGTGAGGAGGATATTTATATTCTATGGATTACATTATTTTCTGGATGTATAAACATGTTCCGTCTGTCCGTCTTATTTCTGGAATAAATGATTATGTGCGCCAACTCAATCTTGTTTCATGACTGGTGAAGGTGCACTTCTGGGGTGAGTTGGATTAAGAGACAGTTAGATAGCTCAATTGACACACCATGAACATCGTTACCTAGACAACGACCATCACACGACAATATCAAGCAAAGATATCATGAACATATCATCGTAAGAACTTCGTGATATTATCATCAAGAACGACGTGTGACATATGTCATAATAAGGTTCGCAAAATTTATAAATAGGGCCACCTAAATAAACAACCTAGTGCAACCAGGAGATCTCCGCACGTGTGAAGATCTCCTATTATTCTAAACATAATATTTACATTTAAATTGTATCACGTCTCGTGTTTCATAGTTATATCAAGCAAGTTCGAGTACTGACGGCGGGCCGGATGAAATGACGTCGCGGGCCGGATCCGGTCCGCGAGCCGTAGTTTGGTGCCCCCTTGTCTAGGTAATAGGAATGAGAAAGATGACGATTAATAGGCGAAGTGAGTAGGACAAAACCTGGTTTGGCACAATCAAGGCCTGCATGCACTTATTTTCGCAATGGCGAAACGCCGCGCAAGCTTATGGGGCTTATGTTGACAAATATTACAAATAGTTCCCCCCCCCCCACTCTTCCTCCCTCCTCTCTCTCTCTCTCTCTCTCTCTTTCTCTCTCTCTCTCTCTCTCTCTCTCTCTCTCTCTCTCTCTCTCTCTCTCTCTCTTTTCTCTCTCTGCTAAATGCTGGTGCAATTACGTTTGCTTAGAGAATATTTCAAATATCATAATGACATGATAGTAATGCCTTGACTGATCACTACACTTATGTTCAAGCATTCTGGGGAGTTTTTTTTTCCGCATATCCTATTTACATCGTTGTCAACAGCAGCATTACCCCGCTGTTGTTGATGTCTTTGCAAGATTACGCTCAGTATTTTGCATTGATTACTGAGCGACAATCTCAGATTCCCCTGCAAGTAATCAATGCGACCCAATTCCCTACCGAATCGCGCGCAGCTGTTTCCCCACACTTGGATATACGGGATTACGGATAAGATCGTTAACACCTTCGCCAGGGAGAACGGCTCCGCGGAATTGCTAGATATCTAAAAGAAAAACACTCCGACAAACAAAATTGATGGTCCTTCATTATTATTCTGATGATCATATTGTTCTTGTCTTGTATCATCATAAAGGTCTTTCACATAACCTGACCACGCATGTAAAATCTGAACTTTTTCAATTATTATTTTGCCATCATTGGTTTTTAGGCAACCTGTTGATGTGTCTGTTCTTTTGTTAGTGATGTCATTAATTCTTCTGTGCATTAATTTGTTATTCTGGGTGTTGTGTTGGATTTCAATTTCCTTGCAATTTTCCTCAAGCCATGTTTCTTTTGCCTCTTTGCATAACAGTAGCTTCCTAATTTTCCTGTGAATCTCTTCGTACATTTCCTTGTTTTTTTTTTTTTGTTATTTCTTCTTATTTCCATGAGTTTTAAGATGTCTTCCATCATCCATTTCTTGCGCCCTATTATCTTTATTTTGGGATTATCATTGTTGTTAGTGCAGCTTCTTGACTGACTTCTTTTTGTTTTTTCAATTGGTCACTGACGTCTTGAAATAATATTGCATTGCCATATCGGACAATGCATCGAATCTGTTCTTTACCGCTACGTTGAATTTATCTTTCATCTCCTCACTCTTCAGTGCCTTTGATCAAATTTGGCGTTTCTATTTGCATATTTGACTTTCTTTAAGTTTATATGTAAATTGCCTAAGATTAATCTATGTTTGCAGTAGCAGTCTGCGCTAGGTAGGGGGACATAATCATCTAATATTGTTTCAAGGGAGATTACTAGAATTTGAAAAAGAAAATGGTATACCTAGATACAATATCTCGAACTAACATCATCATCTTCAAATTTTATTTGAGAAATAAAACAGTTAACACCGCAATCATATTTTGCAATTCTGAGAAGAAAGCTATTAAAGTTGTTATACAACATTTTTTAAATCTTTTTTTACTTACATTTTATAATCAATTTTTTTCAATTGTACGTTTATGTTTAATTCTTAAAACTGTACTTTTAATGATAAGTCCTTGAAATCAATTAAAGCATTTCCCCGATGTGGGGAAACAACATTTTTTTACTGGCCTCTTAAGGCCACCCACAATTTAAAGAAAATTTACTTACATTAACGGCGAAAGACCTTGGAAGTCTATGGCGTTTATATTGATAAATACGTTTAGAGGAAATGTCATTTATGTTTGTAAATTTCATTCAATTTGAACAAATAGTTCTCTCTCTCTCTCTCTCTCTCTCTCTCTCTCTCTCTCTCTCTCTCTCTCTCTCTCTCTCTCCCCCAAATGCTGGTGCAATTACGTTTGCTTAGAGAATATTTAAAATTCATAATAACATGATAGTAATGCCTTGATGGGTGCCTCCTTCCCTCTGCTAGCCTATGGGACACCCTTGGGCAAGGTGGAGTACCCGTTTAGCCTCCCGATCAGGGTTACGTGAAGCCATGGGCGGAGGTGGTGGATGAAGTTGAAGAGCAGCCGATAGATAGTTGTAGGTTATGGTCTCCAGCTTCACGACGGAAGGAAGATGATCTCTTTTTTTGGGAAACATTGGCTACGGTCATCGACCAGTATGGTCACTGCTAGGAAGGAAAGCAATGGCAAACTACCTTCTTTACAGATGCCAAGAATATCATGTACTCAAGTCTTATCGATAATCAGAGAAACGGCGTAATTGGGTGCTCCATAGGAGCAGCCTCGCCCGGTAGTGGTAGTCATGTGCACCAGGTGACTCCAGACCGTCATCAGGAGACTGAGTGCAAAAGAATATCAACATTGAAAGTAGGAACTTGGAATGTAAGAACTATGAGTGGGGATGGGAAATTTGATAACATTAAGAATGAAATGAGAAGATTAAATATTAACCTGTTAGGTGTACGTGAGACCAGATGGACAGGAATGGGCATTATGACATCTGAGGAATATAGAATAATCTATTCTGATGGAGAGAAACAACAGCGAGGAGTAGCAATTATAATGGATACAGAGAGAGCAAAATGGATCAAAGGATATTAGACTGTATCAGACAGAGTGTTACTGGTGAAGTTGAGCGGAAGACCTTTTGATGTCAACGCCATACAAGTTTATGCACCAACAGCAGACAGTAGTGATGACAGCATCGATGAATTTTATAGTGATTTAGAGAAAACCTTTAAGAAATGCAAGAATTCTGAAGTAACTATCATAATGAGTGACTTGAATGCCAAAGTTGGAAATCAACAGGACGGATGCATAGTGGGCAAGAATGGACTAGGGGAACAGAATGAAAAAAGGTTGCAAACTAGTACAGTGGGCAAAAGAGCAAGATTTGATTATTGGAAACACCTGGTATAAACAACACCCAAGGAGATTATGGACATGGAGGAGTCCTGATCATAAGATTAGAAATCAGATTGATTTCTCATCAAAAGAAGATTTCGAAATGTCTTAAAAGTCGCAAAAACTATACCAAGTGCAAACTGCTACTGCGACCATAGATTAATCTTAGGCAATTTACATATACAATTAAAGAAAGTCAAATATTCACCAAGAAACACAAAATTTGATCTGCAAGCACTGAAGAGTGAGGAAATAAAAGATAATATCAACGTAGAGGTAAAAAACAGATTCGATGCATTGTCCGATATGGAAATGTTATTTCAAGACGTCAGTGACCAATGGGAAATGTTAAAGAAATCAGTCAACCAAGATGCAGAAAACTCCATCACAAAAATAAAGATAATAGGATGCAAGAAATGGATGACAGAAGACATCTTAAAACTCATGGAAGTAAGAAGAAATAACAAAAATAACAAGGAAACATATGAAGAGATTCATAGGAAAATTAGGAAGCTATGCAAAGAGGCACAAGAAACATGACTTGAGGAATATTGCAAGGAAATTGAACACCAACACAACACCCGGAATACCAAATTAATGCACAAAAGAATTAATGACATTACTAACAATTAGCAGCTTTCTCCATTAACCCGAATACTCTCGTGGTTGACGTGAGCGCACGAGAACTAGAAGGGGTTCGAGTCGCGCCAGTGACTTACGAGAGTATGCAGCCGGTCGCTCAGAAAGTCGTGGCGTGCTGATGGGCCTAATCTAGCCTAGGAATCAACATACAGCTGAAAGATGCTGGTGTTGACCGCAATATCCTGAAACTGGATGGAAACGCGGGAAAAAAACACAACAAAACACTAACAAAAGAATACACACATCAACGGGTTGCCTAAAAACCAAAGATGGCAAAATCATAATAGAAAACGATCAGATTTTACATGCGTGGTCAGATTATGTAAAAGACCTTCATGATGATACAAGAGAAGAACAATACGATCATCGGAATAATAATGAATGACCATCAATTTTGAAGATGGAAGTTCAGAATGCTCTTAACATTATGAAAACGGCAAGACACCGGCTACAGATAACATCACAATAGACATGATCAATGCGTTAGACATGGCCGACCTCTTCTGCTTCCATGTGGTCTGTATAACATTATGGCCAGCCCCTTTTCGGACTCAAAAAACCTGAAGGCCTTTGGAAGAGGGGAGTCATTATCACCTAGTCCTACTGCAGACCAGGCGCCTACAATAGAATACCCACACACTCATCTTGGTGGAGAACTCATGTTATTTAAAAAACACTTTCAATTTAAAAAAACAAAACCCACAAAGTCCTGTAATAGGTGCCAGCTGTGGGTATGTGAACGGTTAAAAAAGTTAGTTGCATATCCTGTACAGTCAACCCCAGCATTGTTTGGCTGTTCGTGATTTCTTGGCAACTTTACGTTTATGTGAACTGTTCATTATCATCATCATCATCTTCCACTTTTGCCGTTAATCGTTGTGGGGAGTAATAATTGGTGTTTAGTACAGCTTTGCCAGGGCAAAATTTTGAGTTAAAAATCTACCCACAGTATTTCAGGATCCTCGCTGGTGCTACGGAGTTCGTGAACTGAGCTGAGATTCTCCGGACTTCAGGCTTGAGTTAGGAGTAGAACGGAGCACTTATGGATTACACCCGTGTGCCGTGATTTTCATCCGTCGATTAAATTAAACTAATTGGCGTTCCAGCGCCCGGTGGGCGGCACTGTACAATGTCTTTGATGTCGTCAATCCATTTTCTTCTCGGGTATCCTCTTGCTCTTGTTGCAGATGATCTTTGATATAGGGCCAGTGCTGGTAGTTGATGGTGTTGCATTCTAACGAGATGGCCAAACCATTTGATCTTCTGTTAGGACCATCGAATTATTTAGGCCTTAATGCACAAAGAAATAGGTGGCGTGTCTTTCCTTCCTGTAGCAAAAGCAAGTGCTGGCATCCAACACTAGTCCAACTGCGCTCATCCTATTGTTAGTGTAACCACCTTAACGCTGACACCAATACAGCCAGATTCAAAACTAAGCCATGTAGTCATTACTCGAATACAGCAACAAATATTAGTATTTTATATGTTTAACTTTTGAATGCTGCATGTAACTTTTAAACATGGTGACATTCAATAGGGAAAATAAAATTCACATTGAAATGAAGCCCTAAGGCTGTACTTCAAAAATTTATTTTTCAATATAGTCTCAGTTATTCGTTATAGTTTTTGTCCATCTTCTAGGGACATGTATCCCCGAACGGTAAAAATGTGTGTCCTTTTTTCCTAAGCCACTGGTGTACGGTGCATTTAAGGGTCTCAGTGTCTTCAAAGTGATGTCCGTGAAGATCTTCTTTCCGTGGTCCAAACGGATGGAAGTCTGAAGTTGCTAAATCGGGACTGTAAGGGGGATGTGGTAATAATGTCCTTCCAAATTCTGTAATCCTATCAATCGTGCGTTTAGCTGTGTGTGGCGTAGCATTATCGTGCAACAATAGTGCAGTCTCGAATCTTTGAATGGGTACAGTCGTCAAATACGAATGAATGCAATTTGGGGGGGGGGGGGGGGGGGGGGGGGGGGTGTTTGCGTGTAGTTTCCATACATTGGAATGAGTGCCGGTCGTTCAGTAAGCAATGACATACAACTGAAAGTAAACTTTGAGGGGCTGTACCAATTTACTGAATTTGTCAAATATGGTTCAACTACAACTGTTTTGCACAGGTATAATCTGCATGTAAGGAGGTTTAAGAGTTTATAACCAGGCATCCTGGGAGGTTTTTTTAAAAAGGGATGGCTGTTTAGGATAGATTGTATTTAAAAATTTTAAATTGAGGGGAAAAAAGGTATAGATTTTAATGTAATTTGATGTAAAAACAAGGTTTAGATGCATTATAATTGGTTTAGAAAAGGTTAAAATGGTAAAAATAATTTGAAGATGAGAAAACGGTATAGATTGTATTGTAATTCAAAATGAGAAAACAGGTATAGATTGTATTATAATTGAAGATAGAAAACGGTTATAGATTGTATTTTAAAAATTTAAAAATGAAAAACAAGTATAGATTGTATTATAATTCAAAGAACCAAACGCCCGTCTAAGATGGGAAGCGGAAATGTCTTGGGAAATAAAGGCTGGGTCCGTGAACTAACGACCCTCACCAAACCCAGGGCCCATTGAATTATATATCATCATCATCATCAAGTGCCTGCCGGCTGGCGTAGGCGTTCCGGCTCTCCACAGATCTCTCTTTGGTGTTGGATAACTCTGCTGATGATATTCCTCCTCCACCGTCTCATCCGTCCAGCATCATATATTATTAAAAGAATTATAAAATTATACAAATATGTGTCTAGCACATATACCAATGGGCCGAGGGAGATCAAAAAGAAT
>JACEFZ010009716.1:5000-17395 GCA_014155875.1 Cepaea nemoralis | reverse complement strand
GGTGGGGTTTTTAAAATTGGGCAGACATCTTGCTTCATGGCCGACTACCACTTGCTTATATGTTTTAAAATTGTTGCATCCTTTGCAGTAAGCTGCCATCAACCCCAGGATGATGGTCTGTGTAATCGTATGTTCAGTAGTGTGCCATTACTTTCTCATAGACATCAGCGTTTAATTCCAAGTTAATGCCAGTATAGGGATTGAACGCCCTACCTCGTCATCAGCACACCGAGATTCTTTGTCAAACGAGTCCACTGAATGTCATTTCTAGCAGTGTGTTATGTTGTCTTCATAATCCAGTCTACCGTCAGTTTACAGCCAAACTGCGATATTTGCTCTTTGGCCAACAAATCCAGGATCTTGCCTCCAGTTGCCAGATACTAGCGATCATGTCTCTACAATTCCCTCTCTCTCTCTCTCTCTCTCTCTCTCCCTCTCTCTCTCTCTCTCTCTCTCTCTCTCTCTCTCTCTCTCTCTCTCTCTCTCTCTCTCGCTCTCTCTCTCTCCCTCTCTGTAGTATCTATCCAGCTTCATCATCATGGACACCACACAAATTTCAGAATTTTCTAGAGATTGCCTGGGAAATGAAAGCCACGAGGAAAGAAACTGGTCAAAGCAGTTCGTATGACGTGGCCTAGAATATGTGAAAGCTTAACACTTCACGCTGGCTCCATGGCGAAGCTGTTACTGACTCAGTTTGTAATCCCGTATACCGCGTTCGAAACACAGCTAAGGGCGATTTGAAAGCAGACCGCCTTGCGTTGGGTTTTATCAAATGGTATGGGTGCCGGGCTTTCAGGAAGCAATGGCAAACTACTGAGCGTAAACTTGCCCAGGAATCACGAATAGCCAAGAATGCTGCATTTGAATGCTACGTTCTGTAAAGGACATGCAAGTAACGTTTTTTTTTAAACACTTCATATCCCAATAACAGTATATGCTGCGGGACTACCTTTACTTGTTTATATGTTTTAAACATTTAAAAATAGGGAAACAAACTCGCTTACACCCAGGAAATAAATGACCGTAGACCCCGAGGTAGACCAAGAAGGCGGTGGAGAGATAATACATGTACAGACCTACAAGCACTTGGAATCAACGACTGGCAAGAGAAGGCCCACCAGAGAGACGAATGGAGACGGATTGTATCTGCAGCAAAGAACCTCAATGGCTCGGAACGCTGAAGAAGAAGAAGAAGAAGAAGAAGAAGAAGAAGAAGAAGAAGAAGAAGAAGAAGAAGAAGAAGAAGAAGAAGAAGAAGAAGAAGAAGAAGAAGAAGAAGAAGAAGAAGAAGAAACAGTTTGTTTGTCCTCTGCAGAAAGCTGCGATGAACCCCATAATGATTTTTAATTTAATCCTACATTCTGTAGTTTGCCAGTGCTTTCTGAAATAGAAGTCAAAGTTTTATTCCAAGTTAATGCCGATGTAGGGATTAACCGCCCTACCTCGCCATCAGCACAACGGAAGTTTAAGAGCGAGCTCTCTTATCGTTTTGGCCTTGTCAATATCGTCTTTATATAGAACAACCTAGAAACAGAGGGCCAGTTAGAATATCCGCCAATGTGTTGTCATAGCAATGGCAACACGCTTACACGCTAACTACAAAGAAATCCACGGTGTGAAAATGGAGTAGGGTGGAAGGGAGGTATTAACAAATTATGAAGAAAAGCATGGACAAAAATATCCGTATCACAAATTCTACTGGAAATCTGAGTCATTAACGAGTACAGTGTTTCCATTTGTAGCTGTGTTATAAAAGCTATTCACTTTGGCAACTCTCCGCTGAAAGAACTGTAAGAAGTGCTTCAGAACCCAAAGAAAAAGCAGCAGCGTGGCTGGGAAGTTGCCAAGGGAAGAATGCAACAGGGGTAAAGAAATGCCGAGTGCAGATGTGAAGGCGGGCTTGCACGGCCGTTAATACTTAAGTTATATCACAAATAGGCCCAGCCAGATGTGTCTGACAGCTGGTGTGAACGACGTCCGCCGTCTGTGTTTAAATCCGATTGTTGACGAGGATGATTTGTGAATGCGGTGGGCAGAAAGGATGCTTGCTTTTGTGAAGACGGTTGGTTGTTGGGTGTGCGTTTGATATGGTTAAATAAACAGTGTAAGTTGTGATCCTGCAGGGATGTATGGAGAGTCTTTAGGGTTACAAACTGTTGTGTTTAATCTTGCTTTGCTTAAAGCCTCTTGGGAGTTTTATGTTTTCTGTTTTCTGATGCAATGTAAGAAGGATTTTGGCTTCAATCTGATATTTTGTTTTGAGTTCATTACGGCATTGTTAGGAGAATAGTAAAACTGTATATAGAATTAGGAGGGTAGCATGGCTGAATGGATAAGGACAAATGTTCTTAAACATCCGGTGTGCTAATGTCGAGGTAATGGGTTCAATCTTTACACATGGCAGGTTGAGTAAAATGTTGACTTCTCGTCCTTGTCTTGGAGACGTAAATTACAGGTACCTTTGAAGTCGGAGTGGGTTCTCCTGATGGCGAGGGACACTAGTAATAGGGAAAGCTAATCTTCATGCAAAAATCAGTCCAGTGCACCAGAAGTGGTATCACGTATATAGGTTACGCTTGAGTTCTGAGCGAGATAGCCAAATAAAACATATAGAATATGTTTTACCATATGACAATGAATCTTCGAACACACAAAAAAAAAACATCAATACATCATATCAGGGATTTGAACGCGGATTTTCCGAAACATCAGCCCAGTGTTCTAGACAATCGGCCAGACGCTCCTCTAATATAGTACAAACACAAAAATTCCAGCTTCCAGGCACATGAACAACATCAGATGGGAGATGTATCACAGAGATTAGCGACTGGGCAGGATAAGTAAAATCTGCATGTTGTAATCCGAAGAACATCGAATGTAATAACTCACTGTCAATGGAAGTTAGACAAGGAATTCTTGAATGTCACATAAAACCATGGCATATAGAACCATATCACATAAAGCCATGCCACACAGAACCATGTTACATAGAACCAATTTTAACACATGGCTGCCAATTATGGATAATTAGTAAACAAGCAACAAACACACACACACACACACACACACAAAACACACAACAACAACAAGGCGGTCAGCATAGCCGAACGGATAAGAACGCTCGTTCATAACGCATCCGGTGTGTTGATGTCGAGGTAGCGGGTTCAACCCCTAGACCGGTATGTTGGACTAAAATGTTGACTTCTCGTCCTTGAATTGGGGATGCAAACTACAAGTACCTCAGAAGTCGGCATGGTTTCGTCTGATGATGGTAATAGGGAAAGCTAATCCACATGCAAACATCAGTGGAGTGCACTAGAAATTGTAGCAAGTGTAAGTATTACGTTTGAGCTCAAGGCGAGCGCACAGCAACAATAACAAAAACCCTTGAGGCCCCCAGTGACGTGGTTGTAGAGAAGAATGCTCAAGGTGTGATGGACAGACAAATTAAGGTGTCTGAATGTTGTGAAAGACGTTACAACACAATCGACCTGGCCGCGAGACTCACTGCGCGTGTGCTTCTGATGCGCTGATGGCAGAGCGTGGCATCTTCCCCTACATTGGTCATTGGGTCTTTAACGATGGCTTCTCGTTCAGAAAGCAATGGCAAACTTCTGAACGTATACATGCCTAGATAATCAGAGAGAATTTGGGGTTGATGGCAACGTCCTGCAATGGATACGCAACACCTTCTTTTCAGAACTCAGAACAATATATCAAAATAACATTTCAAAATATCATATTAAACCAACACATCAAATCAGCATATCAAAACATCATATCAAAACATCATATCAAACCAACATATCAAAACATCATATCAAACCAACATTTCAAAACAGCATATGAAAACATCATATCAAACCAACATATCAAAACATCATATCAAAGCAACATATCGAAACAACAACGAAACAAGAGAAAGAAGCAGATTATGTGTTTTACCATATTCACTCAAAGGCACCTTGCCGTCTTGACAGAAGATAGTTTGTTACACTGTGCTACAACAACAACAAAAATGGGCATACCACCACAGCCCATGGGCATACCAACCACAGCCCATGGGCATACCAACCACAGCCCATGGGCATACCAACCACAGCCCGTGGCGGTAGGACCTGGGATGGAATTATACCTCTCTATAGCCCAAAGTCTGGGCTGAAATACAGGGACCATGTGTTGCCCATGCAGCATGATCCCTCTCTCGGCCTGTCTAGTTTACTCCAGAGAAAAGGGAACACCACTACACCTGGGACAAGACAAGCTTTAGAGGCTACCGGATCGGCAAAGTCATGCTCTAACTGTCCGCCTGTCGGAGCTTTGATCCTAGACTAGTTGCCGACCAAGGATTACGGCCTGGTCTGCCCTGCCATGAAGTTTTTAGTCTTTAAGTTGCATTTTCTCACGTAAGATAAATACCACATTATGAGAAGAGAAAACCTGGAAATTGTGGAGATGGGGGAAGACAGTGAGAGAAGATTCGTCATGACACGGAAAGTTGTCAGCACACGAAGTGATACATTCTGCTGAAGATGGCGAGAGAAGGAGATACATGATCCCCCACGCCAGTCGGCAAGGCAACTGATATTATCAGAGTGAAATAATATTGCTTTTAATGTTAAAATCTGCATTTAGCGGACCACAAATACACACAAAGCAGTCATGTGAAGCATCGGTGATTCTAAGGATGGGGGAAAATGAAGCATCGGATGCGGACAACAGTGGTGAAGATATAAAATGTTTGGTTGTAAGACATAACTCTTCTTCTTTTTGTGTTTCTTCGTCTTTATTATCATTATCATAATCATCATCATTATCATCATCATTATCATCATCATATTTATCATCATCTGTTTCTTCTTATACTTCTTGTTCTTGTTCTTGTTCTTCGTCTTCTTCTTCTTTATCTTCTTCTCCTTCTGCTTCTTTATTGCCATCGTAAATATTCAAAAGTTATTGTGACTTGTCTAAAGGAAAGTTGAAGACAGCTTGCAGTTTTTGACATTTCTATTGCATTTTCACCACATATTTCTGTCACGTAGATCAAACAGTTCCTATTCTGGATAAATTGCTCACATTTCCAGCAAATATTTAGCTATTGTTTCACTAATTCCACTGCTACATTTACATCTCCAAGCTTCAGCCAGCTGATCAGCGGCTTCTCAGTCCGTTACTTCGTGAGTTGTAAACATCGCTACTTGCGCTCTTCTGCTGAGCTACCATTTTGCGTCGTCTGTACAATAGTCTTGATGCTCTGGTTCCCCCTTGACTCTGTGGCTGCCTTTTATGCTTCTGCGCATGAAGAGATAGCATCTTACGGAAGAAGAAGAAGACAACATAAGTGCAGATTTGTCCAGATAGTAAGCATCAAAGAGCAATTGCAAGCTGGGTCCAATAATATTCCCGAGCTCGAGTTGTATGTAACAGCCGAAAAGACGCAAATATAGCAGCCTCACTTGCCACCGACACAACAGAAGAAACATTCTTTCCAAGACAAACATAAGAAAGAATAACGTTTGTCATTAAGTTAGCAGGCTCTAAAATGTGATGATCTTAAATCCACCGCTTAGAATAAACGATAGATCTACAAAAGGAAATACGCGATGAGCAGAGCAACAAAGACATTCGTTGAGACAGCAATGATGTTCAATTAGATAATTTCAGAAGCTATTTAGATCTGGCAAATAAACGGACGAACCCGGGTCTTTTCGCTGCTACTGGCGAAGTTACAGAAACGTCCCATTGCTCCTTTTATATTTCTCGTATAAAACGCGCATACCGTCTGATCATAATCAACTGCGTCGAGCTCCCTCGGCCGAATTCCCCGATTGAAGAGACCTTCGCGTAAAAACCCAATGAGAAAAATGTTTCCTGATATCCATCCGCCCTTGAAGATTAGAGCATAGAGCAGGGTAATACATGCTCTGGTAATTACTAGAGCGATCTATGTTATTTCTATGCAACCATCTTTACTGGGGCATCGGAAAAGGCTTTAAATTCTACAGGATATCGTCTCGCAGCTTTTGTGTCTAATGAGTGAGAAATCTAGCCAGATAAAGGGGAACCCCTGAGACATTTTCAAACAGGGACGCCAAAACTAGTTTGGCCTGAAACCCAACGCCTAATCTGTATTCAGCGACAGAGATAGGGGCCTCTTCTTTCTAGCCGACTTTAAAAAAAAAAACAGGAAGAAAACATTTGGGGTACAAAACATTTGAAGGTAGCACATCCAAACACAACTGGAGAAATCCAAATGTGTCTTCGGCGTATTTTTTAAACCATTTTACAAGACATGTCTTGTTGTTACAACTTTTTTGTTGATTGTGACCAGTTATGCATTCATATTTCTTCCTAGGTTTTTTTGTTAGATTCTTCATACAACAGATAAAGTTAGGTTCTCGTGGGAATTCTATGTTGGTGAAGAAAGGGTGGGGGTGTGGGGGTGGGGGGGTGGGTGGGGGGGGGGGGGGGGTTTAGAATCCGCCTGTTAGTGTCAATATATGACAGTTAAATTTTTAGAAAGGGTTTAAAAAGCAGAAAAGGTCGACTTCATTGCATCGGGTTTTATCCCATATGGATTCATCTCTTTCAGCAGGACGGCCCGCCGAAAGCATGGCACAAAGCACGAACTCCGTAGCTCCAGCGACGACCCACAGGAGTCTCTGAGAAAACTGCACTCGGGAACCGATTGACGTGGCCCGGAATCGAACTCACAATCTTCGTAGCGCGAGGCAGATGGTGTAACCCGCTTGGCCACGGAGAGACTAAAACAGTAAATATTGCACGGAGGCGCGTGTGGAGCCGTGGTCAGTTCGCTGACTTACAGCATAAGAGGTCCGGAGTTCAATACCCAATATTGATACAACTGAAATATTTTCCCGGTCCTTACGGTGCTGGGGAATACTTAGAGATCTTGGACGAACAAATTGGATGCTCCGTGAGCACACTGCACACTTTAAAATGTCTCGACAGTTGCAAATACCAAAGTAGGCCGAATAAGGTACTAATATGTCTTGCAGTTATATCCTTTACAGGACATCGCTGTCAACATCAGCATCTTTCAGCTGATTGTTGATTTCTTGGCAAGATTACGCTCGGTAGTTTGCCATTGCTTTCTGGGCGACCGGTTCCATACTCTCATAAGTCACTGGCGCGACTCGAACCTCTTCCAATTTTCGTGCGCTCACGTCAACCACGAGAGTATTCGGGGTTACGGAGAAAGATGCTAACCCCTCAGCCAGGGAAACCGGCGAATAAGGTACTATCCCGGGTTAATTTCTAAGATTTAAAAAAAAAAAAACACCAACAATATAATTTATATTTCACTTGAAAGAGATGGGCACCGCTAAGTAAACCGCTCTGTGAAATACTAACAGATATGCTGTCTGTCTGTCTGTCTGCCTGTCTGCCTGCCTGCCTGCCTGCCTGCCTGCCTGCCTGTCTGTCTGTCTGTCTGTCTGTCTGTCTGTCTGTCTGTCTGTCTGTCTGTCTGTCTGTCTGAAATGGTGTTGCCATCCCTCATCTTCATAGTTACAAACATATTCTACTGCGCGTTGTGGTTCTAATTAAAAATGTTTGCCAGAGCAGTGCTAATTTACGATATACTCTAAAGCAGTGTTTCCCAACCTTTTTTGTGCTACGCCCCACCTAAGCCTTTCTAAAATTCTTATGCCCCCCCCCCCCCTTACATTACATATACATTATTTTTAATATTCAAAAATTGGAATGTTCACTAAAGAAACTTGAATGATAGGTTTTAGGAAGAAATCAATAAGAAATTATTGAGCAAACGCAGTAAGTAAATTTTCAAAACATATAATGGATAACTGTAATTCAAGTACAAAATAATTTTAATGAAAGATTTTTCTATATTATTTTGATTATTAGTTATTATTTAAATTTAGTGAGATCCCTTGCGCTTGATGCTTGCTGCAAAGAGATTTTATGTCAGGTTCCAATTTAGTTAACTTCAGTCTCAAGTCTGCCCGTTTTGTTATATCCAGCCCGATTTCTTCCATTTTCGAATTCCCCCCCTTAACAATCGAATTTCCCGCCTGTGGGGCGTGGGCCCCACGTTGGGAAACACTGCTCTAAAGGATGTCCCACTGCCGGGGGATCTGTGATATGTACATTCTTTATCGTTGTTTGAGAAGATTGAACATTCACAACCCTAGGAGATGTTTGACATCGTCGAGGTGTTCCTGAACAGTTTCCTATGAAATTGAAATGAACCCACACTTTCAGAGAAAAGGTGAACGCTTAATCTATGTGCCAATCCGGACCATTATAGTGTATAGGGTGTATTTTAATGACTGCGGTGGTTTTTGTTTTTTTTGTTGTTGAAAAATGTGCCTTCCAAATTTTGTATTTACCCTCTTTGGCGTTCACGCAACATAAAAGGTAAATACAAAACTAGGAACGCCAATATTTTCAAAAACACCGCAGTCATTAAAAATACACCCTCTACCAGGTTTTTTGCAGAGCAGTTCATGGCGGCCATCAGGCCAGACTCTTGATCTGTTACCAGTTCATTTGGACCTCTGCCTCTTCTTCTAGCAACCATGCATCCTATTACTGTTCTCTCCAAGCCACTGTGACTTTTTATATTCAGCCCAAGTTTCATTTTTTTTTTTTTAAAACACCGATTCACTAACATGCGAAAACAAAAGATGAAGTCAAACCCTTTCCCATTCCCACATCATGTATCATGTGAACATTCAACAGTGAAATACGCCACAATTTTCTTTGCCTGGGGATATTTCTGATTCGAAGTATAGATAAACACATATTTTTGAAACTGTGTAACTTGTTTATGACTGTCCCGGCCGGGCGAAGCTGCGCCAGTTTACACTCCGAGTGAATGCACTCAAAAAAGAAAATCACCTCGTTTACAAGCTCAGAATTTGAGAGTATATATCGAGTCATAATTGGCAACAATAATTTTAAGATGATTGCTTCATATCCATTTATAAACCGATATTCCACCACATGTTAACACGAGGTTACTAACAATGACTTTGATAAATACTGGAATGGTATAGTAGCCATGCATTTTAATGCGGGCATATGATGTCAATTACTGGAACAATGCTATGTGGATTTTGGTAAATAGTGAACGATTATTAGTCATTGCAAGTAAATGCATGGTATACTGACATTTCAGCAACTGATCTGAAATTGTGTGAGCTGTCGGATCTGTGTGAGCTGTCGGATCTGTGTGAGCTGTCGGATCTGTGTGAGCTGTCGGATCTGTGTGAGCTGTCGGATCTGTGTGAGCTGTCGGATCTGTGTGAGCTGTCGGATCTGTGTGAGCTGTCGGATCTGTGTGAGCTGTCGGATCTGTGTGAGCTGTCGGATCTGTGTGAGCTGTCGGATCTGTGTGAGCTGTCGGATCTGTGTGAGCTGTCGGATCTGTGTGAGCTGTCGGATCTGTGTGAGCTGTCGGATCTGTGTGAGCTGTCGAATCTGTGCGCTCGCTCGCATTGGATTCACACGTAGACTACACATGTGCTAATACTTCTCGTTCACTGAACTAATTTTTGCGTGTAGATTAGCTTTCCTTATTACCAGCGTCCTTCGCCATCAGAGGAACCTACTCCGACTTCTGATGTATTTGTAATTTACGTCTCCAAATCAAGGACAAGCGGTCCATATTTTAGCCCAACTGACCGGTATAGGGGTTGAACCCGCTACCTCCGCACCAGCATGTCGAATTATAATGTGTCAGGAATAAATAACGATGGTTTTCCCATGCTTCCCACCTGTTTGTCCTCGGGTAAATTCCCCTAGACTTTGTCTAAAGAAAGAAACATTGCTAGTCATCAAGGGATCACTATGGCCCTCCTTTCTTGCCCATGGTCATGACACATTCCATTCCACCTTGACCCCTATCCCCTTCAACCTCGGAAGAGAAGTTATATTAGGGCCCATCCCTGGCTCAGATTAACAATCCCGTGACCGAGTCAGCCACACATATGATATTACTTTGACTTTTACATCATTCCATAGGGTTTTGAGTTCTGATATAGTCCACTGCCCGATACAGCTAACTCACAATCTCTCCATGACCACCACCTCTTTTGGTCCACGGACACTTAACAGGATTTATGCGATGGAGATCTATATTTAAAGGGAACCCAGCATCTTCCGCTCGGTGAATGATACAAGTAGTAAAAAAAAAAAAAAAGTATCTTGGTTCGAGACTCTGCTGGTTGTACGCTATTGCGAACCATGATCGTCAACGCTTATCTGCATGTCATATAATGTTTATGGGTCCTTTCATACCACTCACCTATCCTCCTGCAAAGTCCTCTATTCATCTCTGATCATGCCAAGCACGTACAAACCAATCCAATACAGAAATATATCACCACGACCTCCCCCGATGTGTCTCCACCTTGACGTGGTGGGGGAGCTTGCGTGTCCCATCGACCCCATTTGCTTGCCGATGGATGAAAAACTACATATCGGACAGCTTATGGGATAGGGACCAGACTAAGAGAGACACAACCTGCTGCTCTGCAGGTATAGACTGAGGATAACAGTCAAAAGTTTAAAAGGTGCACGAAGGCAGACGTTTTTGGTCCGGACAAAACTCTTAAGGCTCCCTGTCGAGGGCTGTGGCTGAACGCCTCTAAGCCACAAACCCTTGGATCTGAGAGCCAGGCCGATACCAGTCTACCGGAAACTCCTAAGGTTCACTCACGAGGGCTGTGGCTGAACGCCTCTAAGCCACAAACCCTCGGATCTGAGAGCCAGGCCGATACCCGTCTACCGGAAAATAGAAACATGATACTGAGCAAGCTACATGCTCAGGTCTGATACATGTTCGAAGGCTCTCAGCTGGGGGATATGAGAGATTCCCGGATGAAGGGGCCTGGCCGTTTCCCGTTCACTGCTGCACGAAGGTAAGGTGCTGAGCCGGCAGCACATGTAGCCTACCTCGTGAGCGAGTACAAAAAAGTCAGAAAAGTGCCCCAGTCGAAGGGTTACGGAAACTGTCTGTATCTAACTCATAGAGAGTGTAGACAAAAGTGGAAGAATGTCTCATCAACGCGAAATGGAACGCACGGCGAGCGAACCTATTGCGTGGTCTGAATTCACAAGCAAAAGCTTACCGAGTGGATGTCACTCGCAGTCTGACCGCTCCTGGTGTGTGATTGAGCGATCAGTGGCAAGTGGGATGCCCAACACATGGAAGTGAGGAACTAAAGCAGCCATGAGCAGGACGTGGAAACTCCTTGGGTGAGCCCAGTCTCAGAGCAATATGTGCCGGGTCTGCAATTATGGAAGCCTCCTTGGATAGCGAGATAATGCCCATGGTCTGCCCCTGCCTTCCTTGAGGGCAGACCACGATATCGTTGATCGTTCTATCTTGACCAGCTGAGATGTGGGTGACATTACAACAGTCTAACGTGTCTCGAAACCAGAGGAAGGCTAACCTCACTAAAAAAATGCCCGCCGGAAGTCGGAAGTGTCGTCCTACGGGTGGCAAACTAAAAATTGACACTACGCATTTACGTCCGAGTGATATGTCTCGTCCGAATGTCTCCCGTGCTAGGAACAGCTCTGACTACCTAGTTTCCGAATGCCGCTCTTGTTCGGAACAGCTCTGACTAGGTAGTTTTCCGAATGTCTGTCGTGCCTGGAACAGCTCTGACGGGCGCAACGACAAGCACATGTGCGAAAACTCGCTGAGTGAATACCTTCTGCAGACCTGTCTGGTTTGTGCGGGAACGGCCCGGGGCGAACGAAAAGCCCAATATATTGAAGTGAGGAATTAAAGCAGCCATGAGCATGACGTGACCATTCCCTCGGTGAGCCCAGTATCAGGGCGCTATGTGTCGGCCCTGCAACTATGGAAGCAACCTAGGATGGCGGAAAATGCTATGGACTGTGCCTTCCTTCTCTTGAGGGATGACCGAAGTCCTCGACTGTTCGAACTTGACCAGCTGGGATGTGGACGTTACCACAAAAGTGAGAGTCTCCCAGGATTGCTAACCTGGTCAAAAATGCACGCGAAAGCCGGATGTGTGACCTAAGGGTTTTCAACCCAAGGGTGCCTAACGCACACCGCAATCACATCTGAAAAAACACTCCGGATGAACGAAAAGAAGAAGAAGAAGATCACCACGACAAGATTAATGTTAGTTTCCATCCATCCATCATGTGCCATGCCGGTAAGCGTGGGCGGTCATGTTCTACCATCTCACTCGATCACCAGAGTCGTGGGTCAGCTCCGTGTTTCTGTCTCAACCATGCCACAAAGCCAAGCCATCCAGGTATTTGCTTCTAGGTCTTCCCCTTGGTCTGTTCCCCTCGATCTTACCAGTTGTCACCAAGTTCTCCAAATCATTTCTTCTCAAATCATTTCTTCTCATAACATGCCCAAA
>JACEFZ010009716.1:0-2500 GCA_014155875.1 Cepaea nemoralis | reverse complement strand
CGGTATGCCAATAACTGGGAAGTTGTGAAATAAAGAAGTGGAAGAAAAGGCACCAAATATCATTGGACCAGTCCCTGACATAGGAGCGATAATGCCCCGGTAATTAACTGCGTTGTGCACCACCAGGTCGGAGATTCCAATACCTGGCATAGACTTGTCCCGTCACATCTCTCGCTGACCTCTGTGGATCCCAGGATTCAAAATGAAACTCGACGCCAAATTGTTGAGGTTAAAGAGCTGTAGAGGGAAGTACTGGTGATTGGAATGAAGGAATGAATAATGACGGGATGCAGGACATACGGAGGAATTATTTAGGTTAACAATTACGCAAACGAAAACAATAGACGTACGCGGTCGAGTCAATAAGTAAGTCACACAGATCTGTGGAATGGCAGGTAAATGTAGTTGGTGTTTGCTACAGGTGTCATTACGTGACAGCAACATCTAACTTTATATTCCCGTTCGTTCCCGAAAACATCCTTCTTCGCCTTGTGTCCAAAAATTCAAGGTTATGCCATCGGCAGGGACGATTATGCTGACAGTGTTCTGGGATTGTCAAGGAGTGCTTTTAACCAATTTCAAGAAGAAAGGTGACAATGTGAATTCTGAATCGTTATCGATGCTTCTTGATGCAATTCGAAGAAAAAATTAACCAACTAAGGTGGGAAGTTCTGGAACATCCACCTTACAGTCCCGACTTAGCCCCTAGTGATTTCCACCTTTTTTGGTCTACTGAAAACCAACCTTGGCGGGAGACATTTCGCGAATGACGCCGAAGTTGAATGTGAAGTGAGAACGTGGTTTAGAAAATAGAGCACGCAGTTCTATTAAGCCGGTTTGGGGGACTGATAAAACGATGGGATAATTTCATCAATGTTGGTGGAAATTATGTTGAGAAATAAAGGGGCAATGTATGTGTAAAAATAAACTGGTTTAAAGTTGTTATCATATTTAGTTATTTCGCGTTCCATGGAGGGTAACAATCAGAAATGTAATAAAGACAAAAGATAACATGATTGCAGATATGTCACACACTGAGCGTATGAGACGTCAGGTGGTGCATGATGGTGGAAATGACCATGTGTTCACATGCATCCATTGAGAACGAGCATTTACCGCACAACTTGGTCTGATCTGTCACATTCGCTACCGCCATGGGTTGTAGGTCATATGCCACAGCTGTAGCACAATGTAACAAATCATCATCGGTCAAGACTGCAAAGTAGCTCGTATAGTACTACCTCAGAAGTCGGAGTGCGTTCCCCTGATGGCGGTGGGTCGGGGGAAAAGGAAGGGGGGGGGGCACTCGTAATTAGGAAAGCTGCTAAACACGCAAAAGTCAGTTCAGTGTGGAGAACGCTGGAACTCAAAGTAAGCAATGGCAAACAAATCAGTAGCTTTACTAGATTATAATCACGAGTGACAAAAGTGACTTTGCGGATAGAGCCTTCGTTATCACACACGGGTGACAATTCTTCTTAAAATCCATACCGTGTCGCGTTCGTGATCATGTCTGTCCGCATACCTCTGTCTCGTGTTCTGCCAATATTTTTGATACTAATGTTTTCCCACGTCGTGATGTCAAAATGCCCAGCCTCTTCTCTCTGTAGCAACCCCTGCCTCTCTTCCAATCCAACTTTCGCGATGGAACTACATACTCCAGCTTTTCCCATGTCATGATATTCCTAAAGTAAGTGGACTTTCTGCTTCTGATGTGAGTAGCCATCTTTTCATGAGAGTAACTTGTAAATCGTATTTGTCGCCAACCTCCAGATTGATCATTATATAGTTATAAACAGGTTGTCAGGATCTTATATTAGGCTCGTTGGCTAACACATGTGAGACAGTACAAGTACAAACGTTATTCGACGTAAGACACAGCAACACAAGTTCTATGGATTTATTACCACAATAAATACATAACAATAGTTACAACAATGTACAACATATAACAACTCACTACCACAATACAGCTCATAGGTCTGACGCTCACAATATCAGTCGTTCAGCTCACAACCACGGAGATTCACACAACGCCTTGCTCTCGACACACACGTCCGTTCAGATGTCCAGTCCCAGATAGGTCTGAGATTATCACACACACTGCCCACTGCCTCAGGTGGGGTCACGTGGCTTTGCGTCGTCTGTCGTCAGCGCTGGTCGCGTGTCAGGTAAGAATCTCGCCAGCGCGACAATTCCTGTCCGCCGGGCGCCGCAACGATGTTGCTGCTAGGCTCTGACATTCTCCCCGGGTACTTCAATGAAAGATGCCATCTTTCATTCATGATGTATGTATATACTGGGGTAGTGTTAATTTCATGTCAGAGACTACTCTTTCCCAGTGGTATGCATGAAAATACATATAAGGCATAGAAATATATACAAAAAAATGTAAGTTGCATTGAAATGACAAATGAAGTACAATTTTTAACACAATTCAGGTTTCATCCCCCTGATGCCTGGTTACCTTCATTGCAATAATACCCAGTCAGATCTAGTT
>JACEFZ010009715.1:0-62458 GCA_014155875.1 Cepaea nemoralis | reverse complement strand
TTTCTTTCCCTTTTTTATTAAATGCTTTTTAAAATTTTTTTTTTTTGGGTTTTTTTTTTCTTTTTTGCTTTTTTAAAAGGTTTTTTCCCCCGGGGAATTCTTGACCCGAGGGTAAACTCTCAAAATCTTCTCTATTTATTATGGCAGAATCTAATATATTTACTTGCCAGTTTCGGTCGTCTATTTCCGGTTCTCCTTCGTCTTCCGTTTTTCCCTGATGTCTGTGGATACGGGATTCTGGACAATAAATCTGCACGTGTATTGTTCCTACCTGGTACATATTTATTTTGGTATTGTATCCTTGCAGATTCAACCCCCATGTCTGATTTTTCTGTTCTGCACTGGAGCTTCTAATAGAGATTTTAAAGGCATGGGGTTTAGTTCTATAATGAATTTGCGTTATGAAAATATAATTAAGTTTCTAAGAGCATAGGGGATAGCATAAGCTTCCTTCTCAATAGTCGCCCTTTTGCTGAGATTTCTAAGTTTATGTGAAAAAAAATATATTGGTTTTTCATTTTTAACTCCTGGTATGCCAGATTTTTTTCCTTTTATATGGTTAAACCCAAACATGCTCCTATAGCATTATCTGAAGCATCTGTATACAATATTAGCTGTTTATTAAAAATCGGGATGTGTCAATAGTGGCACTACTGTAAAACTTTTTTTTTTAAATCAAACCTTTTTGACTTTCATCACCCCATTTTATCTAGCGTTTTTTGCCAGTTAGGTTAGTAATAGCTCTGCTATTTTTGAGAACCCGGGAATGAAACGACGATAATACCCCCATGTACGAAAAAACCACAAAACTTTTTTTTACGTTATTTGGAGTAGTGTTCTCTAAAAACCCTTTTACCTTTATCCTGATCTTTTTTAAATTTCCCGTCTTATTAATGATGTACCCCAAAAAATTTGTTTCTGTTTTTAGAAATTACAATTACTAAGTTTCATTTAACATCATGTTTTTTTATCTGTCGAATACTAATTTTACATGTTTCAGGTGATCTTGTAGTCTCCTGTTTTAAATCAAAATGTCATCTTGTACCCAATGCAAATTTTTGCATGCCCTCCAATACTTGATTTTTAATAGCATATAATGAAAGGCGCCGTACGTACCCCAAAAGGCATACGTAAAAATTGTAAAAACCTGCGTGTGTACAAAAAGCACTCTTTTTTTTGGGGCATCTGGGGACATGGGGAACCCCAAAAATCCTGATCTTGCATCTAACGTAGTGAAGAAGGTAGACCCATTAAGTAAGCCTAAAATATCGTCAATCACCGGCAATGGGTACGCTACATTCTTAGTGATTTTGTTCAACGCCCAGTAGTCGCAACAGAAGCGATGACTCCCGTCCTTCTTGGTCACAATTACTATCGGAGATGACCACTCTGATTTGGACCTTGTTATGATTCCCGCTTTTAGCATATCTTCTATTGCTTTTTCAACAATTTCTCTATTCCTTAGAGGAGTTCTGTATGGTTTTAAACTGATTGGTGGGTGATCTCCAGTATCTATTTCCATCGTAACTGTTTTTGTTATTTCCAATTCTAAGTCATTAATTGCAAAAACGTCTTGATTCTCTTTTATAGTTAGTTAGTCGACAGATCATCCTCGTTGCACATCGGACCATTCAGTCCATAAGTGCTCGGATCCCCTCCTCAGCAAATCCCGCAGCGTGTAGCGGCTAACGACGCCAGTTCTGTGTTGGTTTATCAATCTTCTTTGGCTTCCTGCGTAGTGTTCTTGTTTGGCCACCCCTCTTTTAATTTGCTGCTCTCGCAGTCTGGCCATTGTTGTAGATTCACAGTCATCACTTGGTTCTTGCAAAAGTCTCACTTCTCGTAGAGCATTCAGAATGTCAGCCTGGTCCATGGCGCGTCCGCCCTCCACAGTAGCCTCACCTGCGAGCTTGTCAGCCCTCTCATTTCCTTGTACTCTCGCATGACCTGGCACGAAGATGAAACTAATCTTTGCCAGCCGAGACCGCTCCAGAGGCAGCAACCATTCTCTTCGGATCGACCCCTCCTCTATCCTCTTGATCATGTTCATTGAGTCGCTAAGGAAACAAGCCCTAGTGAATGTCTGTGTCTCGAGCCATGTTATTGCTTTACTTACTGCCATGACTTCCATGGTCAGGCTACTTGTGGTTTCAGTGAAAGCACCAGAGTCCTCCTTCACAATTCTCCCTCCGGCCCGAGCTGTAAAGGCCCATGAGCTTCTCACATGTCGGACGACCGACCCATCTGTGTAGATGACCGCGTCACTGTCTAGCGAATTCTCGAAAATCAACGCTTGTACTTCAGCCTCCACAGCAGCCGGATTTTCTTGTCTGCATTTTCTATCTAGTTGGATGCAAACTGAAAAGGATGTGCAGAAGTCTGTTGGCACTTGCACCCACTCCTCGCCAGGTTCTAAGTCCTCAAGTGAACACACCTGTTGAAGAATGTCTTCGGCTTGACCCATCCACGACCGTCCTCTTTTTAACCTGCTGCCCTTCACCTTCCTAATTTCACTATGCAGTGGATGCTGTGTGTTTGCGTTAATTCTGAGGTAGGCGCGTGCCCTGCAAACTTGCATTCTCTCTTCAATGGTTGGAAAATCAAGAAGGTAGCGCATCGCCCTGCATGCTGTATCTCTTGTACATCCAAGAATAATGCGCATAGCTTCATTCTGTATCCTTTCCATCCTTTCTATCTGCTTATGGCTGAGAGTCAGGATTGCCATTGCATACTCCAAAACAGACATGACCAGCCCCTCGTACAGAAGACATAGATGGCGCTGCTCACAGTTTGCTGCCGCCATCACCCGCATCGCTGCCAAAGCCCCGCTTGGCCTTTGTTATCACCTGGTCTATGTGCACATTATAAGCAAGGCTTCGATCAAACCGTATCCCCAGGTAATTCATTGCCTGCGTTCTTTCCACCGTCTCTGAACACAGCATTACAGTTGGTGTTGGATTGTTGACAATATGATTATTCAACGAGAACCAAGTCACTGTTGCCTTTGTTGGGTTGACCATTGCCCCAGCTTCATCACACCAAGTACTTATGCGATTGAGTTCGGTTTGTAGTTCCACAGCAACCTCCTCTCTATCCTTACCCTGACGATACACTAAAACATCATCGGCATATGACAATGTCCTGCCAGGTCCAGTGATCTGCTCACTGGTGATTCTCACTGTGTAGGCGTTGAACAGTACCGGAGATAATGGTGATCCCTGTGGTAGGCCAGGATATATTGTTGTTGGTTCCGAAGTCCAACTGCCACATCTAAAAACTACTTTCCGTTGGAAGAGGGCTGCAGCGATCCAACTAAGGAGGAATGGACTTACGTTTAGTTCAAGAAGCTGAAACATTAAAAAATCCAGTGGTACTCTGTTGTATGCGTCCTCAAGATCAATCGCTGCAGCAACGGTTTCAGTGCCTGAGTGGAAACCTTCATAGACATCATGGGCAAAGACTGCTGCATTGGTCCAGGTTTCTCTTTTTGGACGGTACCCACCCAGGGTAGGTGGGAAAACACCTTGCCTCTCTAGTTGGCTTGATATTTTCCTGGCAATTACCTTCTCCAGCAGCTTGCCTATTGTATTCTGCATGGTTATAATTCGATATCCCTGAATTTTTTTGTGGTCTTTGTCAGGCTTCGGCAAGGGAATCAGATAGCTATGTAACCATTCCTCCTTGATGCTAGCACTCCCTATACTGTTGTTGTACATGTCTGCTAGTTTCTCTAGCTCATTGTCGGTACACCTATTTATGTCGTCGTATCTTATGCCATCAGGACCTGGAGCACTGTTTTTTGATCGTCGAAGCACAGCCTTGATTTCTTTCACTGTCACTGTGTCTTCATCCGAAGTGTTCTGGGCCTTGCATCTGTCTGAGGTGACCTCCTTGGCCAGATTCCGGCCTCCCATGTCTGTCTGGTTGCTCTGCTCAAGGTAGCGTTCAAAGAGGGCTTTGCCCTTGTCCTCGTCAGTCCTCTGCCAGATGAGGTCAGCACCTTGGAAGTCAGAAATGCTCTTATTCTTGACTACACCACTCATGCTTTTATGTAGTCGCCAGAACAATTTCAGTGACTTGTCTGTGCTTACTCTTTGACACACCTCTGCCCATTTTTCGCTTTTAACAACCTTGACCAGTTTTTTTAAATAGCTTACTTTTGTGTGCATCTCTCTTTCTAAGTGCAAGCAGGGACTAGGATGACCAGCTCTGTTCTTCTTGGCATTTTGCCATCTCCTTACAGCACTACGCTTATCCACCCAAGCCTTCTCCACCTCGAAACTCCACCACGGTGGCTGCTCCCAGCTTTTTTCTCCTGCCCTGAAACGTTCTGCGCTTGTCACGTCTTATTTTACTCACCACATCTTGCCCTGTACTGTCATACTGGAACGTCTTTACCTTTAGCTTGTGCTGCCTGGTTCTGCCTTTCTCCACCAATATGCTGCAAGGGTGGTGGTCGCTGCCATGGTGTCCTAGGACACCCCATCTACACACTGTAGTGAGTGAAGGTGAAACTAGCGCCAGATCAATAGCACTGTCCTCATCGCCTGGACGGCTTGCTGTCCTGGTGACACAGCCACTGTTGATACAAACCAGGTCGATGGTTTCCAGTGCAGTCTCGAGCTCCTCCCCTTGTGTATTGGAGGAAGTGTTTCCCCATGATCTGCCTTTAGCGTTGAAGTCACCACAGAAAATAACATTTCTCTCGTGGCCTAATATGCCACTTAAGCACTGCCACTTCTGGGCGTCCACACTCGCATTGCGGGCATAAACATTAACCAACACGAATGGTATACTGGAATGAACTCTCAACGCCTGTATTTGTATATCGTCACTGTCCCAACTGGACATGTCTAGCTCTGACGCCACCATGCTGTCGCGAACGAGAATCGCCGTTCCCAGATGTCGTCTGTTGTAGAAACATTTGAAGCCGGCAATTCGGAGTAGCTGATCGCCCAGTCTCGTCTCCTGGAGTGCTACAATGTCGTTCCTGTAAACTAGGGTTTCTAAAATAGAGCCCCGTTGTTTTACACTGGCACAGTTCCAATATAGAATACGGATGTTCCTGAGTCCTAGACGGTGACACTTGAGTCTAAAACGTCTCAAACCCCCGCGCTTACCTTGCTTCTTTGTCCCTGCGCGGCTATCACGCCGCTTCGTTATGTTGACTGTTGATCGCTCGGAAAGAAGACGTTCTTCCGCCATGTTGAAAAAACGTAAACACAGACTGCTGATAACCACACACGCTGCTGAAAATTCACTCAAGGATGGCTTCGCTCGATGCACGAACTCCGTAGCACCCGCGCAGATCTTGAGTTGAAACTCCTGGTTTTACATCCTGGCACACCAATTACACGCAAGAGATGAATAAATTCATCCCTTACGCGAAAAAGTTAACGAACACAAAACAACACGACCGTCCGTCGCCATCTTGAAACCGGAAGATTCTCTTTTATAAGTCGTTCTAATATTTCCTTATTTTCTGGTAGAGTTCTAAATAATATAGATTTCTTTTTACCTTTGCCTGTGTCAAATTAACCGTCTGTGGTTTTAACGTCGTAGACATTTTAACTCTAACCAGTGCTGAAATGTGCATGTCTTCTTCCAAATCTACATATACGTCCTTGAATTTTAATTTGTGCAAATCAAACAAAAGTCTTACACCGTTTTTTATTTAAAAAATCTCTACCTATAAGCATATTTCTATTTAAATCTTTCACTACATGAAAAAGATGTCTTACGTTGATCCCTCCTAATTTAAGATTTATTATTGTTTGTCCAATTACTTGTAAATTTTGTCCTGTAACAGAGTGAAGATTATTATGACTCCTGAATATTTTGCAATTTCTCATTATTTTGTATAAAAAACTTTCTTTGATTACACTAACCTGAGCTCCTGAATCAATTATTGTACGAATTCTATACTTCTTTATTTCTATTATACATGAACTGGGATCTGTTTTATTCACTGTAAACTGTTTGATTTCATCTAGTTGAGAGCACTTCCTACTCGTCCTGCTATACCTGTTATTAAAATATTCTTTATATCTTGGGACCTTGTTATCTTCCCTCCTACTGCAGGTCCTATTTAATAGGTGGGGCGCCGGTTTTCCTGCGTTCTTGGACTTGTAAAACTTCTGTGTCTATCTTCAAAATTCCTATTTAATCTGCTATTGACATTTTGTGTATTCGACTGGACACGCCTGTTACCACAGAAGCGAAAAAATGTGTCCACGTTGGCCACAACCCCAACAGACTATATTTGTGTTATTTGTGTTACCTACCGTCTCACTTATAGGATTTCTCATTTGTCTTCTTCTATCGTAAACATTTCCGTTACTTCTTTGCAATGTCTGTATGCCTCCTCTCCTATTCCATCCGAACCTTGTTTGTCCTATCTCCATGGGCTCTTCAATCCTATCTTCTCGGCTAGTTCCTATTTCTCGTCCTACTCTTAGTCTAAATCTTCGTCTCAAATTCTCTTCTTGCACAGCTATATCTACAGCTTGTGATAATCTCTCAGGGTTTTCTCTCATTAATTTAAATTTCAATCCATCCGACTTTATACCATCTACAAACATCCCGACCAACATCCGTTCTACTTCCTCCCCTCGTACGTTCTGTCCTAAGAATGCTTCTTCAGCCAGGTTAATCAATCTATCACTAAACAATTGTACCGTTTCTCCAGTGTTTTGCTTGGATTGTCTTAACACTGAAAACGCATGTTGGGGGTCCGTGATTTCAGCGTATTTATGTGCTAAATCGTCCTTGAATTGTTCCCATGTCTCATCTACCCTAGCTTCTAATTTTCTTCTGATATGATCAGAAACCGGTTCTGTCGTGGCCTGATAAGCAAGTTTTCATTTTTTCTTCATCTGTTGCTGCCACCAAATATGCATGCTTCTCTATTGAAGTTATCCACTTCTTAAAGTCCTTCGCCTGTCCACTAAATTTTACAATTTCTGTTGCCATTCCTTGTTGTTTCATGACTGTGTTGAGTCTACCTATTGCCGTACCTACTCCAGTCAAAACTTGTGTTAATGAACCCTGTTCTTCTGCCATATTGAAATGTGCTGAAATATCAATTCATATAAGCAAACTCTTAGTTATAACAATTTAATTAACAATTATCAACGATTATATAGGCCCATTTAAACCAACCAAGGGATGTAAGCAACTGTTTGATCAATCAATTGTATCTAAGAATTAAAGGTCTCATAGCGGTTAAACTTTAATTAATTACCGTTAGCTATATCGTCCCTTGATCCAAGAGAAAGGTGAATCCACGTACGTCAGCTGAGAATTCTATTTGCCAAGTTTCACGTATAACACAAACGTCTGGAGTCTGTATTATCTGAAGCTTCCTATGTTTCTCCAAACGACGCCGTAATTTGCAGTTCCATCATTCCTCGTACATCTCAGGCTTCTCCAGCGGTAGGAATGCTTCCATTTTCACCCATGGTTGGGCACACCAGACTTGAGCCTTCTTTTCACCCTAAACAGGGCCCTTCCAGACGACGACTTGAGAACAGCTCTAGCCTGATGAAGCGACTTAATTAGGTCTCCTCTTCAGCAGGTCGGCAACCCAGTTTGCCCAACCACTTCCAAAGAGACCACAACAAGCAAGTCGCATTCCTCCTGGCATCTCATTGTAATTTTAAGTTGGCTGGCTGTTTTAAATTTTGACGTTTAGAAAAAATTTCCTTGATACTGGACAATCTTAGTAGGTAAGTGACCTTCAATCAAACAGGAAGGTCAATGAACGGCTGTAATAACGGCAGGCCAATCTTTGATGATAATCACGTTACTTAAGATGGTTATAATGAAAAACAGCTAATTCTATTGACAACCAGGGTAAGATGATGGCTCCATCCAGTAATCTTGATACGTATGACTTCAAATCAACTAGCCCGAAAAATATTTCATGTTGACTCTATTATAAGTTGATACTTTCAATAAAAATGGTGTTGTCTGGAGCTTTTGATTCGAAGAATTTAGTAAAAGTCTATTTCTTCATACCTTCTGGTCGCAGCAAGCTGATAAAAATTCTCCATGAAAGTTCTCTGCTGTACTATGCAATTTTCAGTACTTCACGTTATATGTCCGCGACATCAAAGTTAAGATAAGAACCGACATCCTGGTGTGCGGCTCCAAATCTGTACTGTAACAGTACAGGCACAGATGATTATAAACCAAGTCCGATGTCGTTCTATAAAAGGTTTTATTGATCGTAATAAATTGAAGAATGGTACATAAGTTATTGTTAAGATGTTCACATCTCTGGAGCTTACCTGTAACTAACCTAACCAAAACAACTACGTCACGACTTGAGCATCCTTAGTCACGTTCTTCCTGGATGCTCAACCGTGCCCTAAGTTTGCACATCGAACCTATTAACATAGATGGTACTCATTCTGTTACACAGCACGTAGCCCTGACACTCCCCATGCTTGATATCAAACCAACCTGATGTCTCGCCATCTATTCTAACCGCTGCTTGTTGGTCCACATAGCGCATTTTTAGGAGTTGTAGTATAATACATGTGTTGAAAAGCCCATTCTCATCATGATTTCCCAAAGTTTCTGATGTTGTTCACAGCCCCATGCCTTTAAAAATCCCCACAACATGAGAATAGGTTTACATTAAAATCTCTACACTTCTCTATTATTAAACGCATGTTGAGTATGTGAACTCATGTTTCTCTTCCTTGTCTAACTCCAGCTTAAACCACGTTAATCTCTTCTTCCATTTTCTTACGAAGTCTTCCCATTATGATTTTCAGTAGAATTTTACTTCCATGACTGATTAGGGCAACAGTTCTATAGTTGGTGCATAATTTCAAGTTACTCTTTTTTTTTTTTGGGTATTGGAATGAAGATAGTTTTCTTCCAATCTTTTGGCCATACCACACTTCCATATCTTTGTTGCATAATGAGTGATAAATGTGTATTCTTTCGTCTCATCCCCCTTTAATTAGTTCCGCTGGTATCTCATCACATCCTGGTGATGTACCATTCTTCATGTTCTTTATTGTCCGTACAATGTCATTTAATAAGGGTTCAGGTTCTGTCTCTGCTGTCATTGGTTCATGTATCTCATTCATATCGCCACAGTCATTCATATCTCACATTCCACAGCAGTATTCCTGACATTTTCCTAGGATTTTTCTAGATTCAGTTAGGGTATTTCCCAACTCGTCACATATAACATTTAATTGAGGTTTAACATTTCTTGTCAATAATTTCATTTCTTCGAACATTGCATAATCTCTTCCATTCCTATTATATTGCTCTATTCATGTAGTTGTCAAGGTCCCACTTATAATAAATAAGGGATATAACAAGAAACCCAGAAACAAGGGAGATAATAGTAAACACTCGAACATGTTCTCGAAGATTCGAGAACGATGAGTCACACAACCAACATCCAGGTACAATCCGCGGGAAGCGTGGAAAGGTGAAATCCACGAGATGCCCGCAGTAGCAAGCACTCCGTGTCCACCCGACGTGAGTCGATAGGGCAGAAGGCCACTGGACACTGACTGGACTGGAGCGGGTGTAACTCTTAGAGGGAGACACATAGGCTAGACTTAGAATCTTTAAGCTGTGTAGTAGTTTAATGAATAGATGATGTTTGTGTGTAAAGATGATTTGAATGCGTTCATATGACATATATGTAATATGCTATTGTGCGAGATTTTTAGTTCATTTGATAATAGATATCGGAATAAACCATGACGACAATAAGTGAACCTTGAGTTCTGTCGTATCTGTACTCGCAATCATCTGCCTGTCTGAACCCGAGTCTTTCTATCCCTATTACAAGACGCTGACAGTAGTACAAACAATCTTGTATATACTGGTTTTTGTCCTTTCTTGTGTTCTTCCTTATTTATTGTGTTAAAGATTTATACTTCATTCTGCTGTTTTCAATTTCTACTCCTTTATGTTTAAGTTCCCTTCGTTATTTTATTAATTCTAACGTATGTGATGTAATTCGTGGCCTATGTTGCTTTTTTTTTTGGGGGGGGGGGGGGGGGGGGGGGGGGGGGGGGGGGTCGGAATTAGATCTTTGGCTGCTGTTATCAAGATATCTCTAGCTAATACTGCATTATTCATATCAGGTGGCATTTCCTCCGGGATAGAACATCAAGACCGCAAAACGATTCTTCACTTCTACATTGTAAGCATCGTGTATTTTTGTGAGATCAAAACAAAGTAGTCTTGGTCCTCGGGTAAGCTTTTTTAAGTTACACTCTAAACGTCTGCTTATAATAACTCATGATCTGTATCATAGTCTGCACGTATAGGGTGTTGCTGATGTTATACTTGACCCCCGTATTCTTTGTATTAAAATATAATACATACATTACGAATACAAATAGAAGGATCAATAAAGAAGCACATAATGACATATATTAGTGCTTCATAGATTCCAAAGCATTTGATGAAATAAAACATGATGAATTGATTAAAATATTAGTTAGTTAGTCGCGGTTCCCACGTCACAGCAAAGGGTCGTCCCCATTATTCTCCGTTCCCGTTCCAGTGTATATCACACGGAATGCTCCTTACTGTCCCATGTGAAAAGTGGAACAGGCAGGAGTCTCGACAAAACTAAACAGCCCGGAGAGGTACACTGTGCATAATGCCGCAGCCAGAAAGAAAAAAAAAATCCCCCACGAAAAATACAGTTCATAGTCGATGGAAGCGGCAGGTCACTAGAAAACAAGCAGCCACACATTACTGCATAAGGGCAAACCAGTCAGTTCTGTGAAAAAAACCGGCCCGTCATTATTCCGAACATGCAGTTTCACGCTACAAACAACCGCGGACAGATGTAAAAAGCATTTCACAGTACACAATGCCGCCGCCAGAATGCCAACACAAAATTCCTCTGTGTTCTTTTTTCGATATGACATATGGTCAAGCCATCTAGATTATTACTTGTCTGCTTCTCCCTTTGTTATTTTCCCATCACATTTACTAGTTGTCACCAATCTTCTAGTTTATTTCTTCTTATTATTGTGCCCAAAAATGTATCGCACATTGAGGAAAACCCCAAAACATAACACTTAAAAGTCCTTCTGGGATGCACAGGGCAAACGAAACAGAGGTAGATCTAAACCACGAGGAGAAAAGAATTTGGGACAACCTGTTTGACACACCTGCAACAACTGTTTAGGCACAGTGTTTAGCTGTCTCTTGACGAGTTACACGGTTACATTCATCCGTAGCTTCTATCTTTAGTTTAGTAAATATTAATACTCATAATCAATCATGTGCCATGCCGGAAAGCGTGGGCGGTCATGACTCGCCATTTCACTCGATCACCAGTGTCGTGGATCAGCTCAGTGTTCCTGTCTCGTCCATGCCATGTGGCCAAGCCATCCAGGTATTTTCCTCTCGGTCTTCCTCTTGGTCTGTTCCCTTCGATCTTGCCAGTTGTCACTAAGTTCTCCAATCCATTTCTTCTCATAACATGTCCAAAAAATTTTGACTGTCTACGTCTAATTTCTCTAATCAGTTTACGATGTTCATTTGTCTCCTGTAGTACTTGGTCATTGGTTTTTCTGTCTGTCCATGGTATTCTTTGCATTTTCCTCAGAAACCACATTTCTGCAGCCATCAGATGCTTTTCAGCTTGACTGCTCATTGTCCAAGTTTCACATCCATACAAAAGAACCGGCTCTATGTATCCCCTCAACACTCTTTTTCTCGTTTCAATTGACATCTTTTTATTGATTATGTGGTTGTTTTCGGGATTTGAAATTTAAATATTGAGCACAACCACTACTGGCAACGCCGATCACAATTCTGGTATGAACCTAAGGCCTATCCACGTGAATATGGAAGCACTATACTCGAGTTTCGCCCTCGTTTTATTGGTCAGAATGTTTTTCTTCTTGCTAAAGGCTACTTTCGCCATGGCAATTCTTGTTCTAATCTCTTCAAGGCATCTCCATCAGATGTTATAACTGTTCCAAGATAATTGTACCGATTCACTTGTTGAAGAATATTTCCATTTACTTGTATATTACATTGTGGCACTTCTTCCTTCCTACTGACGACCATAACCTGAGTCTTTTTACAATTTAATTCTAACCCCAGTTGCTCACTGTGTACAACAACCGCATCTACTAATTGTTGCAGGTCCTGCGCATTGTTGTGCAATTAATACTGTATCATCTGCATTTCTAATGTTATTGATGTTTTCGTCCTCCAATGCTGATTCCATTTATATCCTCTACATTTCTGAAAATATTTTCACTGTACAGGGAAAAAAGATCTGGAGACATCACACATCCCTGCCTAACACCTCTCTTAATTGGCTGATACTGTCCCACTTCATTATCAATCCTTATTGCAGCTTGTTGTTTCCAATATATGTTTTTTATATGTCTAATGTCTTTCCCATCAATTTGTAGATCTGCAAGCATATCCACCATGCTGACATGTCTAATGCTATCAAAAGCCTTTGTATAGTCAATAAAGCAAAGATGTATATCCTTGTTTACTTCTATAGCACGTTCAATAACTGTTCGCAGCATATACACAGCATTTACTGTACCCTTTCCTTCTACAAACCCGCATTGTTCTTCCCCTATTTCAGGTTGTATCTTCTTCCTCATTCTTTGCATGATAATTCTTAGCAAAATCTTTGTGACGTGACTCATTATACTAATTGTTCTATGTTAATCACATTCCAAGGTTCCTGATTTCTTTGGGATTGCAATAAATATAGAGTTACATAATTCAGGAGGTATATCTCCAGTATCATATAATGTGTTCAGCAGTCTGGTGACTTGATCTAGTCCAAATTCTTCTAAAGCTTTAATCATTTCTGATGTGATGTTATCTGCACCGGGGGCCTTGCCAGCTTTCATATGCTTAAGAACATTTCGAACCTCCATCTCCAAAATTGGCGGTCCTTCATTATTAAATCTAATATCATACTGTTCGTCTCTGTTATCATCATAAAGGTGTTTCACATAATCTGTCCATACCTGTAAAATCTGGTCTTTTTCTATTATGATTTTGCCATCTTCAGTCTTTAGACACCCTGTTGATGTACTTGTTCTTTTATTAGTAAGTTCCTGAATTTTTGTGTGCACTAATTTGGTATTTTGACTGTTGTGTTGGCTTTCAATTTCTAAGCACTTTTCCTCAAGCCATGCTTCTTTTTTCTCCTTACATAATGTTCTGACTTGTCTGTGAATTTCTTCGTATTTGACAGAATTATTTTATCAATTGACATCTTTTTATTGGTCAAAATGTTTTTCATCTTGCTGAAGGCTACTTTCGCCATGGCGATTCTTGTTCTAATCTCTTCAAGGCATCTCCCATCAGATGTTATAACTGTTCCAAGATAATTGTACCGATTCACTTGTTGAAGAATATTTCCATTTACTTGTATATTACATTGTGGCACTACTTCCTTCCTACTGACGACCTAACCCCACAAATTTTTTTAAACCCCTGAAATGTGCATGTCTTCTTCCAAATCTACATATACGTCCTTGAATTTTAATTTGTGCAAATCAAACAAAAGTCTTACACCGTTTTTTATTAAAACAATCTCTACCTATAAGCATATTTCTATTTAAATCTTTCACTACATGAAAAAGATGTCTTACGTTGATCCCTCCTAATTTAAGATTTATTATTGTTTGTCCAATTACTTGTAAATTTTGTCCTGTAACAGAGTGAAGATTATTATGACTCCTGAATATTTTGCAATTTCTCATTATTTTGTATAAAAAACTTTCTTTGATTACACTAACCTGAGCTCCTGAATCAATTAATGTACGAATTCTATACTTCTTTATTTCTATTATACATGAACTGGGATCTGTTTTATTCACTGTAAACTGTTTGATTTCATCTAGTTGAGAGCACTTCCTACTCGTCCTGCTATACCTGTTATTAAAATATTCTTTATATCTTGGGACCTTGTTATCTTCCCTCCTACTGCAGGTCCTATTTAATAGGTGGGGCGCCGGTTTTCCTGCGTTCTTGGACTTGTAAAACTTCTGTGTCTATCTTCAAAATTCCTATTTAATCTGCTATTGACATTTTGTGTATTCGACTGGACACGCCTGTTACCACAGAAGCGAAAAATGTGTCCACGTTGGCCACAACCCCAACAGACTATATTTGTGTTATTTGTGTTACCTACCGTCTCACTTATAGGATTTCTCATTTGTCTTCTTCTATCGTAAACATTTCCGTTACTTCTTTGCAATGTCTGTATGCCTCCTCTCCTATTCCATCCGAACCTTGTTTGTCCTATCTCCATGGGCTCTTCAATCCTATCTTCTCGGCTAGTTCCTATTTCTCGTCCTACTCTTAGTCTAAATCTTCGTCTCAAATTCTCTTCTTGCACAGCTATATCTACAGCTTGTGATAATCTCTCAGGGTTTTCTCTCATTAATTTAAATTTCAATCCATCCGACTTTATACCATCTACAAAAATCCCGACCAACATCCGTTCTACTTCCTCCCCTCGTACGTTCTGTCCTAAGAATGCTTCTTCAGCCAGGTTAATCAATCTATCACTAAACAATTGTACCGTTTCTCCAGTGTTTTGCTTGGATTGTCTTAACACTGAAAACGCATGTTGGGGGTCCGTGATTTCAGCGTATTTATGTGCTAAATCGTCCTTGAATTGTTCCCATGTCTCATCTACCCTAGCTTCTAATTTTCTTCTGATATGATCAGAAACCGGTTCTGTCGTGGCCTGATAAGCAAGTTTCATTTTTTCTTCATCTGTTGCTGCCACCAAATATGCATGCTTCTCTATTGAAGTTATCCACTTCTTAAAGTCCTTCGCCTGTCCACTAAATTTTACAATTTCTGTTGCCATTCCTTGTTGTTTCATGACTGTGTTGAGTCTACCTATTGCCGTACCTACTCCAGTCAAAACTTGTGTTAATAAACCTTGTTCTTCTGCCATATTGAAATGTGCTGAAATATCAATTCATATAAGCAAACTCACAGTTATAACAATTTAATTAACAATTATCAACGATTATATAGGCCCATTTAAACCAACCAAGGGATGTAAGCAACTGTTTGATCAATCAATTGTATCTAAGAATTAAAGGTCTCATAGCGGTTAAACTTTAATTAATTACCGTTAGCTATATCGTCCCTTGATCCAAGAGAAAGGTGAATCCACGTACGTCAGCTGAGAATTCTATTTGCCAAGGGTCACGTATAACACAAACGTCTGGAGTTTGTATTATCTGAAGCTGCCTATGTTTCTCCAAACGACGCCGTAATTTGTAGTTCCATCATTCCTCGTACATCTCAGCTTCTCCAGCGGTAGGAATGCTTCCATTTTCACCCATGGTTGGGCACACCAGACTTGAGCCTTCTTTTCACCCTAAACAGGGCCCTTCCAGACGACGACTTGAGAACAGCTCTAGCCTGATGAAGCGACTTAATTAGGTCTCCTCTTCAGCAGGTCGGCAACCCAGTTTGCCCAACCACTTCCAAAGAGACCACAACAACCAAGTCGCATTCCTCTTGACATCTCATTGTAATTTTAAGTTGGCTGGCTGTTTTAAATTTTGACGTTTAGAAAAAATTTCCTTGATACTGGACAATCTTAGTAGGTAAGTGACCTTCAATCAAACAGCAAGGTCAATGAACGGCTGTAATAACGGCAGGCCAAACTTTGATGACAATCACGTTACTTCAGATGGTTATAATGAAAAACAGCTCATTCTATTGGCAACCAGGGTAAGATGATGGCTCCATCCAGTAATCTTGATACGTATGACTTCAAATCAACTAGCCCGAAAAATGTTTCATGTTGACTCTATTTTAAGTTGATACTTTCAATAAAAATGGTCCGGTCTGGAGCTTTTGATTCGAAGAATTTAGTAAAAGTCTATTTCTTCATACCTTCTGGTCGCGGCAAGCTGATAAAAATTCTCCATGAAAGTTCTCTGCTGTACTATGCCATTTTCAGTACTTCACGTTATATGTCCGCGACATCAAAGTTAAGATAAGAACCGACATCCTGGTGTGCGGCTCCAAATCTGTACTGTAACAGTACAGGCACAGATGATTATAAACCAAGTCCGATGTCGTTCTATAAAAGGTTTTATTGATCGTAATAAATTGAAGAATGGTACATAAGTTATTGTTAAGATGTTCACATCTCTGGAGCTTAGCTGTAACTAACCTAACCAAAACAACCTACGTCACGACTTGAGCATCCTTAGTCACGTTCTTCCTGGATGCTCAACAGTGCCCTAAGTTTGCACATCGAACTTATTAACATAGATGGTACTCATTCTGTTACACAGCACTTAGCCCTGACACTCCCCATGCTTGATATCAAACCAATCTGATGTCTCGCCATCTATTCTAACCGCTGCTTGTTGGTCTACATAGCGCATTTTTAGGAGTTGTAGTATAATACATGTGTTGAAAAGCCCATTCTCATCATGATTTCCCAAAGTTTCTGATGTTGTTCACAGCCACATGCCTTTAAAAATCCCCACAACATGAGAATAGGTTTACATTAACATCTCTACACTTCTCTATTATTAAACGCATGTTGAGTATGTGAACTCATGTTTCTCTTCCTTGTCTAACTCCAGCTTAAACCACGTTAATCTCTTCTTCCATTTTCTTACGAAGTCTTCCCATTATGGTTTTCAGTAGAATTTTACTTCCATGACTGATTAGGGCAACAGTTCTATAGTTGGTGCATAATTTCAAGTTACTCTTTTTTTTTGGGTATTGGAATGAAGATAGTTTTCTTCCAATCTTTTGGCCATACCACACTTCCATATCTTTGTTGCATAATGAGTGATAAATGTGTATTCTTTCGTCTCATCCCCCTTTAATTAATTCCGCTGGTATCTCATCACATCCTGGTGATGTACCATTCTTCATGTTCTTTATTGTCCGTACAATGTCATTTAATAAGGGTTCAGGTTCTGTCTCTGCTGTCATTGGTTCATGTATCTCATTCATATCGCCACAGTCATTCATATCTCACATTCCACAGCAGTATTCCTGACATTTTCCTAGGATTTTTCTAGATTCAGTTAGGGTATTTCCCAACTTGTCACAGATAACATTTAATTGAGGTTTAACATTTCTTGTCAATAATTTCATTTCTTCGAACATTGCATAATCTCTTCCATTCTTATTATATTGCTCTATTCATGTAGTTGTCAAGGTCCCACTTATAATAAATATGGGATATAACAAGAAATCCAGAAACAAGGGAGATAATAGTAAACACTCGAACATGTTCTCGAAGATTCGAGAACGATGAGTCACACAACCAACATCTAGGTACAACCCGCGGGAAGCGTGGAAAGGTGAAATCCACAAGATGCCCGCAGTAGCAAGCACTCCGTGTCCACCCGACGTGAGTCGATAGGGCAGACGGCCACTGGACACTGACTGGACTGGAGCGGGTGTAACTCTTAGAGGGAGACACATAGGATAGACTTAGAATCTTTAAGCTGTGTAGTAGTTTAATGAATAGATGATGTTTGTGTGTAAAGATGATTTGAATGCGTTCATATGACATATATGTAATATGCTATTGTGCGAGGTGTTTATTCATTTGATAATATATATCGGAATAAACCATGACGACAATAAGTGAACCTTGAGTTCTGTCGTATCTGTACTCGCAATCATCTGCCTGTCTGAACCCGAGTCTTTCTATCCCTATTTACAAGACGCTGACAGTAGTACAACAATCTTGTATGTACTGGTTTTTGTCCTTTCTTGTGTTCTTCCTTATTTATTGTGTTAAAGATTTATACTTCATTCTGCTGTTTTCAATTTCTACTCCTTTATGTTTAAGTTCGCTTCGTTATTTTATTAATTCTAACGTATGTGATGTAATTCGTGGCCTATGTTGCTTTTTTGGGGGGTCGGAATTAGATCTTTGGCTGCAGTTATCAAGATATCTCTAGCTAATACTGCATTATTCATCAGGTGGCATTTCCTCCGGGATAGACATCAAGACCCCAAAACGATTCTTCACTTCTACATTGTAAGCATCGTGTATTTTTGTGAGATCAAAACAAAGTAGTCTTGGTCCTCGGGTAAGCTTTTTAAGTTACACTCTAACGTCTGCTTATAATAACTCATGATCTGTATCATAGTCTGCACGTATTAGGGTGTTTGCTGATGTTATACTTGACCCCCGTATTCTTTGTATTAAAATATAATACATACATTACGAATACAAATAGAAGGATCAATAGAAGCACATAATGACATATATTAGTGCTTCATAGATTCAAAGCATTTGATGAAATAAAACATGATGAATTGATTAAAATATTAGTTAGTTAGTCGCGGTTCCCACGTCACAGCAAAGGGTCGTCCCCATTATTCTCCGTTCCCGTTCCAGTGTATATCACACGGAATGCTCCTTACTGTCCCATGTGAAAAGTGGAACAGGCAGGAGTCTCGACAAACTAACAGCCCGGAGAGGTACACTGTGCATAATGCCGCAGCCAGAAAGAAAAATAAATCCCCCACGAAAAATACAGTTCATCGTCGATGGAAGCGGCAGTCACTAGAAAACAAGCAGCCACACATTACTGCATAAGGCAAACCAGTCAGTTCTGTGAAAAAACCGGCCGTTATTATTCCGAACATGCAGTTCACGCTACAAACAACCGCGGACAGATGTAAAAGCATTTCACAGTACACAATGCCGCCGCCAGAATGCCAACACAAAAGTCCTCTGTGTTCTTTTTTCGATATGACATATGGTCAAGCCATCTAGATTATTACTTGTCTGCTTTCCCTTTGTTATTTTCCCCTCACATTTACTAGTTGTCACCAAATCCCCTAGTTGATTTCTTCTTATATTGTGCCCAAAAATGTATCGCACATTGAGAAAACCCCAAAACAATAACACTTAAAAGTCCTTCTGGGATGCACAGGGCAAACGAAACAGAGGTAGATCTAAACCACGAGGAGAAAAGAATTAGGGACAACCTGTTTGACACACCTGCAACAACTGTTTAGGCACAGTGTTTAGCTGTCTCTTGACGAGTTACACGGTTACATTCATCCGTAGCTTCTATCTTTAGTTTATTAAACTATTAATACTCATTAATCAATCATGTGCCATGCCGGAAAGCGTGGGCGGTCATGACTCGCCATTTCACTCGATAACCAGTGTCGTGGATCAGCTCAGTGTTCCTGTCTCGTCCATGCCATGTGGCCAAGCCATTCAGGTATTTTCCTCTCGGTCTTCCTCTTGGTCTGTTCCCCTCGATCTTGCCAGTTGTCACTAAGTTCTCCAATCCATTTCTTCTCATAACATGTCCAAAAAATGTTGACTGTCTACGTCTAATTTCTCTAATCAGTTTACGATGTTCATTTGTCTCCTGTAGTACTTGGTCATTGGTTTTTCTGTCTGTCCATGGTATTCTTTGCATTTTCCTCAGAAACCACATTTCTGCAGCCATCAGATGCTTTTCAGCTTGACTGCTCATTGTCCAAGTTTCAAATCCATACAAAAGAACCGGCTCTATGTATCCCCTCAACACTCTTTTTCTCGTTTCAATTGACATCTTTTTATTGATTATGTGGTTGTTTCGGGATTTGAAATTTAAATATTGAGCACAACCCACTACTGGCAACGCCGATCACATTCTGGTATGAACCTAAGGCCTATCCACGTCAATATGGAAGCACTATACTCGAGTTTCGCCCTCGGTTTATTGGTCAGAATGTTTTTCTTCTTGCTAAAGGCTACTTTCGCCATGGCAATTCTTGTTCTAATCTCTTCGAGGCATCTCCCATCAGATGTTATAACTGTTCCAAGATAATTGTACCGATTCACTTGTTGAAGAATATTTCCATTTACTTGTATATTACAGTGTGGCACTTCTTCCTTCCTACTGACGACCATAACCTGAGTCTTTTTACAATTTAATTCTAACCCCAGTTGCTCACTGTGTACAACAACCGCATCTACTAATTGTTGCAGGTCCTGCGCATTGTTGTGCAATTAATACTGTATCATCTGCATTTCTAATGTTATTGGTGTTTCGTCCTCCAATGCTGATTCCATTTATATCCTCTACATTTCTGAAAATATTTTCACTGTACAGGGAAAAAAGATCTGGAGACATCACACATCCCTGCCTAACACCTCTCTTAATTGGCTGATACTGTCCCACTTCATTATCAATCCTTATTGCAGCTTGTTGTTTCCAATATATGTTTTTTTTATGTCTAATGTCTTTCCCATCAATTTGTAAATCTGCAAGCATATCCACCATGCTGACATGTCTAATGCTATCAAAAGCCTTTGTATAGTCAATAAAGCAAAGATGTATATCCTTGTTTACTTCTATAGCACGTTCAATAACTGTTCGCAGCATATACACAGCATTTACTGTACCCTTTCCTTCTACAAACCCGCATTGTTCTTCCCCTATTTCAGGTTGTATCTTCTTCCTCATTCTTTGCATGATAATTCTTAGCAAAATCTTTGTGATGTGACTCATTATACTAATTGTTCTATGTTAATCACATTCCAAGGTTCCTGATTTCTTTGGGATTGCAATAAATATAGAGTTACATAATTCAGGAGGTATATCTCCAGTATCATATAATGTGTTCAGCAGTCTGGTGACTTGATCTAGTCCAAATTCTTCTAAAGCTTTAATCATTTCTGATTGTGATGTTATCTGCACCGGGGGCCTTGCCAGCTTTCATATGCTTAAGAACATTTCGAACCTCCATCTCCAAAATTGGCGGTCCTTCATTATTAAATCTAATATCATACTGTTCGTCTCTGTTATCATCATAAAGGTGTTTCACATAATCTGTCCATACCTGTAGAATCTGGTCTTTTTCTATTATGATTTTGCCATCTTCAGTCTTTAGACACCCTGTTGATGTACTTGTTCTTTTATTAGTAAGTTCCTGAATTCTTTTGTGCACTAATTTGGTATTTTGACTGTTGTGTTGGCTTTCAATTTCTAAGCACTTTTCCTCAAGCCATGCTTCTTTTGCCTCCTTACATAATGTTCTGACTTGTCTGTGAATTTCTTCATATTTGACAGAATTATTTTTGTTGAGTCTTCTTGTTTCCATGAGGTGTAAAATTTCTTCAGTCATCCATTTCTTACGACCCACCTTCTTTAATTTTGGAATAGTTGTTTCCGCAGCCACATTGATTGCATTCTTCAACGTTTCCCATTGATCATCCACATCCTGGAATAGGATCTCTAGATCAGACAAAATTTCAAATCTGTTCTGTACTTCTATGTTGAATTTGTTTTGTATTTCCATGTCATTACTCAATGTACACAAATCATATTTAGTGTTTCCTGTTATATACTTGACTTTCTTCAACTTTGTCCTCAATGTTCCTGTGAGTAATCTGTGGTCACTATAACAATCAGTACTGGGAACTGTTTTTGCTATTGTTAATGCGTTTCTAAATCTTCTGCTAATCAGAATGTAGTCAATCTGGTTTCTAATCCTGCTATCAGGACTCCTCCATGTCCATAATCTTCTAGGGTGTTGTTTGAACCAGATGTTTCCTACAATCATTTCCTGTTCTTTTGCCCACTCTACGAGTCTGTATCCTCTTTCATTTTTCTCTCCTAAACCATAGTTTCCTACTGTGTATCTATCCCCTTGATTTCCTACTTTTGCATTGCAGTCCCCTATTATGATGTTTATTTCTGAATGTTTACATTTCTTGAAGGCAGACTCTATGTCATTATAAAATTCTTCTACACTATCTTCACTGGATTCTCCTGTTGGGGCATATACTTGAATAATATTTATGCTAAAAGGTCTGCCACTTAATTTAACTAGTAGAACTCTGTCCGACACGGCCCAATATCCTTGAATAGATTTTGATGTTTTCCGGTCCAGAATAATTGCCACTCCCCTATGACGATCTTCACCTCCAGAATAAATAATCTTGAAATCTTCCTCTATCTTGATGCCTGCTCCTGTCCATCTCGTTTCGCAGATACCTAAAATATTAATTTTTTCCCTTTCAATTTCTTGTTTTATGTTCTCTAATTTTCCGTGGTTGTTTAACGTCCTAACGTTCCAAGTTGCTAATTTTAACGTCTCTGTCCTTGTCTTGCGATGATCGGTCTTTAAGCGAATCATGATATACTAGGCACTTTTAAAGAGGTAGTTTGCCGTTTCCTACAATCATTTCCTGTTCTTTTGCCCACTCTACGAGTCTGTATCCTCTTTCATTTTTCTCTCCTAAACCATAGTTTCCTACTGTGTATCTATCCCCTTGATTTCCTACTTTTGCATTGCAGTCCCCTATTATGATGTTTATTTCTGAATGTTTACATTTCTTGAAGGCAGACTCTATGTCATTATAAAATTCTTCTACACTATCTTCACTGGATTCTCCTGTTGGGGCATATACTTGAATAATATTTATGCTAAAAGGTCTGCCACTTAATTTAACTAGTAGAACTCTGTCCGACACGGCCCAATATCCTTGAATAGATTTTGATGTTTTCCGGTCCAGAATAATTGCCACTCCCCTATGACGATCTTCACCTCCAGAATAAATAATCTTGAAATCTTCCTCTATCTTGATGCCTGCTCCTGTCCATCTCGTTTCGCACATACCTAAAATATTAATTTGTTCCCTTTCAATTTCTTGTTTTATGTTCTCTAATTTTCCGTGGTTGTTTAACGTCCTAACGTTCCAAGTTGCTAATTTTAACGTCTCTGTCCTTGTCTTGCGATGATCGGTCTTTAAGCGAATCATGATATACTAGGCACTTTTAAAGAGGTAGTTTGCCGTTGCTTTCCTCTATGGCAGTGACCTTACTGGTCGGAGACCGCAGCCATTGACTCAAGACGAGTTCCTCTGCCTGCCGTCGTGTAACTCGAGGCCATGACCCACAAATATCTGTCGGCTGCCCTCAAAATTACATCCACCACCTGCCTTCCGTGGCTTCTTTTGAAAACTTCCAATAAAAGGAACACAATATAACATCACATAATCCACAGGGAAACACTTTTCACAGGGAATCCAAAGGATATCACACAAGTCCAATGAAAAACACTAAATAGCGTCCCTCCGAAAAGTAACACTTCATCTTGTCGCCATTGTACCGGATGTCAGCCGATTTACTACATCACTAAATTCCTAGATGGCTTGGCCACGTGGCATGGTCGAGACAATAATAATAATAATAATAATAATAATAATAAGTCTTTATTTTCAAAGGGTTAAGAATTGGGCACGCAGGCCCGTCTGACATTCTGCCCTTCTTCTCTATTTCCTCTCATACATTCTTTCATTCAACATCACTTATGAAGCAACTTTTGACAACAAAAGAACATTAAAACGCATGAAAAATAATCAATAACAAATGACTCACTGAGGCAGTGTTTAACATACACGGAGCTGATCTACGACTCTGGGGATCGAGTGAGATGGCAAAACATGACAGCCCACGATTATCGGCATGGCACATGATGGATGGATGGATGCTACATCCGTTTGTGACGGATATGGAGTCCAAAGATTTTTAATTGTTGTCTTCAGTGGAATAGGTAAGATGTATCATCTTTCTGTTGGCAGGGATACTCTGATTTCCACTTGTTTCTATAATTGCTATTGATAAATCTCTTTGCCTCATTATAGGTTACGTCTATATCAGGCTGGGATAGTCTTCCACCTTCCTTTGCCAATCTTACTTTGTCAACCTTTTAGCCTCTTCATTTATAGATATATTTACATGTCCGATGATTTATATTGTAGTACAACCACTTTTGGATTTCTGTCATAGTTCATGGAGATCTGATCTTTGTTATTGTACCATCTTCACATTCTACAAAATGTATATTATTTTTATTTTCATATAAAGTAACCTAGCGAAACAATATATTGCCAAGAAGGAGGCTGCATAGAGAATTTATATTGTTGCATTTAGTTCTCGGTAGCTTTCATCACATTGGAGGTCATAGTCATTACCTCCCTCATTAGCCAGACTGGTGGTAGTTCAAAGATGGCCCTTGTTCTTCTTCTGTCCTTTATTCCCCACTAGAGCATTGCTTTTTATCAACTTCTTCTGTCCTTTATTCCCCACTAGAGCATTGCTTTTTATCAACTTCTTCTGTCCTTTATTCCCCACTAGAGCATGACCTTTTATCTACTTCTTCAGTCCTTTATTCCCCAAGGGGTAGTTTCAAAATCCCGAAACTAGAAGCTAGAAATCTGTAGTTTGTGAGCATATCGCTTTGCTTTGATTTTCACAAAGAACTTAGCGTCAGCCTGTTAGAAAACAATGACAGTCTACTGAACAAAAGTGGCCAAGAAACGTTCAAAACATGCTGGGGTTGATTGCGACGTCCTGTAAAGGAAGTCTTAAGAGGAAATAAATGTGATGTACACACGACCTTACCAGTCTTGTTTGTATCTCACACGAGGTTAACCTCAGTACATACATGCTTTTCCACGGGACGCTTAGTTTTAGACCTCTTCTCCAATACAACACAATGGACACAATTTCTCATATCCAGCGCATTGATCAAGGAATCTGTCTCTTTGTTCAATCATGAAAACATTGCATGCATATTTACAGTTTCACTTACCAAGCCTCACGTGTTTCCTGTTAATTACTTGGCGCATTAGTCACTCTAGGTTAAACCCCCTTGTTGTGCCCACAGCAGCATTGAGACAGTTTCTTTTATGCTTGTATCTTTAAGCCAATTTTTGACGAGATCCTCGCTAATGTAGTCGTGTTTAATGGTTATATGTTAGCTCTGTATTCCATCCATCTATCATGTGCCATACCGATAAACATGGGCGGTCAATTTTCTCACTCGATCACCAGAGTCGTGGATCAGCTCCATGTTCCTGTCCAGGTATTTACTTCTTGGCCTTCCCCTTGGTCTCTTCCCCTCGATTTTGCCAGTTGTCACCAAGTTTTTCAATTATTTTCTTCGCATAACATGCCCAAATAATTTCGACTGTCTATGTCTAATGTCTCTAATGAGTTTAAGATTTTCATTTGCTTCTTGAAGGACTTGTTCATTGGTTCCTCTCTCTGTCCATGGAATTCTTTGCATTTTCCGCAGAAACCACACTTCCACAGCCATCATATGTGTTTCAACGTGTCAGCTCATTGCCCACGCTTCACATCTATACAAAAGTCCAGGTTCTATGTAGCACTACAACACTCTTTTTCTCGTTTCAATTGACATCGTTTTATTCGTCAGTATGCTGTTCATCTTGCTAAAGGCCACATTCCCCATGGCGATTCTTGTTCTAATCTCTTCAAGGCATATCCCTTCAGATGTTATGACTGTTCCAAGACAACTGTACCGATTCACTTGTTTAAAAATGTGCCCATTTACTTGTGTATTACATTTTGGTATTTCCTTCATCCTAGCGACGACCATAATCTGTGTCTTCTTGCAATTCAATTCTAAATCTAGGTGTTCACTGTGTACAACAACCGCATCTACTAAATGTTGCAGATCCTACTTTGTCTGTAGTCAAGACTGTATCATCTGCATATCTAATGTTACTTATGTATCGTCCCTCAATGACGATTCCTTCCACATCTTCAGTATTTCTGAAAATATTTTCACAGTACAGTGAAAAAAGATCCTCAATGACGATTCCTTCCACATCTTCAGTATTTCTGAAAATATTTTCACTGTACAGTGAAAAAAGATCTGGAGACATTACGCATTCCTGTATCACACCTCTCTTAATAGGCTGACATTGACCTACTTCATTATCAATCCTTATGGCAGCTTGTTGTTTCCAATATACGTTTTTCACAAGTCTAAGGTCTTTCCCATCAATTTATATATTTTCAAGCATCGTTATCATGTTGACATGTCTTACTTTATCGAAAGTTTTTGTGTAGTCAATAAAGCAAAATTGCAGATCTGTGTTTACTTATATAGAGCGTTGAATAATTGTTCTCAGTATATACAAATCATTTACTGTACCCTTGCCTTCTATGAAGCCACATTGTTCTTCTCCTATTTCAGTTTATTGTTCTTCTACTATATCTTTTTGTATGTTCTTCCTAATTCTTAGCATGATAATTCTTATCAAAATCTTCGTAATGTGACTCATTATAATAATTGTTCGATGTTGATCATATTCCAAGGCTCCTGATTTCTATGGGATTGCAATAAATACAGAATTATACAATTCATGAGGTGTAAAAACAGTATAATATATTGTATGCAGCAGTCTCGTGATGTGATCTATTCCATATTCTTCTAAAACATTAATAATTTCTGTTGTGATGTTGTCTGAACAGGCGGTCTTGCCAGTTTTCATATGATTAAGAGCTTTCTGAGCCTCCGTCTTCAAAACTGATGATGCTTCATTATTATTCCGAATATCATTCTGTTCTTCTGTGTCATCTTCATAAAGATTTGTCACTTAATCCGATCATACATGTAAAATATGGCCTCTTTCTATTATGATTTTTCCATGTTTTGATGTTAGTCAGCCTGTTGATGTACCTAATCTTTGATTAGTAAGCTACTGAATTCTTTTGCGTATTAATTTGGTATTTTTACAGTTGTGTTGTTGTTCAATTTCTATACAATTTTTCTCAAGACATGCTTATTTTGCATCTTTATTACTCCTTATCATTTCTTGTGTGAATGATCAGACGAGGTGGTAAGAGGTGACGTCGTAACATGTTCACCCATAGGGCGTTTACGAAAATAGGAATGGTTCGATGACGCAAACAAAATGTAAGATAATTTGACACTATTTAATTCATCTTTTGATTTAGCCATTGTAACAATATTTTTTTTGGTATATCCTATTTACAGGACATCGCTGTCAACACCAGCATTTTACTGCTGTTGTTGGTGCCTTGGCAAGTTTACGTTCAGTAGTTTGTCATTGCTTTCTGAACTACCGGCTCCCATACCAACACGTTAAAACAAAGCGCGACGCCGTTTACTGCCAAATTGGTTTCGAACGCAGGTAAGCGGGCTTACGAATATTATAATTTTTTTTTTTTTTCGCATTTCCTGTATACAGGACATTGCTGTCAACACCAGCATTTTACAGCTGCTGTTGATGACTTGGCAAGATTACGCTCAGTAGTTTGCCTTTGCTTTCTGAGCGACTGGCTCACATGCCTCCGTAAGTAACCAACGTGAAGCGATCCGCTACCGAATCTCACGCAGCTGCGTTACGCTACTTGGATATACGGGTTACGGAGAAAGTGGTAAACTCCTCCGCCAGGGAGACCGGCATTATAATAATTACAAAAATATAATTTGAAGAAAAACGATTACTAAAGGTAAACTTGAATTAATGGGTAAAATCGGGAGGTGCTGTATCCCATTGGCAAGCTGCTTGCGTGTCTTCCCAGCTGTCACGTGTTCGGATCATAATTGAGGTAGATTATGCAACTGACCTGGACTCTCAGGTCCACCCAGACTGAAATGGTTTTAGGACATGTCATGGAATTGAAAGCGGACGTGGCGACATGACCCATGAGTGCCGATTAGCATATACAAACTATTGGATTAGCATAATAGATCCAGTACGTGTCAAGCCGTGTAAAAGGTTTCTCTAATGTAACTTTACATTTATATGTGGAAATTCAATGGTTACGAAACATCCAGTATCAAAGACTTGTCATGCGACCCGTTTGACATGAGTCATGCACTGTTTCATAAATAATCACATATAAATTATTAATGCATTTATTCATGTTCGCTTGGATAATCATAGATTCAGATCCTTTCATGTGTGAATAATTTTATAAAACCAACAGGCTTTGAAATGTAAATCTGCCATGTGGTGTTGTTTATGCATGTCTACACTAGCTAGCCGAAAGCAGGGGATCAAAGCACGGAGGGATCACACACACACACGCACGCGCGCGCGCACACCCTCCCACACCCCATATATATATATATATATATATATATATATATATATATATATATATATATATATATATATATATATATATATATATATATCTTAGGTTTTAGTCAGATATGACTGAGCTACCGTATAGCAGTAGACGGTACTACCTGCTTTCTGTTAGCGCCGAACGTTGGGCGGCGTTTACCAAACCCGACACCCCACATTGTGCCAACGGCTTCGGGCAGGAGAGCGCAATTGGGAGGGTACAAGCCTTACCCTGGTGCGAGGAAATGCAACCTAAAGACAAAATGTCATGGCAGTGCAGACCAGGCCCTAAGCCTTGTTGGCGGCTGGTCTAGGATCGAAGCTCCGACAGGCGGACAGTTAGAACATTGCTTTGCTGCTCAGGCAGCTTCTGCAGCTTGTCTTCTTCCAGACTTAGAGGTGTTACCTTTCCTCTGGAGGGAACTAGGCAGACCGAGAGAGAGATCATGCTGCATGGGCAACACATGATCTCTATATTTTAGTCCAGGCTTTGTGCTATGGAGAGGCAATAACTCCCTGGCCTTAACCGATCTCGGAATAAAAGCAAGAGGCAACGGTTACTGGTTATAAGTCCCTGTCAATTGGCGTATACATGGGGCGCCACGCGTTGCCTCTGACGGTGGGAGACACCTTCAGGTGTCACTGATCAGCTACCGCCCGCCTCAAGCTGGGCAGCCCCCGGCCAAATGGGTGCTGATCCGCCAGTTCCTCTCCTATTTCAGGTTGTATTTTCTTCCTAACTCTTTGCATGATAAATTTTAGCAAAATCGTCGTGATGTGACTCATTATACAAATTATTAAATGTTGATCACATTCCAAGGCTCCTGATTTCTCTGGGAGTGCAATAAATACAGAATTACATAATTCACGAGGTATACCTCCACTATCATATATGGTATTCAGGAGTCTGGTAACTTTATCTATTCCGTATTCTGCTAAAGCATTAATCATTTCTGTTGTGATGCTGTCTGAACCGGGGGTCTTGCCAGATTTCATTTGATTAAGAGCATTCTGAACCTCTATCTTCAAAATTGATGGTCCTTCTTTATTATTTTGAATATCATATGGTTCTTCTCTGTTATCATCATAAAGGTGTTTTACATAATCTGACCATGCATGTAAAATCTGATCTTTTTCTATTAAGAATTTTCCATCTTGTGTGTGTATATATATATATATATATATATATATATATATATATATATATATATATATATATATATATATATATATATATATATACTAGCTGACCCGGCCCGGCTTCGCCCAGACCCTGGAGGGGACCTATCTATCAGTCTGTCTGTCTGTCTGTCTGTCTGTCTGTCTGTCTGTCTGTCTGTCTGCTTGTTTGTTTGTCTGTCTGTCTGTCTGGCTGACCGGGCCCAGCTTCACCCAGTCCCTGGTGGGGAGCATCTGATTTAATTCATATAAGTAGTCATATAAGCTCACTTTCCCGACTATCTGTCTGTCTATCTGTCTGTCTGTTTGACCCAGCCCGGCTTCACCCAGTCCCTGGTGGGGAGCATCTCATTTAATTCATATAAGTAGTCATAGAAGCTCCCGTTCCCAACTATCTGTCTGTCTGTCTGTCTATCTATCTGACCCGGCGTGGCTTCGCCCAGCTCCTGGCGGGGGGCGTCTCATTAAATTCACACAGTAACTTAAAAGAATGTCCTTCCACACACCATCCATTATTTTTAATGAAAACTGTTTTTAATCACCTACATGACTGTAGATAACTTCTTTAAGTATAAAAAGATGAGTTACAATGTTATGCATTATGCATTATTTTTATGAAAACTTTGAAAATGCCTTAAAGATTATGTCATTATTTATTATAACTCATATGCCTGTAAATAACTATAGACAAAGAGTTTATAAATCTTTGAAAACGATGCAACAATATGACTATAAAGTATATAGAAATGTTATTAAAAGTTATGCCCCTTGAAATAACTTTTCTAGAGTTAAGTCCCCTTGCTATATAGAAATTATAATGAAAAATGAAATATTAAATTTTAGTAAGTAAGTAGCCGATTTTACACTAAAAAACTATGACAGAAAGTTGCACAGAAATGAAAAGAAGACGTGTAGAAAATTTCATCTCAATCGGATGGACCGTTCGCGAACGCATAAAGAACGGACGGACATACACGTCGCCTTTCTATATATATATATATATATATATATATATATATATATATATATATATATATATATATATATATATATATATATATATATATATATATATCTTATATATAAATTAGGATCTCCGTCTGTCTGTATGTATGTCCTTTATGCGCTCGCGAACGGCCCATCCGATTGAGATGAAATTTTCTACACGCCTTCCTTTCATTCCAGCGCTGCCAACTGTCATATTGTTTTAGTGTGAAATCGGCTGCTTACCCAATATTATTTCATTTTTCATTTTTCATTATAATTTCATATATCTCAGGGGACTTAACTCTGTAAAAGTTATTTCAAGGGGCATAACTTTTCTGTATAACTTATAGTCATATTGTGGCATCGTTTTCAAAGATTTATAAACTCTTGTCTGTCTGTCTGTCTGTCTGTCTGCCTGACCCTGCCCGGCATCGCCCAGTTCCTGGTGTGAAGCATCTCATTTAATTTATATAAGTAGTCATATAAGTTCCTGTTCCCGACTGTCTATCTGTCTGTCTGTCTGTCTGTCTGTCTGACCCGGCCCGGCATCGCCAAGCTCATGGTGTGAAGCATCTCATTTAATTTATATAAGTAGTCATATAAGTTCCTGTTCCCGACTGTCTATCTGTCTGTCTGTCTGTCTGTATGCCTGACCCTGTCCGGCTTCGCCCAGTCCCTGGTGGGGAGCATCTCATTTAATTCATATAAGTAGTCATATAAGTTCTCATTAAATTCATACAACAAAAAAAGTAACTTAACAGAAAGTCCTTCAACACACCATCCATTATTTTTAATGAAAACTCTTTCTAATCACCTGCATGACTACAGTAACTTCTTAAGCAAAAAAAGATGAGTTACAATGTTATGCATTGTGCATTATTTTTATGAAAACTTTGAAAATGCCTTACAGATTGTATCATTATTTATTATAACTCATATGCCGGTACATAACTATGGACAAAAAGTTTATAACTCTTTGAAAACGATGCCACAATATGACTATAAGTTATACAGAAAAGTTATGCCCTTTGAAATAACTTTTACGGAGTTAGGTCCCCTGAGATGTATGAAATTATAATGAAAAATGAAATAATACTGAGTAAGCAGGCGATTTCACACTAAAAATATATCACAGTTGGCAGCTCTGGAATGAAAGGAAGACGTGTAGAAAATTTCATATCAATCGGATGGACCGTTCGCGAACAAATAAAGGACATACATACATATATACATACACTCTGTTTTATATATATATATATATATATATATATAATATATATATATATATATATATATATATATATTATATATATATATATATATATATATACTAGCTGACCCGGCCCGGCTTCGCCCAGTCCCTAGTGGGGAGCATCTCATTTAATTCATATAAGTAGTCATATAAGTTCTCGTTCCCGTTCCCGACTATCTGTCTGTCTGTCTGTCTGTCTGTCTGTCTGTCTGTCTGTCTGTCTGACCCGTCCCGGCATCGCCCAGCTCCTGGTGTGGAGCATCTCATTTAATTCATATAATTAGTCATATAAGCTCCCGTTCCCGACTGTATGTCTGTCTGTCCGTCTGTCTGTAGGAGGAGGAGGAAGAGGGAGGAGGAGGGAGGAGGATGAGGGAGGAGGAGAGAGTAGGAGGAGGAGGAGGAGGGAAAAGGAGGAAGAGGGAGGAGGAGCGAGGAGAAGGGGGAGGAGGAGGAAGAGGGAGGAGGAGGGAGGAGGAGAGAGAAGAAGGAGGAGGAGAACGCAGGAGGAGGAGGATGGGAGGAGGAGGAAGAGGAGGGAGGAGGAGAGGGAGGAGGAGGAGGAAGGAGGAGGTAGGAGGATAACGGAGGGGGAGGAGAGATGAGGAGGAGGGAGGAGGAGGAGGGAGGTGGACGGAGAAAGAGGAGGGAGAAAGAGGAGGGAGGGTGAGAGGAAGAGGGAGGAGGAGGGAGGAGGAGGGGAGGAGGAGGGAGGAGGAGGGGAGGAGGAGGGAGGAGGAGGAAGAGGGAGGAGGAGGGAGAACGCAGGAGGAGAGGGAGAAGAAGGGAGAGGGAGGAGGAGGGAGGAGGAGGGAGGAGGAGGGAGGAGGAGGGAGGAGGAAGAGGGAGAAGTAAGGGAGGAGTGGAGGAGGGGGAGGAGGGAGGATGAGGAGGGAGGAGGAGGAGGGATGTGGAGGGAGGGAGGAGGTAGAGGGAGGAGGGGGGAGGAGAGAGGAGGAGGGGAAGGGAAGAGGAGGAGGGATGAGGAGGAGGGAGGAGGAGGGAGGAGGAGCAGGGAGGAGGAGGAGGGAGGAGGAGCAGGGAGGAGGAGGAGGAAGGAAGAGGAAAGAGAAGGAGGAGGAGGGAGAAGGAGGGATGAGGAGGAGGAGGGAGAAGGAGGGATGAGGTGGAGGATGGAGGTGAAGGGAGGAGGAGGAGAGAGGAGAAAAGGGAGGAGGAGGGCGGAGGAGGAAGGAAGATGAGTGACTAGGAGAAGGAAGAGGGAGGAGGAGGAGGAAGGAGGAGAGCGAGGAGGAGGGAGGAGGGCGAGGAGGAGGGAGAAAGAGGAGGAGGGAGGAGGAGGTGGAAGAGGGAGGAAGAGGATGGAGGAGGAAGAGGAGGGAGGAGGGGAGGAGGAGGAAGAGGGTAGGAGGAGGAGGAGGGGAGAGGAGAAGAAGGAGGATTATAACGCATATGCCTGTAGATAACTGCAGCGAAAAGGTGGGCAGCATCTCATTTAATTCATATACGTAGTCATATAAGCTCCCGTTCCCGACTATATGTCTGTCTGTCTGTCTATCTATCTGACCCGGCGAGGCTTCGCCCAGCTCCTGGCGTTGAGCTTCTCATTAAATTCATATAACAAAAAAAGTAACTTAAAAGAATGTCCTTCCACACACCATCCATTATTTTTAATGAAAACTCTTTCTAATCACCTGCGTGACTACAGTAACTTCTTAAGCATAAAAAGATGAGTTACAATGTTATGCATTGTGCATTATTTTTATGAAAACTTTGAAAATGCCTTACAGATTGTATCATTATTTATTATAACTCATATGCCGGTACATAACTATGGACAAAGAGTTTATAAATCTTTGAAAACGATGCCACAATATGACTATAAGTTATACAGAAAAGTTATGCCCCTTGAAATAACTTTTACAGAGTTAAGTCCCCTGAGATATATGAAATTATAATGAAAAATGAAAAATGAAATAATATTGGGTAAGCAGCCGATTTCACACTAAAACAATATGACAGTTGGCAGCGCTGGAATGAAAGGAAGGCGTGTAGAAAATGTCATCTCAATCGGATGGGCCGTTCGCGAGCGCATAAAGGACATACATACAGACAGACGGAGATCCTAATTTATATATATATATATATATATATATATATATATATATATATATATAATATATATATATATATATATATATATATATATATATATATATATATATATATATATAAAGGCGATGTGTATGTCCGTCCGTTCTTTATGCGTTCGCGAACGGTCCATCCGATTGAGATGAAATTTTCTACACGTCTTCTTTTCATTCCTGTGCAACTTTCTGTCATAGTTTTTTAGTGTAAAATCGGCTACTTACTTACTAAAATTTAATATTTCATTTTTCATTATAATTTCTATATAGCAAGGGGACTTAACTCTAGAAAAGTTATTTCAAGGGGCATAACTTTTAATAACATTTTTATATACTTTATAGTCATATTGTTGCATCGTTTTCAAAGATTTATAAACTCTTTGTCTATAGTTATTTACAGGCATATGAGTTATAATAAATAATGATATAATCTTTAAGGCATTTTCAAAGTTTTCATAAAAATAATGCATAATGCATAACATTGTAACTCATCTTTTTATGCTTAAAGAAGTTATCTACAGTCATGTAGGTGATTAAAAACAGTTTTCATTAAAAATAATGGATGGTGTGTGGAAGGACATTCTTTTAAGTTACTGTGTGAATTTAATGAGACGCTCCCCGCCAGGAGCTGGGCGAAGCCACGCCGGGTCAGATAGATAGACAGACAGACAGACAGATAGTCGGGAACGGGAGCTTATATGACTACTTATATGAATTAAATGAGATGCTCCCCACCAGGGACTGGGTGAAGCCGGGCCGGGTCAGACAGACAGACAGATAGACAGACAGATAGTCGGGAACGTGAGCTTATATGACTACTTATATGAATTAAATGAGATGCTCCCCACCAGGGACTGGGTGAAGCCGGGCCGGGTCAGCCAGACAGACAGACAGACAAACAAACAAGCAGACAGACAGACAGACAGACAGACAGACAGACAGACAGACAGACAGACAGACAGACTGATAGATAGGTCCCCTCCAGGGACTGGGCGAAGCCGGGCCAGCTAGTATATATATATATATATATATATATATATATATATATATATATATATATATATATATATATATATATACACACAAGATGGAAAATTCTTAATAGAAAAAGATCAGATTTTACATGCATGGTCAGATTATGTAAAACACCTTTATGATGATAACAGAGAAGAACCATATGATATTCAAAATAATAAAGAAGGACCATCAATTTTGAAGATAGAGGTTCAGAAATGCTCTTAATCAAATGAAATCTGGCAAGACCCCCGGTTCAGACAGCATCACAACAGAAATGATTAATGCTTTAGCAGAATACGGAATAGATAAAGTTACCAGACTCCTGAATACCATATATGATAGTGGAGGTATACCTCGTGAATTATTGTAATTCTGTATTTATTGCACTCCCAGAGAAATCAGGAGCCTTGGAATGTGATCAACATTTAATAATTTGTATAATGAGTCACATCACGACGATTTTTGCTAAAATTTATCATGCAAAGAGTTAGGAAGAAAATACAACCTGAAATAGGAGAGGAACTGGCGGATCAGCACCCATTTTGGCCGGGGGCTGCCCAGCTTGAGGCGGGCGGTAGCTGATCAGTGACACCTGAAGGTGTCTCCCACCGTCAGAGGCAACGCGTGGCGCCCCATGTATACGCCAATTGACAGGGACTTATAACCAGTAACCGTTGCCTCTTGCTTTTATTCCGAGATCGGTTAAGGCCAGGGAGTTATTGCCTCTCCATAGCACAAAGCCTGGGCTAAAATATAGAGATCATGTGTTGCCCATGCAGCATGATCTCTCTCTCGGTCTGCCTAGTTCCCTCCAGAGGAAAGGTAACACCTCTAAGTCTGGAAGAAGACAAGCTGCAGAAGCTGCCTGAGCAGCAAAGCAATGTTCTAACTGTCCGCCTGTCGGAGCTTCGATCCTAGACCAGCCGCCAACAAGGCTTAGGGCCTGGTCTGCACTGCCATGACATTTTGTCTTTAGGTTGCATTTCCTCGCACCAGGGTAAGGCTTGTACCCTCCCAATTGCGCTCTCCTGCCCGAAGCCGTTGGCACAATGTGGGGTGTCGGGTTTGGTAAACGCCGCCCAACGTTCGGCGCTAACAGAAAGCAGGTAGTACCGTCTCTACTGCTATACGGTAGCTCAGTCATATCTGACTAAAACCTAGATATATATATATATATATATATATATATATATATATATATATATATATATATATATATATATATATGGGGTGTGGGAGGGTGTGCGCGCGCGCGTGCGTGTGTGTGTGTGATCCCTCCGTGCTTTGATCCCCTGCTTTCGGCTAGCTAGTGTAGACATGGCATAAAACAACACCCACATGGCAGATTTACATTTCAAAGCCTGTTGGTTTTTATAAAATTATTCACACATGAAAGGATCTGAATCTATGATTATCCAAGCGAACAGGAATAAATGCATTAATAATTATATGTGATTATTTATGAAACAGTGCATGACTCATGTCAAACGGGTCGCATGACAAGTCTTTGATACTGGATGTTTCGTAACCATTGAATTTCCACATATAAATGTAAAGTTACATTAGAGAAAACCTTTTACACGGCTTGACACGTACTGGATCTATTATGCTAATCCAATAGTTTGTATATGCTAATCGGCACTCATGGGTCATGTCGCCACGTCCGCTTTCAATTCCATGACATGTCCTAAAACCATTTCAGTCTGGGTGGACCTGAGAGTCCAGGTCAGTTGCATAATCTACCTCAATTATGATCCGAACAGTGACAGCTGGGAAGACACGCAAGCAGCTTGCCAATGGGATACAGCACCTCCCGATTTTACCATTAATTCAAGTTCCCTACGTTTTTCTTCAAATTTTAAATATCGTGTTTTTCTTATACAATTATAGTATAATTTTTGTTAATTATTATTAATGCCGTAGTCTCCCTGGCGGAGGAGTTTACACACTTTCTCCGTAACCCGTATATCCAAGTAGCGTAACGCAGCTGCGTGAGATTCGGTAGCGCGGATCGCTTCACGTTGGTTACTTACGGAGGCATGTGAGCCAGTCGCTCAGAAAGCAAGGCAAACTACTGAGCGTAATCTTGCCAAGTCATCAACAGCAGCTGTAAAATGCTGGTGTTGACAGCAATGTCCTGTATACAGGAATGCGAAAAAAAAATTATAATTTCGTAAGCCCGCTTACCTGCGTTCGAACCAATTTGGCAGTAAACGCGTCTCACGGGGGCTTTGTTTTAACGTGTTTTTGGTATGGGAGCCGTAGTTCGAAAGCAATGACAAACTACTGACGTAAACTTGCCAAGGCACCAACAAGCAGCAGTAAAATTCTGGTGTTGACAGCGATGTCCTGTAAATAGGATATACCAAAAAAATATTGTTACAATGGCTAAATCAAAAGATGGAATTAATTTGTCCAAATTAATCTTACATTTTGTTTGCGTCATCGACCATTCCTATTTTCGTAAACGCCCTATGGGTGAACATGTTCCGAAGACGTCACCTCTTACCAACCTCGTCCTGATCATTCACACAAGAAATGATAAGGAGTAATAAAGATGCAAAATAAGCATGTCTTGAGAAAAATTGTATAGAAATTGAACAACAACACAACTGTAAAAATACCAAATTAAATACGCAAAGAATTCAGTAGCTTACTAATCAAGATTAGGTACATCAACAGGCTGACCTAACATCAAAACATGGAAAAATCATAATAGAAAGAGGCCATATTTTAACATGTATGATCGGATTAAGTGACAATCTTTTATGAAGATGACACAGAAGAACAGAATGATATTCGGAATAATAATGAAGCATCATCAGTTTTGAAGTACGGAGGCTCAGAAAGAGCTCTTAATCATATGAAAACTGGCAAGAACCGCCTGTTCAGACAACATCACAACAGAAATTATTAATGTTTTAGAAGAAATATGGAATAGATCACATCACGAGACTGCTGCATACAATATATTATACTGTTTTTACACCTCATGAATTGTATAATTCTGTATTTATTGCAATCCCATAGAAATCAGGAGCCTTGGATAATGATCAACATCGAACAATTATTATAATGAGTCACATTACGAAGATTTTGATAAGAATTATCATGCTAAGATTAGGAAGACATACAAAAGATAATAGTAGAAGAACAATAAACTGAAATAGGAGAAGAACAATGTGGCTTCATAGAAGGCAAGGGTACAGTAAATGATTGTATATACTGAGAACAATATTCAACGCTCTATATAAGTAAACACAGATCTGCAATTTTGCTTTATTGACTACACAAAACTTTCGATAAAGTAAGACATGTCAACATGATAACGATGCTTGAAAATATATAAATTGATGGGAAAGACCTTAGACTTGTGAAAAACGTATATTGGAAACAACAAGCTGCCATAAGGATTGATAATGAAGTAGGTCAATGTCAGCCTATTAAGAGAGGTGTGATACAGGAATGTGTAATGTCTCCAGATCTTTTTTCACTGTACAGTGAAAATATTTCAGAAATACTGAAGATGTGGAAGGAATCGTCATTGAGTATCTTTTTTCACTGTACTGTGAAAATATTTTCAGAAATACTGAAGATGTGGAAGGAATCGTCATTGAGGGACGATCATAAGTAACATTAGATATGCAGATGATACAGTCTTGACTACAGACAAAGTAGGATCTGCAACATTTAGTAGATTGCGGTTGTTGTACACGAGTGAACACCTAGATTTAGAATTGATTGCAGAAGACACAGATTATGGTCGTCGCTAGGATGAAGGAAATACCAAAATGTAATAACAAGTAATGGGCACATTTTTAAACAAGTGAATCGGTACAGTTGTCTTGGAACAGTCATAACATCTGAAGGGATATGCCTTGAAGAGATTAGAACAAGAATCGCCATGGAATGTGGCCTTTAGCAAGATGAACAGCATACTGACGAATAAAACGATGTCAATTGAAACGAGAAAAAGACGTGTTGTAAGTGCTACCTAGAACCTGGACTTTTGTTATAGATGTGAAGCGTTGGCAATGAGCTGACACGTTGAAACACATATGATGGCTGTGGAAGTGTGGTTTCTGCGGCAATGCAAAGAATTCCATGGACAGAGAGAGGAAACCAATGAACAAGTCCTTCAAGAAGCAATGAAATCTTAAACTCATTAGAGACATTAGACATAGACAGTCGAATTATTTGGGCATGTTATGCGAAAAAATAATTGAAAAACTTGGTGACAACTGGCAAAATCGAGGGGAAGAGACCAGGGGAATGCAAGAAGTAATAAACCTGGAACAGGACATGGAGCTGATCCACGACTCTGGTGATCGAGTGAGAAAATTGAACCGCCCATGTTTATGGTATTGCACATGATAGATGGATGGAATACAGAGCTAACATATAACCATTAAACACGACTACATTAGCGAGGATCTCGTCACAAATTGGCTTAAAGATACAAGCATAAAAGAAACTGTCTCAATGCTGCTGTGGGCACAACAAGGGGGTTTACCGAGAGTGACTAATGCGCCAAGTCAGTAACAGGAAACACGTGAGGCTTGGTAAAGTGAACTGTAAAATATGCATGCAATGTTTTCATGATTGAACAAAGAGACAGATTCCTTGATAATGCGCTGGATATGAGAAATTGTGTCATTGTGTTGTTTGGAGAAGGGTCTAAAAACTAAGCGTCCCCGTGGAGAAGCATGTATGTACTGAGGTTAACCTCGTGTTAGATACAAACAAGACTGGTAAGGTCTGTTGTACATCAACATTTATTTCCCACCGTCCTCTTAAGACTTCCTTTACAAGGACGTCGCGAACTAACCCCAGCATAGTTTTTGAACCGTTTCTTGGCCACTTTTGTTCAGTAGACTGTCATTGTTTTTAACAGGCTGACGCTAAGTCTTTGTTAAAATCAAAGCACAATCGATATGCTCACAAACTAAGATTTCTAGCTATCTAAGTTTCGGGATTTTGAAACTACCCCTTGGGGAATAAAAGTACTGAAGAAGTGATAAAAGGTCCCATGCTCTAGGTGGGGAATAATGACGAGAAGTTGATAAAAAGCCAATGCGCCTAAGTGTAATCAAGGACAGAAGAACTTGATAAAAAGCAATGCTCTATGGGATAAAGGACAGAAGAGGAACAGGGCCATCTTTGAACTACACCAGTCTGGCTAATGAGGGAGGGTAATGACTATGACCTCCCATGTATATAAAAAAAATTTAAAACAAAAACAAAAAAATTGTAGTGATGAACCGCTACCTAGAACTAAATGGCAACATATCAATTTCTCTATGCACCTCCTTCTTGGCAATATATTGTTTCGCTAGTACTTTATATGAAATAAAAATAATATACATTTTGTATAATGTGAAGATGGTACAATAACAAAGAATCAGATCCATGAACTATTACAGAAAATCCAAAAGTTGTTGTACTACATATAAAGAAATTCAATCGGACATGTAAAATATTCTGATAAATGGAAGAGGCTAAAGGTTGAACAGAAGTAAAGATTTGGCCAAAAGGAAGTGGAAGACTATCCAGCCTGCATATTAGACGTACCTATAATATGCAAAAGAGATTTATCAATAGCAATTATAGAACCAAGTGGAAATCAGAGTAGCTGCCAGCCAACAGAAAGATGAATTACGATCTTACCTATTCCACTGAAGACAACAATTAAAAATCTTTGGACTCCCATATCCGTCAACAACGGATGTAGCATTCCATCCATCCATCATGTTGCCATGCCGATAATCGTGGGCTTCAATGTTTTGCCCTATCTCACTCGATCCAAAAAAAAAACCCAGAGTCGTAGATCACTCCGTGTTTCTGTCTCGACCATGCCACGTGGCCCAAGCCATCTAGGAAATTTAGTGATGTAGTAAATCGGCTGACACCGTACTAATGGCGGACAAGATGAAGTGTTACTTTTCGGAGGACACTAATTTAGTGTTTTTCATTGGACTTTTGGTAGATATCCTTTGGATTCCCTTGAAAAGTGTTTCCCTTTGGATTATGTGATTGTTATATTGTGTTCCTTTTTTGGAAGTTTTTCAAAAAGAAAGCCCACGGGAAGGCAGGTGGTGGATGTAATTTTGATGGGCAGCCGACAGATGATTTTGTGGGGGTCATGGCCTCGAGTTACACGACGGCAGGCCAGAGGAACTCGTCTTGATCACTGGCTGCGGTCTCCGACCAAGTAGGTCACTGCCAATAGAGGAAAGCCAACGGTCAACCTTACCTCTTTTACAGTGCCTATATAGTCATGGATTCCTTAAAAGACCGATCATCGCAAGACAAGGTCAGAGAACGTTAAAAGTAGCAACTTGGAACGTTTAGGACGTTAAACAACCACGGAAAATTAGAGAACATAAAACAAGAATTGAAAGGGAACATTAATATTTTAGGTATCTGCGAAAACGAGAGGACAGGAGCAGGCATCAAGATAGAGGAAGAATTTCAAGATAGTTATTCGTGGAGGTGAAGATCGCGCGTCAATCTAAGATAGGGAGTGGCAATTATTCTGTACCGGAAAACATCAAAATCTATTCCAGGATATTGGGCCGTGGTCGGGGAACAGAGTTCTACTAGTTAAATGAGTGGCAGACCTTATTAGCCTAAATATTATTCAAGTATATGCCCCAACAGGAGAATCCAGTGAAGATAGTTAGAAGAATTTTAATAATGACATAGAGGTCTGCCTTCAAGGAAATGTAAACATTCAGAAATAAACATCATAATAGGGACTGCAATGCAAAAAGTAGGAAATCAAGGGGATAGATACACAGTAGGAAACTATGGTTAGGAGAGAAAAATGAAAGAGGATACAGACTCGTAGAGTGGGCAAAAGAACAGGAAATGATTGTAGGAACGGCAAACTACCTCTTTAAAGTGCCTAGTATATCATGATCGGCTAAAGACCGATCATCGCAAGACAAGGACAGAGACGTTAAACATTACAACTTGGAACGTTAGGACGTTAAACAACCATGGAAAATTAGAGAACATAAAACAAGAAATTGAAAGGGAAAAAATTATATTTTAGGTATCTGCGAAACGAGGTGGACAGGAGCAGGCATCAAGATAGAGGAAGATTTCAAGATTATTTATTCTGAGGTGAAGATCGTCATAGGGGAGTGGCAATTATTCTGGACGCGGAAAACATCAAAATCTATTCAAGGACTATTGGGCGTGGTCGGTGGACAGAGTTCTACTAGTTAAATTAAGTGGCAGACCTTTTAGCATAATATTTATTCAAGTATATGCCCAAACAGGAGAATCCAGTGAAGATAGTGTAGAAGAATTTTATATGACATAAGTCTGCCTTCAAGAAATGTAAACATTCAGAAATACACATCATAATAGGGGACTGCAATGCAAAAGTAGGAAATCAGGGGATTAGATACACAGTAGGAAACTATGGTTTAGGAGGAAAAAATGAAAGAGGATACAGACTCGTAGAGTGGGAAAAGAACAGGAAATGATTGTAGAAACATCTGGTTCAAACAACACCCTAGAAGATTATGGACATGGAGGAGTCCTGATAGCAGGATTAGAAACCAGATTGACTACATTTCTGATTAGCAGAAGATTTAGAAACGCATTAACAATAGCAAAAACAGTTCCCAGTACTGATTGTTATAGTGACCACAGATTACTCACAGGAACATTGAGGACAAAGTTGAAGAAAGTCAAGTATAAACAGGAAACACTAAATATGATTTGTGTACATTGAGTAATGACATGGAAATACAAACAAATTCAACATAGAAGTACAGAACAGATTTGAAATTTTGTCTGATCTAGAGATCCTATTCCAGGATGTGATGATCAATGGGAAACGTTGAAGAATGCAATCAATGTGGCTGCGGAAAACAACTATTCCAAAATTAAAGAAGGTGGGTCGTAAGAAATGGATGACTGAAGAAATTTTTACGCCTCATGGAACAAGAAGACTCAACAAAAATAATTCTGTCAAATACGAAGAAATTCACAGACAAGTCAGAACATTATGTAAGGAGAAAAAAGAAGTATGGCTTGAGGAAAAGTGCTTAGAAATTGAAAGCCAACACAACAGTCAAAATACCAAATTAGTGCACACAAAAATTCAGGAACTTACTAATAAAAGAACAAGTACATCAACAGGGTGTCTAAAGACTGAAGATGGCAAAATCATAATAGAAAAAGACCAGATTCTACAGGTATGGACAGATTATGTGAAACACCTTTATGATGATAACAGAGACGAACAGTATGATATTAGATTTAATAATGAAGGACCGCCAATTTTGGAGATGGAGGTTCGAAATGTTCTTAAGCATATGAAAGCTGGCAAGGCCCCCGGTGCAGATAACATCACATCAGAAATGATTAAAGCTTCAGAAGAATTTGGACTAGATCAAGTCACCAGACTGCTGAACACATTATATGATACTGGAGATATACCTCCTGAATTATGTAACTCTATATTTATTGCAATCCCAAAGAAATCAGGAACCTTGGAATGTGATCAACATAGAACAATTAGTATAATGAGTCACATCACAAAGATTTTGCTAAGAATTATCATGCAAAGAATGAGGAAGAAGATACAACCTGAAATAGGGGAAGAACAATGCGGGTTTGTAGAAGGAAAGGGTACAGTAAATGCTGTGTATATGCTGCGAACAGTTATTGAACGTGCTATAGAAGTAAACAAGGATATACATCTTTGCTTTATTGACTATACAAAGGCTTTTGATAGCATTAGACATGTCAGCATGGTGGATATGCTTGCAGATTTACAAATTGATGGGAAAGACATTAGACATAAAAAAACATATATTGGAAACAACAAGCTGCAATAAGGATTGATAATGAAGTGGGACAGTATCAGCCAATTAAGAGAGGTGTTAGGCAGGGATGTGTGATGTCTCCAGATCTTTTTTCCCTGTACAGTGAAAATATTTTCAGAAATGTAGAGGATATAAATGGAATCAGCATTGGAGGACGAAACACCAATAACATTAGAAATGCAGATGATACAGTATTAATTGCACAACAATGCGCAGGACCTGCAACAATTAGTAGATGCGGTTGTTGTACACAGTGAGCAACTGGGGTTAGAATTAAATTGTAAAAAGACTCAGGTTATGGTCGTCAGTAGGAAGGAAGAAGTGCCACACTGTAATATACAAGTAAATGGAAATATTCTTCAACAAGTGAATCGGTACAATTATCTTGGAACAGTTATAACATCTGATGGGAGATGCCTCGAAGAGATTAGAACAAGAATTGCCATGGCGAAGTAGCCTTTAGCAAGAAGAAAACATTCTGACCAATAACCGAGGGCGAAACTCGAGTATAGTGCTTCCATATTGACGTGGATAGGCCTTAGGTTCATACCAGAATGTGATCGGCGTTGCCAGTAGTGGGTTGTGCTCAATATTTAAATTTCAAATCCCGAAACAACCACATAATCAATAAAAGATGTCAATTGAAACGAGAAAAAGAGTGTTGAGGGGATACATAGAGCCTGTTCTTTTGTATGGATGTGAAACTTGGACAATGAGCAGTCAAGCTGAAAAGCATCTGATGGCTGCAGAAATGTGGTTTCTGAGGAAAATGCAAAGAATACCATGGACAGACAGAAAAACCAATGACCAAGTACTACAGGAGACAAATGAACATCGTAAACTGATTAGAGAAATTAGACGTAGACAGTCAAAATTTTTTGGACATGTTATGAGAAGAAATGGATTGGAGAACTTAGTGACAACTGGCAAGATCGAGGGGAACAGACCAAGAGGAAGACCGAGAGGAAAATACCTGGATGGCTTGGCCACATGGCATGGACGAGACAGGAACACTGAGCTGATCCACGACACTGGTGATCGAGTGAAATGGCGAGTCATGACCGCCCACGCTTTCCGGCATGGCACATGATTGATTAATGAGTATTAATAGTTTAATAAACTAAAGATAGAAGCTACGGATGAATGTAACCGTGTAACTCGTCAAGAGACAGCTAAACACTGTGCCTAAACAGTTGTTGCAGGTGTGTCAAACAGGTTGTCCCAAATTCTTTTCTCCTCGTGGTTTAGATCTACCTCTGTTTCGTTTGCCCTGTGCATCCCAGAAGGACTTTTAAGTGTTATTGTTTTGGGGTTTTCTCAATGTGCGATACATTTTTGGGCACAATATAAGAAGAAATCAACTAGGGGATTTGGTGACAACTAGTAAATGTGAGGGGAAAATAACAAAGGGAAAGCAGACAAGTAATAATCTAGATGGCTTGACCATATGTCATATCGAAAAAAGAACACAGAGGACTTTGTGTTGGCATTCTGGCGGCGGCATTGTGTACTGTGAAATGCTTTTACATCTGTCCGCGGTTGTTTGTAGCGTGAACTGCATGTTCGGAATAATGACGGCCGGTTTTTTCACAGAACTGACTGGTTTGCCTTATGCAGTAATGTGTGGCTGCTTGTTTTCTAGTGACTGCCGCTTCCATCGACTATGAACTGTATTTTTCGTGGGGGATTTTTTTTTCTTTCTGGCTGCGGCATTATGCACAGTGTACCTCTCCGGGCTGTTAGTTTGTCGAGACTCCTGCCTGTTCCACTTTTCACATGGGACAGTAAGGAGCATTCCGTGTGATATACACTGGAACGGGAACGGAGAATAATGGGGACGACCCTTTGCTGTGACGTGGGAACCGCGACTAACTAACTAATATTTTAATCAATTCATCATGTTTTATTTCATCAAATGCTTTGAATCTATGAAGCACTAATATGTCATTATGTGCTTCTATTGATCCTTCTATTTGTATTCGTAATGTATGTATTATATTTTAATACAAAGAATACGGGGGTCAAGTATAACATCAGCAAACACCCTAATACGTGCAGACTATGATACAGATCATGAGTTATTATAAGCAGACGTTAGAGTGTAACTTAAAAAGCTTACCCGAGGACCAAGACTACTTTGTTTTGATCTCACAAAAATACACGATGCTTACAATGTAGAAGTGAAGAATCGTTTTGCGGTCTTGATGTCTATCCCGGAGGAAATGCCACCTGATGAATAATGCAGTATTAGCTAGAGATATCTTGATAACTGCAGCCAAAGATCTAATTCCGACCCCCCAAAAAAGCAACATAGGCCACGAATTACATCACATACGTTAGAATTAATAAAATAACGAAGCGAACTTAAACATAAAGGAGTAGAAATTGAAAACAGCAGAATGAAGTATAAATCTTTAACACAATAAATAAGGAAGAACACAAGAAAGGACAAAAACCAGTACATACAAGATTGTTGTACTACTGTCAGCGTCTTGTAAATAGGGATAGAAAGACTCGGGTTCAGACAGGCAGATGATTGCGAGTACAGATACGACAGAACTCAAGGTTCACTTATTGTCGTCATGGTTTATTCCGATATATATTATCAAATGAATAAACCTCTCGCACAATAGCATATTACATATATGTCATATGAACGCATTCAAATCATCTTTACACACAAACATCATCTATTCATTAAACTACTACACAGCTTAAAGATTCTAAGTCTATCCTATGTGTCTCCCTCTAAGAGTTACACCCGCTCCAGTCCAGTCAGTGTCCAGTGGCCGTCTGCCCTATCGACTCACGTCGGGTGGACACGGAGTGCTTGCTACTGCGGGCATCTTGTGGATTTCACCTTTCCACGCTTCCCGCGGGTTGTACCTAGATGTTGGTTGTGTGACTCATCGTTCTCGAATCTTCGAGAACATGTTCGAGTGTTTACTATTATCTCCCTTGTTTCTGGATTTCTTGTTATATCCCATATTTATTATAAGTGGGACCTTGACAACTACATGAATAGAGCAATATAATAAGAATGGAAGAGATTATGCAATGTTCGAAGAAATGAAATTATTGACAAGAAATGTTCAACCTCAATTAAATGTTATCTGTGACAAGTTGGGAAATACCCTAACTGAATCTAGAAAAATCCTAGGAAGATGTCAGGAATACTGCTGTGGAATGTGAGATATGAATGACTGTAGCGATATGAATGAGATACATGAACCAATGACAGCAGAGACAGAACCTGAACCCTTATTAAATGACATTGTACGGACAATAAAGAACCTGAAGAATGGTACATCACCAGGATGTGATGAGATACCAGCGGAAATAATTAATGGGGGATGAGACGAAAGCATACACATTTATCACTCATTATGCAACAAAGATATGGAAGTGTGGTATGGCCAAAAGATTGGAAGAAAACTATCTTCATTCCAATACCAAAAAAAAGAGTAACTTGAAAAAATATACACCAACTATAGAACTGTTGCCGGTCTCTCTGGCTGTGGGGTTACAACACTTTCTCTCTGTAATCCCGTTTATCACGCAGAGTCTCGTAGCGGAGCGAGAGCTGAGGCGGTTCGACCCCCGTTCGTGACTTGCGGGATACTGACCCGGCCGCTCAGAAAGCAATGGCAAACTACTGAGCGTAATCTTGCCAAGAGATCAACATACAGCTGAAAGATGCTGGTGTTGACAGCTAAGTCCTGTAAAGGATATGCTAAAAAAAAAAAAAAATAGAACTGTTGCCCTAATCAGTCTTGGAAGTAAAATTCTACTGAAAATGATAATGGGAAGACTTCGTAAGAAAATGGAAGAAGGGATTAACGTGGTTCAGGCTGGATTTAGACAAGGAAGAGAAACACGAGATCACATACTCAACATGCGTTTAATAATAGAGAAGTGTAGAGATTTTAATGTAAACCTATTCTCATGTTTTGGGGATTTTTAAAGGCATGTGGCTGTGTACAACATCAGAAACTTTGGGAAATCATGATGAGAATGGGCTTTTCAACACATGTATTATACAACTCCTAAACACGCGCTATGTAGACCACCAAGCAGCGGTTAGAATAGATGGCGAGACCTCAGATTGGTTTGATATCAAGCAAGGGGTGCGTCACGGCTACTTGCTGTCCCCTCATTTGTTTATCTATACGCTGAAAATATAACGAGAAATGTAAGAGATGTTATAACCATAGACCAATATGATGCCCTAGATATAGATGGTCATGAAATACCAAAGATTCGATATGCTGATGATACAGTATTACTATCCACATCACAGAATGGTACAGAAAATCTAATAACCTCGACCCAAGAGAATAGTGAAAATCACAACATATATCTTAACATAACAAAAACAAAGATAATACATACAGATGAAAACTAATATGGATAAAGAAATATATGGTAATGATGGAAAAGTGGAGGTGGTTGTAGTATATTAAAACGTCCTTACAATTACCTAGTATTGAGTTTTTAAGTATCATACTTAGAGAGGAGAGAAACGGCGCTAGATGTGACCTCTGTGACGTCATCTAAGTTCAAATAAAAAGCCAGTGATTGGTTGAGTACCCGGAAAGAAGCCGTGGGCTAGATTTAACAAAGGGGCAGTAGACATTTTGTTAAGGAGAACAAAGGACGCACACGTTAAGCCTACCCGCTGGGGAGGGCAAAATCAGCCCAAAAATAATATTTCACTCTCTGGAGTGGGGTACGTTGAAAATGCATTATGAATGTGTAATCGTGTCTTTTGATAAGGTACATATATCAATGTATTTAATATGAATTGGTAAAATGATAAGTCAAAATTTACGTGAACGATTGCCTGAATGATTCTTTTCTACTCAGCGACCACGTTGCCTCGCTGTAAATTTTACTACGCTTACAGTTTCAAATTCCTATGTATAATTTATTCTATGCATTGTGAAACTATCTCACTAGCAAAGCCTATAAATCTGCAGATATGATATGTGCTGTAGAGTGCTTCACTCTAAGGACATTTTAAGAAACTTTTCTCCACGCGGAAGAATAATATTATATCTTATGGACCAGTTCATGTTGGAGAAATAGTTCTGTCTAATCTGTAACTTGAGCGATCGTGCCATTTTCGGTACAACCTTCTTGTTTACATATTAGTAACCACACAATATGTGTGATGGACATGTAATCCTTTCATAAATATGTAAGGAAAATGCCACGTGTGATTAGTAAAATCTCATGTGAAAAGAAAGAAAAACGCACGAGGTATATGTTCGAATGTCTGGCAGGACGTGCCTTCAGTCCGCATTGCATCATAGTGGTCGAAGCCTGGGGGGAATTTATGTTCCTAATTTGCCAACAACGTTCAGAACACTTATCAAGCTGCAGAAGTTATTTCCTGAAAAACCGGATACTTCTTATGCTAGCAGCAATTGGTGAGTTGTATATAGCAGCGTTCACTAACCTCATGCGCAATAGGTAGTTGGGAAAGAGGACCATCTATTCTGGTCTTATGGGATGAAGAATGAGTGGAAATCTCAGGAATGGCCCCTGCAATATTAATATGATGATTACTATTCATAAAAGAGATTCATATAGTTTCTTGTTATGAGAATTAAGTATTCTATTCATGATTGTTATGTATTGCTGGAATATACATTTTAATGTTACCCCAGTGGGGACATGAATGAGGATGATGTAAGAAGCCTTGTGTATGTCAGTACCACAAGAAGAGAATGTTAACTTGTAGGGTTGATGGCCTTTGGCCTAATGCTGTTTACAGCTGTAGAAAGGAGATGGGGAATTCTGAGACAAAAGGCCTATGTCTTAGAGATTCTTGTCAGGTTATGGCAGATGCAATATCAAAGTGTTGGATGGAAAGTATGTCTCTAAATCATCAGAAAGATCCAGTAGCAATCCCAGAATAGAATATTGAGTGAGGAGATACCCTACTCAAATTTAGAGCTAGAATAACTCTACCACAAGCACAGAGGGACGGAACAATTGGGAATCAACTCCCTTCTCATTCCCCTTTGTTCCTGTATTTGTGTTGTGAAAATGTTAACATACACAGAGTTGTATTAATGCTTGGGATTGTGTTCTTTTGTCATTCCCAGCTCTGGAAAGGCAGGTGTTGGTTTTGGACATTATCGCCGAACAGGATCCTGGGTAAAAAGCCTGTTTTGAGTGGTATATGGAGAAGCATATACCTACTGTCTTAACCGATAAAACAATGTTGACTGCTGCACTTATAAGCTGCCTTAGCAAGCAAAATACATGGACGAAGATGACTGACACGACGCGATTGATATTCCTACTTCAGTTGGAATACCCAGGACGGACTTTCGTATCCAAATATCTATCAAGATAAACGGATATACAGAGTACACCGGCATCATAGTATCGTCTGCCTTTACTTCTGGGAGGTACCGCGTGATGCACCATCAATCAGCAAGATAAAAAAAAAACTAAGGGAAGTCCCAGTTTCTAATACTAAAATGTATTAGCCTTCGAAACCAGTCATACAGCAGCAAAATCAACACCAGGTTCTAGATATGAACACCAATGGGAAGACACTGACAGACCATGAAAGAAGCAAGTTCAACACAAGGTCCTAGACCTGAATGCCAACTCAAAGACACTGAAAGAAATTAGTGGAATAAATGTGTATACATACACAGCAGAAAGAATCATCCGACTGTCTGTTATTCCCAGTTTGTGAGCTAGATTTATTCTTCGTAAGTTCCTTGCCTGCAACAGACCAATCCTGGATATAATCCCAAATGCTGCCAACTAGTGTTGCTCAACAGTGTATGTTCCTGCGAATAAAATGGATATATCGACGTATGACTCTATGCCTGGTCCAATGTCGGCCTGATTGCCCTACTATCAAGTGTGGGATGGCCTATAGACTGGAGACAGGGTGTGTGCACCACCCTGTGGAACCACAAATCGAGAATCTGATAATATAAAGAGAGCTGCTGGACGGCCATAATCTTTTTATCTATATGATGATGTAGGGAAATACCTTCTGCTTAGCTGAATAGGACTTCCTGAATGTTTGACATACCAAGGCCCCGATTTCAATAGGACACATAGCCCATTAGCACAAGAGTGTATGTGATTTCAATCCCGGAATATGTGCTATTTCTATTCCTGGATATTACGGATTATAATGTTCTCTGGGGGACATTTCCAGTGGATAATGTAAGAGAAGGACACAGTTGAGTGATTAGTATATCGGTCCCCGGATGATAGGGACATTATCTGCTTCGCATTGGAGAAGAATAATCAACAGAAACACCTAAAGCAGTGGTTTTCAACCGGTGGGGAATCCCCCCCCCCCACCCCGGGGGGATTTTTAGGGTTTATTGGGGGGGGGGGGGGAATTAAGACTATTTCAAGATCTCGTTAATACAAAAACCGATTACTTGATATTGTTGTTCCCTTAATACTGTACGGTTCTGTCCGTCTCATCCTTCTGAAATTCATTTTATAAAGTAAGAAGACCCACAAATCACGTTTTATGTGGACATCTAGACTTGTTTTAGTGTGTGCTATTAAATTTAGCTTCCATTATTACGTATAATGTGTAGGGGCGGGGGGATTATTAAGTAGGAAATACGAAAGGGGGAATGACGTTCTGAAAATATGGTGAAGGAGGGAACGGGCCAAATTTCTAGGTAGGAAATATGAAAGAGGGGAATGACATTCTGAAAATATGGTGAAGGGGTGCAGGGGCCAAAAATGGTTGAGAACCACTGACCTAAAGGAAAAGAAACACTACATAATTAGTCTAGTTAAGATGTACTGAATTATGTTGGTTTTATATGTTCGGTTTTTCTGAACTCAGACCATTTGTGTTTTTGTTTTTTTTTACATCTGTAAATTTGTCAGTCGTGGTTGAACTAAATAGTGGTTGTTGTTTTGGTTGTAAGAGCATTGATTTTTGAGACAATGGGGGTTACCACGTGTAATTGTGTTTATGATATTACATACCATCGCATGTGAATGTATACCTATGTCATAATTCTATCCCATGCCTGTTCCGGAAATTCAGAATGGTCATTATATATATTATGTTACTACAGATCTTGATTTCATTCAATGGTGAGCTGTTTGTCCAAATGTTGATGGTTACGTCAATTGCTTGTTGATGTTTGTTCAACAGTGGTTGTTCTATATGTTGTAAACAATCAATGTCCTCTAGCACTAAAATATATTCAAAAGGTGATCTAGTGGGAATGGAGAATTGCGCATAGACACAGTTATAAAAGAAGTGAAGTATTTTCCTTCTTATGTTTATGCTAGAATTCTATGATCACCTCAACTAGTGAAATTAAGGAGAATCTAAAATAATCCTATTAGAGATCCCCTTGACAAACAAAACAAATTATTCTCATATATTAAATCCTACATCCCACAGTGGTGTAAAATTTCCAATATCTTGGGTCATTGATTATCAACAATGGTGACACAATGAAAGAAATTGAAAGAAGAATATCTATTGCTATTCAAAGACTAAAACAATTGAATAAATTGTGAAGTGGGGCAGATAGAACTACAAAAATTAAATTTTAAGAGCATATATCTTTCAACATACAACCGTGAGATCTGGACACTTACTAAGCAAGCTGAACAGAGCATAAATGTCTCTGAATATAAATGTTAAAGACGAGTTCTAAGCATATCTTGGATAAAGAAATGAACACATGCGTACGTATTTCAAGAGATTAATATTGAAGACAGGATATTAAAGAAAATTGAAATATTTTGGTCACTTGAAACGACAAAAACGTTTGGAGAGAACAATAATAGAGGGGTTTATGAATGGGAAGAAAGGAAAAGGAAGTGGAGACTTCTTGCTTATGATCGAGAGGTTTTCCTGAAGTTTGTTATGGGAGCGAGATGCTGCAAAGGACATGCTACTGAATGAATGAATGAATGAATGAATGAGTGAGTTAATGAATGAATGAATGAACGAATGAATGAATGAATCAATGTATGAATGTAAGATACATACAGGCTAAATGGAGACAAATATTAAGGAGGAAATATTTTAGGTGGTGGAAACTGGGGTCATTAATTGCCAACAATGGTGACTCAATGAAAGAAATTACAATATATATATATATATATATATATATATATATATATATATATATATATATATATATATATATATATATATATATATATATATATATATATATATATATATATCCCTTCAAAAACTAAAACAACTGAATCAATTTGGCGTGGGGCAGATATCACCTGTGCAATGTCCGTAAGCGTGGGCAGTCATGTTTCACCATCACACGATCACCAGAGTCGAGGATCAACTCTTTGTGTTTTTGTTTCGATCATACATCCTGACCAAGCCATTCAGGTATTTACTTCTTTGCCTTCCATTTGATCTTTTGCCGTTAATCTTGCTAGATGTCACCAAATTATCAAATTTATTTCTTCTCATAACGTGACCACAATGTTTACTTTCTACGTCTAATTTCTCTAATCAGTTCACGATTTTCATTTGTTTCTTGTAGGTCTTGATCATTGGTTTGTCTGTCTGTCCATGCGATCTATATTGTATTTTCTCCAGAAACCACATTTCCACACCATTAGATGTTTTTCGGCCTGTTTGTTCATTGTCGTAGACATGGGGTGCCACGGGTTGCCTCTGACGGTGGGAGACACCAACAGGTGTTATTAATCAGCTACCGCCCGACTGAAGCTGGACAGCACCCGGCCAATTGGCTGTTGATCCGCCACAGAATGCTTGCTTCAATGGGTGCTTGGACTAGGACAAAATATGGATCGCAGGCTGTGAATCCAATGCACCAGGTACTACTAAAACGAAAAGTAGAAAACTCAAGCTATGGCTTGTAACCTGGAACGTAAGAACCATGTGTCCAGGATTTTCCACTGCTCTGGCGACTATTGAAAATGTGAGAAAAACGGCTGTGATTGATGCCGAACTCAGTCGTCTTAATATTGATATTGATGGCCTACAGGAGACTCGCCTCGCTGAGGAAGAGTCACTTAGGATAAACAATTAAATGTTTGTGTGTGTGGAAAGGTAGAAGGCAGGCAGAAAAAAAGGCAACATGGTGTGGGCTTTGCAGTGAAGAATTCGCTACTGGGAGTGATTGAAATTCCAGCTGGAGGTAATGAAAGACTATTATTCCTGCACTTGACAACCTCTTGTGGTTGTGCTACCGTTATCACTGCAAATGCAATGACACACACATCTTCAAATGCTGTAAAGGATTTGTTCTATGAGGAGTTAGACTCTGTTATCAAGGCAGTTCCAAAATCAGACTACATTTATATACTGGGTGATTTCAATGTTTATTTGGGCAAGGACTCGAGTCCAGTGTCCCTTGGAAAATACAATATAGGTCGCATGAATCAAAATGGGCAAAGGCTGCAGGAGCATTGCACCAAAAATGACCTATGTATTACAAACTCTTTTTTTTTTAACTAAAGAGCTGCATAAGGTCACATGGGAAACATCCTAGATAAGGCCACTGGCCACTTCATCATCACATGGAGACAACATCTGAAACAAACATCATTAACTCGAAGTTACCACAGTGGTGTGATACGGATCATTCTTTGATTGTTGCAAGGGTTAGACTGAGACCAAAGAGAATCAACATAACTAACCACAAATCTAGCCCCAGGATTAATGTTATTAACACCCACGATCCTGATAAGTGCTTTGAGTTCCACAAGCAACTTGAAGACGCTTTCACTGATATATTAGAAAACTGTACAATAAGTGAAAAGTGGGATAAACATAAGGAAATTCTTGTAAAGCAGTGGTAGGGGTTTACGGCACTATGAATCATAAGGGGTAGGACTGATTTGCGGCAAATAGCAAGACACTGCAGTCCTTGATTGATAAATAGAAGATAGCTCTCTTAAGAAACAAGTAAAGACCAACGCGTAACACACTCAGTGAGATGAAGCAAGCTTAGAAGGATGTGCAAAAGGTTGCCAGGCAGTGTGCAAATGACTATTGGATCAAGTTATGTGAGTCCATTCAAATCGCAAGTGATAGGGGAAACATCAGAAGCAAGTATGAAGGGATACAGAAAGCTTGTGGTCCAATGATCAAAAGAAGTGCACCATTGAAAACCTTGACTGGAAAAATCATAACTGATAGGAAACAGCAGATGGACAGATGGGTAGAGCACTATTTGTAGCTTTACTTATGTGAGACCAAACTAGCGGATGATGCCTTCAGCGCCATAGAGGCTTTACCAACTCTTGACCACCTGGACACACTTCCCACCATAACAGAAGTTAAGTGTGCTATAAATGAACTTGCATCTGGCAAGGCTCCAAGTAAGGATGGGATTCCAACAGAGGTTATCAGGAGTGGGCAAGACACACTCACTATACAAATCCACCAGCTAATAGAGCTATGCTGGCATGAAGGACAAGTCCCACTGGATTTCAAAGATTCAAACATCATAACGCTGTACAAGAACAAGGGAGATCGGAGCGACTGCAACAACTATAGGGGTATCTCACTTTTGTGTATTGTTGGAAAGGTATTTGCCAGAATTGTTCGCAGACTTCAAGTCCTAGGAGATCAAGTCTACCCCGAATCACAGTGTGGCTTACGACAGAACCGGTATACCATTGATATTATTTTCTCATTGCGACAAATGCAAGAAAAATGCCGTGAAAAGATTCAACCACTGTTTATTGCCTTCATCGACCTCACAATGGCATTTTATCTGGTCAGTCGTGAGGGTCTGTTCAAGGCACTAAAGAAGATTGGCTGCCCACCAACTCTTCTGGTCCATTGTGGAATCGTTCCACACAGGCATGAAGGGTATAATCAAGTTTGATGGTGCAATTTCTGAAGAGTTTGAAATCAAGAGTGGAGTTAAGCAAGGTTGTGTACTAGCTCCCACCCTCTACGAAATATACTTTTAACTTCTACTTGCTTGCTTGCTTGTGTTCGTTGGCTTGAGCTCCAACTCGAAGTTCTGTATTTCGGATGAAGGCATCCTGGTGTCCAACATCAGTGTGATGTCATACAGGACCTGAGTTTTGCGTGAGTATCCGTTGTCCCATGTCTGGCTTATTGGTGTGCAGACTGGTGGTTCCTCGCCGTACAAGCAGACACTCTCCGACTTCGGAGGAATCGGCGATCCTACTGACTTTAGCCAGGACCCCGAAGGGACCTGTTGCCCAGGACGCTCGACGAGGACGCGTCAATAGGTCTTGGCCAGTATATAACCCGGCCCTGGTGCCTTGGAAACACCTCTGCGTCCCTAACTTCTACTGAAATGTGCCTTTCGTGATCAGGATGATGGGAATACACATTCACTCACCCTCAGATGGCGGCCTCTACAATGCTCAGAGCTTGAAGGCCAAGACCAAAAAATTTGGAGGGTACAGATCAGAGAGTTGCTTTTTGCAGATGATGCTGCAGTTACAACCCACACTGAAAAGAATTGCAGTGTATACTATTTGCATTCTCCAATGTTTGTTCTGAATTTGGTTTAACAATTAGCAAAAAGAAGACACAGATTATGTCACAAGGTGCACATGGGGTACCATCGATCTTTATTGACTCCGCCGAACTAGAGATGGTAGACCATTTTACATATCTAGGATCAGTGGTAAATAGCAAATTATCCCTAGATCAGGAAATCAACATCCGGAATGGTAAGGCAACAACAATGAACAGGTTAAGAAAAAGAGTCTGGGAGAAGAGGAAACTTACTGCCAAAACAGAAGTCTGTGTTTATCAAGCCTGTGTCCTTAGTACTCTTCTTTATGGCAGTGAAACCTGGACAACTTACGCACACCAAAAGAGAAACGTTTAAACAGCTTTCATATGCGGTGTCTGCGAAGAATTCTTGGTATTAAGTGGCAAGACAAAATCACAAATACTGAAGTATTGGAAAGATTAGGTTGTGTGACGGTTTATTCCATGCTCAGTCTTCGTAGACTTAGATGGATAAAACATCATCTTAGGAGGATGGATGATGGTAGAATACCAAAGGACATCTTTTTTGGTGAATTATAGATGGGTACTCAGGGTCGGCCTCTACTACGATACAAAGATGTGTGTAAGCGGGACATGATTGATACAGGCATTGATAATGCACATTAGGAGCAAGTCGCCGCTGAACGTGTTGCATGGAGGGCAAAGATCAGAAATGGAATAAAGACAAAGGAGAAAATTATTTCAGATAAGTCACAGACCGAGCGTATGAGACGTAAGATGGTGCATGATGGTGGAAATTACCACATGTTCACACGCACCCACTGTGAACGAACATTTACAGTGCGAATTGTCCTTATCAGTCACATTCGCTACCGCCATAGGTAAAAGTTATTATGCCTTTTTAAAGCACAAACTATCGTCTGTCAAGACGGCAAGGTGCCAATGAACATAATTTAGGCGCTATATCTCCAGTATCATATATTGCGTTCAGCAGTCTGGTGACCTGGTCTATTCCTTATTCTTCTAAGGCATTAATCATTTTTGTTGTGATGTTATCTGGACCCGATGTCTTGACAGTTTTCATAAGGTTAAGAGCATTCTGAACTTCTAGCCTCAAAACTGATAGTCCTTCATTATTACATATATGCCTACAAAAATTATATTTTTAAGAGTATGCGCCGTTACCATTGTAATAAACGCCTGTGGGACCTAGACACTTATTAAACAAGCTGAACACCGCATAAATGCCTTTGAATGTAATTTTATAGACGGATTCTAAGAATATCTTGCTCACAGAAAAGAACAAATGCACCCATACGACAAGATCTGAATACTGAAGAAGTTGGCTACTTATGACGATAAAACAAACAAAAAATTGACACATTGTGGAGACTTGAAACGTCATGAATGTTTGGAAAGAACAATAATTGAGGGGTATATGCCCGAGAAGAGAAGAAGAGGAAGGCCAAAGAGGCGATGGGTGCAGGGTGTGGCAGATGATCTGCAGATGGGTGTATCGGACGCGGGAGATCTTGCTTATGGCCAAGAAGCTTTCCTGATGGTTGTTATAGTAGCGTGGTTCTGTAAAGGATATGCTACTGAATGAATGAATGAATGAATGAATGAATGAATGTATATACTATATTGTTAGAACCCTTTTTTTCCACAAATCCATAATGTTCTTCATCCATTTTTCATTTTTATTGTCTTTCTCGTTCTTCTCATTATAATTCTGAGTAGAAGCTTAGTCTATAAGGTTAACTAAACTAACATATTGGCATTCAATTGCTCCTGGTGTTTTTAGGGTTAGCTATAAATGCAGATTTCAAAATATAACTAGGGGGATGCCTTCTGAGGAGATATTACAATATCATATTGCCCGATTTAGTAAGGAGTCCAGTGGTAGGATTCCTGGCATAAACTAAAGGTAATCTTATATATAAATTAGGATCTCCGTCTGTATGTATGTATGTATGTATGTATGTATGTATGTATGTATGTATGTATGTATGTATGTATGTATGTATGTATGTATGTATGTATGTATGTATGTATGTCCTTTATTTGTTCGCGAACGGCCCATCCGATTGAGATGAAATTTTCTACACGCCTTCCTTTCATTCCAGCGCTGCCAACTGTGATATTTTGTTAGTGTGAAATCGCCTGCTTACTCAGTATTATTTCATTTTTCATTTTTCATTATAATTTCATATATCTCAGGGGACCTAACTCTGTAAAAGTTATTTCAAGGGGCATAACTTTTCTGTATAACTTATAGTCATATTGTGGCATCGTTTTCAAAGATTTATAAACTCTTTGTCCATAGTTATGTACCGGCATATGAGTTATAATAAATAATGATACAATCTGTAAGGCATTTTCAAAGTTTTCATAAAAATAATGCACAATGCATAACATTGTAACTCATCTTTTTTTTGCTTAAGAAGTTACTGTAGTCATGCAGGTGATTAGAAAGAGTTTTCATTAAAAATAATGGATGGTGTGTGGAAGGACATTCTTTTAAGTTACTTTTTTTGTTGTATGAATTTAATGAGAACTTATATGACTACTTATATGAATTAAATGAGATGCTCCCCACCAGGGACTGGGCGAAGCCGGACAGGGTCAGGCAGACAGATAGACAGACAGACAGACAGATAGACAGTCGGGAACAGGAACTTATATGACTACTTATATAAATTAAATGAGATGCTTCACACCAGGAGCTGGGCGATGCCGGGCCGGGTCAGACAGACAGACAGACAGACAGACAGACAGACAGAAGGCAGACAGACAGACAGACAGACAGACAGACAGACAGACAGACAGACAGACAGACAGACAGACAGACAGACAGACAGCCGGTAACGGGAACGAGAACTTATATGACTACTTATATGAATTAAATGAGATGCTCCCCACCAGGGTCTGGGCGAAGCCGGGCAGGGTCAGCTAGTAAATATATATATTTTACCATGTTTGTCTTCTGTTCAGAGGGCCTACTTTAGTTTTCTGTTTTCTTTTTACTCTTCCAAACCTCAAGCTTGTGGATTTTCGTTGTTACTTGCCTTTATAGTGTCACTGTGAAAACTGTTTTCTCGTTGTTGTTGTTGTATGTGATACTTTAGAGAAATCCAACATTATCCAAGCCACGGGAGTGCTTGGTCTATTCACGTACTGGATAGTCATTGGAATCCGTCCTACATGACGGCGACTCACATAGAAGACTATTCAGGAGGAATCCCTGAGTGTGTGCAGTCTATTGAGAATGTCCACAATGACAATGATTATTCGGACCAACACGCCTCGAATGCCTAGCAACATTAGGAGGTTCACCTTGTCTGCATACGGATGGACAGAGGACTTAGGAGACTCATCCATCCAGACAGCTGAAGTAGAGGCATTAGCTGTTTGACCGAGATGTGCTACTGAGGTCCTTTAGACAGACAGTGAGAAACATTGAGATTGATTGATTGATTGATTGATTGATTGATTGATTGACTGATTGATTTAGGAACCGACATCACAGAAATCGGGGTATTCCCATAAGCGCTCAGTCCCCATCCTCAGCAGCCAGCGAAGGGTTACAACACCAATAGTATCAGTAGCAATCTGATTATATGTCCGTCTCGCCTTTCCTCTGAGCGTCGAGCGTCGGCCAGATCCCTTCGTCACTCCACGCTGTCTCATTCTTACCAGACTATGGTGATCCATTTGCTCCTCCGAGGTGTACACGTGATCCCACAAGGCCGCAACCACGTCTGTCTTGTCATGCATCACTACACCACTATGTTTTGCAGAGCCAACCAATCTGTCCGCCTGTTCATTCCCCAACACACCGGCATGCCCCGGAGAAAAGATCCAGGCGATGCTTGCCAAGCGTGACCTCCGAAGCGAAGCAAACCACTCTGCCCGAAACTTGCCTGTCCTCACCTTCCTCAGCATGCTTTCTGAGTCAGTTACAATCACGATGTGTGTGTGTGTGTGTGTGTGTGTGTGTGTGTGTGTGTGTGTGTGTCGTATTCTCGATCCAGCGGAAAGCTGCACTGACCGCCTCCCCCTCCATTCTGAAGCTAGATGTTGTGGTATCATAGCCAGGCTCTCCTGCACCAAACGTCTACCATTAGCTTTTGCTAAAAAAAAAAACCTCAGGCACTTCTCCTATCTCTCAAAACCGACCCATCTGTGTAGATAATTACATCACCCGAGCGACCATCATCCTGAATAATTTGCTGGAATTCCACTTCGGTGGCCCCTGCTGGCCACTCCCTGCACTCTCGACTCAATTATATTATAACTCTGCACAAGTCTGACTGCTCCGATGGCACTCTGACCCACTCCTCTCCTCGACTAATGTTCTCCAAGGGGCACACCTATCTGATCGTATCCTCCGCCTGAGCCATCCATGATTTCCCTCTTATCAGTCGCTGAACCTTAACGCCGTCCAGTGCCTCATGCAACGGATGATCTGTATCTGCAGCTACTCTGAGGTATGCCTTCTCCTGCATCACCTTGAGCCTACCAGAAACAGTCGGCAGACCAAGGATGCAACGCATACACACTACTGGGGTGTCTCTGGTGCATCGCAGAATGACTCGCATAGCTTCGTTCTGTCTGCGCTCTAATTTCACCAGCTGACTCTTTGAGACAGTGAGCAGTCCTATTCCATAATCAATCACTGAGAGGATCAAGTGCTGGTATAGTGTGAAAAGCATTCTCTGCTCTGTGTCCATTGCAGCCATAGTTTTAAGTGAATTCAGTCCCTTTTGAGTTCTTGTCACGACCGTCTCCACATGGTCCTTGAAGGATAGGCTCCTGTCAAATGTGATCCCCAGATACTTCAGTTTGTTCTCTCTGCTGACATTTCTGGCAGCTCTCTTTGCTTTCCAAGCTTGGTCTACTTCTGGGGTACACTATGGGGCTGCATAAAAGGAGTTTTAACAGTCCTGTTGCAAGCTCCCTGTCTGAGGCGTCCAAGAAGGCCATCGGTCAACTCATACCGGAAGGTCTTGCGTGCTCTCCCAACCTTAACATTCCTGGATTTAGAGATCAGGACTGAGCATGGCATGTGATCACTCCCATGGTCATTCAAAACAGTCCACTTTACATCAAGGACTGATGACTGGGAGACAAGTGCCAAGTCAATAGCTGTATCTGCATCGCCAGGCCTCATTGCCATTCTAGTCGGCCTACCATCATTTATGCAGACCACATTGGAGTCCACCATGGCATCCGCAAGGGCAATTCCCTGTCGGTTTTCTCCACTACTGTCCCAATCTCTGCTCCTCGCATTGAAGTCTCCACATATGAGTAGCCTGTCACCTGGTAATTCCTCCAATTCCTTAAGCCAGTCCCAGTGTTCCTTTCTGACAAAACAGTCCACTGTGGCATATACATTTATGATGTTCCAGCTTAAGCTACCAATCTCCATTTGTATACACTGGACCTCTCTTGCACTGTGATTCCACTGGCTCAAGTCAAGTACCACATGCTTCACTCCTTCCTTCACCAGCAGACATTGCCCATGCTTGTTCTGCCTAGCAGGGTTTATATAACTGTCGCACCCAGGGCAATGGTTTTTGTCTGTATTTAGCTCATGAAGCATGAGGACATCAAAATCATATATTAGCCTCTCCATTACAGGACCTCTCTGCATGGCACTACGACAATTCCAGAATTCTACTCTTGCATGGTTGAAACCTAGTCTCTCCACTTTTCGTCTTGTTCTCCTGGCGCATACCCTCATTTTCTATGCCTTATTCTCACACCATTTCCTCGTCTTCTCCTCCTCACTCTCTCTTTGCTAGCCTCTGAAAGATGTGTCAAGCGCAGAGCACGTGCTCCGTAGCTCCGGCGACGATTCCCGTGTTGAATTAATTCCATAAGCAAAGTTTGGATATTGCAGGAATTAATCGGTCGCCCTAGCATTGCCTGCTTGCTAGGGAAGCGGCAGGGGATGTCCCGCAGGAGTCCATACGCCTGGTGCCGCCCCACACGCCTGCCAGACGTCCAACGTTCACGACCAGTTTACCCATGGCCATCCAGTTCCTCAGCACGCTGGTGCACCTTGAACTTGGGGGTTTATATTTGGAGTTTTCCGTCTCCTAGATGGACTGCTGTCCAAAGCTAACGGGTTCCACCTACCCGGGAGAGGGGGTTAGAGCGCCCCTAACTCGCTTGGCAGGTACGTCTCCAAGCATAAAAGGTATTTTCTAAGGATCCTTCCCTGAGATCCCGCATCGCCCTCTGTGCCCACTTCCAGTTGGTCCGCGGATGCTTATTAGGTATTCGCAGCTAACCTCTATATCTAGAGGCCGTTCCAGGATCCGCCACCTGTGGGCGCTCTGGGTTGGGGATGGTCGCCCCAGCTTTACCCGCAAACAGAGATTAAAGCCCACTCTCATCACGGATGAAAGTTCAGATTGTCTTTTAAGAGAAGAAGCTTTCGACTGCGTCCAGGAGAGAAAGGTATCTCCTAAATAAATAATTCGGAACTGAGTCCGTGGTAGAAGTTAGACGTCTCAGACTCGTTGTGGATAATGGCAACATCAAATTTGCTGCCAATGTCTGAGTATCAGACACTTAAAATTCAGATAAACAATACAGACCTACAGCTGATCAATTACTACTGTCCGAGTGACCACCCATAGGCACTGGACAACCCACCAT
>JACEFZ010009714.1:320000-334131 GCA_014155875.1 Cepaea nemoralis | reverse complement strand
AAATTCCTTGGTCAGGGAGCACAACCATCAACAACAACAAACTTTCTGTCACCTTTGGAGACCTTGCCCCCAAAACCTAAACTGCTGGTTATATCCCTGAAGAGTACCACTTAACAAAATAGTCTTTTTCTATTCATACATCACTTACAATGTGAAACAGTGTAGATTACATCACCAGGCATCAGTCACTTCCAAATACCAATAATCTCAACACAAAAGTATAAACCATACTAGCTCAGTTGTTGGTACTAATGACTAAAATAACATCAGTGAGGAAAAATAGCTCTTCTGCTATAAGAGCACCTATCGTAACAAAATGAATACAACCCTCACTTCTTACATAAAAATAATTAAACAAACATAAAAGCTACATAAACATTAAACCAGTAACCTTTATATTGGTTACTACTTCCCTTAACTCTGGAAATTAAACACAAAATGTATTTAAAAATAATACCATTTGTCTCTTCTGGTCAAATATAAGCTTCCTGCAGCTAATGGGATACCTGGGTGGTTTGTGCTTCTAACACTGTACCCTTACACTAAAAAGAACATTTCATCCTGTGTCACCTGTAACCTGGATATAAACACAAAGGAACACCCCATACAGGGTCAACAAAACATTGTTATTTCAATAATATCCCACCTCATGAATTCACCCAGGAAGTTACTCTCTTACTGGCCATGATGGTAATGACAACACCACATGAAAAACAGAACCACCCCTTTCACCTTGTCTGCCTGGTGTTCTTGCACTCTAAAAGAAAAACATGTCATCACATGACACCATCTACCTGTAATTATAATACATAAAGACAGCAAAACATAACTGCTAATTAACTAACTACACTAAGGCTGTCAATCCAAAAGACTGGGATTCCTAAACAGATGAAAACAGTCTATCTTTCACAACCATGTCTAACGGGCAAAAGTTCTTGCTGGTGGTCTTTCACAGTCCCCTTTTGCACAAAGTCACGAGTCATATCGGTATGCAGGAATCTTGGCCCACACCTGTCACAATACACTGACCATCTGTCACGTCACTCTGACCATCTGCCACAAGTCTAACCCTCAAGTCACCCTCTAACTGTTCGGCCACACTGACACAAGGAGACTTCCATTGTCTCCTCTTCCTCCACCTCTTCCTGCGAAAGAAATTTCTCTGGTTGCCACGCATAACTTTGATTTGGCTATCTGAAGTTGACACTGCACCCACCTGGACTGCTGGGGCTGATCTTTTAGAAGGATCAACCTGGGGCGGACTCTGTTGTCGCTTAAGGCCCTGTCGGTCTCGGTGGCTTACGCTTGCAAACACTTCACTACAAATCACTCTAGAGGGGTTCCGAAAACCACTAACCCCTCTCTTCGGACACTTGTTCTGGAGGTGGGTGCGGCTTCGACAAACATTGCACCTCTTGCGTCGTACCTTGGGCTGCAGCAACGAATCAGCTAAGGCTCTCATCCGACCTAGCTCAGCTTGAAGCTCCCCCACCACCACATCATCATGGTGGACCACTTGACACTCACCACTGGCATTAGGCTACCTCTCCGAACTGTAATCTTGAGGTTCTACATATTGGTATGCAGAGACTTCTGGAGCCAATGACACATCAGCCCATCGCATGGCCAAGTCTCTAACACAAAGGAAAGTCACTGACGGGTCATGCGATATACTCTCCTCTGCCATTCTCCTGCTGAGAACATTATGTAGTTTTGCAACAAACCAGTCTCTTAGGATCACTGGATCCCATGCAACCATGCCCCTCTTTCTTTGTGCTTCCAGCACCAAACGAAAGGCTTTGTGGACCCGGTGAGAGAAATCCATGATGGATTCCCCAGCATCTTGTTTCACTTGGAAGAAAGCTGCAGCAAGTTCCACCATGCTGCGCTGCTCTCCATACACCTGCTGAATGGTCTGCAGCATCTCCTCAGGGTCATTACAAGCTGACCTAAGTTCAAGTTCCGCCCACACACTGGGAGCAACACTTTCACAAATAATGTCCACTTTATCTTCATCGCACACCGCACCAGCCTTCCAGGCAGATCTCACCTTCCTCACATACTTCTCAACAGCTGACCCACCTTGCCGGCCAAAACAAGGTACTTCTATCTTTACAGGTGCCACTATGTACCTGACTTCACCAGTGGGCCCTGTGATGTCAGGGGCACCAACTGGGAGGGGAGCTACGGTCCCTAACGTTGAAGACAGAGCCATCTTTGCTCTGGATACGATACAGTGAAGGTGTACTAGGAGGCAATTTATCTGAGCCCACTCACCATACAGGGGACTCCTCTCTCATGCAGCAATGTCCGGGGGATCTCAGCAGCAAACCTGGGTTCTAATTTCACAACTCAAAGACAATAGACACCACAAACATAAACACTGACCTATCACACAAAACAATCACTAGATACTAAAGCAATTCTAACAGAACAATTCAAAGGCTGCCACTATATCTCGTCGGGGTCGCCATTTTGTAGTCGATGGTAAAAGACAAAGGGAGACAATCATAAAGACTGATGCTTCCTTCACTACGGTGCTAAGAGGTAAAGAGTAGTTCTGACTTCGTTACGGCCAAAGAAGAAAAATTGTGAAAAGAGAGAGAACCTCACACCGCCTCAACCGACAAAAAAAGAGGATAGTAATTAGATAAGATATACGAGATCTCAGACAGGGGCAGAAACTATTTTATAGATGTTCACACAGGAAACACCATGTTAGAGCCCAAGCAATGAACTAAGGTGTTAGACTGTGGTAGAAATAGTGGTTGTAAAAACTAAGAGAGACTAAACAAACAAATCAAGGACAAATAAACAAGCTCTTTATTTATTTCTTCTAACAGCACATTGCATGTCAATAACAGATACAATAGACAACTGTATATATCAAATCACCACAGTGGGTAACCCCTAACCAATCAGCAGCACTCAAGACAACAGGGTACACCAAGTACCACAACACAGGTGTTCCAAACAATGGCTGGTTAGACTGACACTATAAAGAACTTTGACACAAGCAACACTGCACAGACAATAAGGCACTACAAAAAACATAGGTTACACAACATAAACCCCAAGACGCGACATAAACAAGAGTTGTGACACAATTTACTATCCCACCAAGAACCCAGGCCTGCTGACACTAACTAGTCAGTCTCTCCTGTAACAATGGAAAACACAATCTATGATTATCATGGTAAAGACAACATATTAAACACATGAAGCAATGAGCACATGCAATATATCATTTGAATTAACCTACATATAATAAATGTCTTCCATCAAATTATCCACCTTGCTATTCCCTCTAGTTGTACTACTGCTATCATGAGACTACATCTCTAATGGTTAAATGCAGCAATCAATGCTGCATCATCAGATCACCCACTATTGTCTTCTCCAGTTGTGCCACTGCTGTCATGAGATTACACTTGATATGGCTAGGATAGAACACTTTCTAATGCAGCAACCTCAGCCTGCTCCACCTACCCATACAGCCCAGCATTCACTTACAGAATGTCTTCAGTTCAGGGAGGTCATTACCTACAGATCTCTGACACAACACAACTTCTCATCCCCAACACCACAGGCTGAGAATACCAATCATAAATGTCAATGTTACACAGCAACACTCATCAACTAGTCAAAATCAACACCGAACACAACTCAGCTACACCGGTGTACAACGACTCTAACAGGACAACACCATTTGAACATGTATATACAGGACATAAATACAGTTCAATGCACCAACAGCAATCAAGCAGACATAGGATATGCAATTCAACATGACACACACCTTTGTGCTGATGACAACTAGACAACATCAATATACCATGACACCAGCAACAATCAGGACACAGGCTATAACATAAGTCACCGACAACAACTCAGACATATAACATACATCGCGACATAAAACCATCACAATCATCAAATGATCACTCTCACCATAGCCATAATCATCCCAATCATCCTAGCTGACACTACATGATCAGCCTCAACATAGTCACCACAATCATAATCCCCATCATCACTCTCACCATAGCCATCATCATCCCAATCATCCTAGCTGACATCACTACATGATCAGCCTCAACATAGTCATCACCACAATCCTAATCACCATCACAATCATCAAATGGTCACTCTCACCATAGCCATCACTACAATCATAATACCCAATGCACCACCTTTCCCTTATCTTCTGTCATTTAAATACCTAAACTTATGAGGGATGCCATATGATATAGGACACACTGCTCCTGCAATGTCCATGTTTTGATAAAGGATATCAACAACAATATGACATCACACACATTACCGCATGATATTATAAATTAATAACCAACAGGTAAAACATGTTTAACTATGAAAAGTAAAGGAAACAGGAATAACCATATTTGTAGAATGTGCAAATGCAACACTTGCACATGGGTGAATCACAACCTTCACAGAAAGTTAAAGATAAACATGTATTACACAGGAACTCAATTGAGGAACTCTCTGATACCCTTAAGACAGTTCATAAAATAAATACACCATAGTATCAAGTAAGAGTGCATCATCCATATGAGACAGGATCCAAGCATAACAATGTCCATGGCAGGATACATAACATTAGTACTAATATAATAAACAGTGTACTATATATATTATGTCATTATTACACACTAATGACCAATAAGTGTTATTCAAGGCCCAACACAATCAGTGTAATATTATTTGTGAGTGGACGGCAAATGTACAGTTGTGCGCTCTGTTCCCCACCATTCTTCCTATGATACACCGGTTATAAATTTTGCCATCTTACGCTTCATGTCACACGACAAATACATATTAATATCTCTGCGAAGGGTGGTACGCAGTACTAAATCACATCCTCTCCACCGTGCGACAACCGCCATGCTTAACTTAGGACAGAATCTCAGTCACTGATTCCATCAACAACTTGATACCCTACACAAACATTACTGCATTCTGGTAACAGATGTTATGCCAGACTTCACTTACTGCTGAACACACAATTCCTATACTATGTTGAATATTGTTGAACTGCCAAATTGTGTATAATTCTAACATTACAGGGCACTGAAGTGATTCATTCAGGCTATTCTAGTTAACTGTGTACCTACTAAAAGTGCATAGTATCAATGTATTCATTTCTCCCCAGTTACTATTTACGTGGCCTAACTACATATATTAACCATTAACCCATCATTGCCACATATAACATGTAAGTACCCTTCCCTGCTTTACACATGTTATAAATATTACACATATATTATGGTTATTTTCCCCTACTCGTTGCTTTGGAGTGTTCATACCCAACACTTGACCAAACATCCAATGTGATGCTCACCATAATCACAGAATAATCCTGTAAACATATCTTGCTGCTGTATACTCATAGACATATTATTCTCACCACTCTGTTGTTAAGTAACCTTCATTTCTAGCAACCTCACAAGCACTTACTCCCTTCCATGCCAACATGGCCTGCATGGCACCATGTGGCATTATTTCAGTCTTTACTATCAACTAATTTATGACCCCACACATTGTATTTTTTGGTGAATCTCCCACAAATCTATTTAGCCAGTAACACATTAATGCCATAGGATAACCATGTAAAATAATTCCCAACAAAATAATCTTGTGCCAGCATGGCTGGCATGACATGACATCAGTCTTTATGATACTTAACCACCATCAATGACCTATTCTACATATTTCACATCACCATTGTCTGATTGCTGACATCTCTATGTGTTACATGTTATTTTCATAAAGCTTTAGGGATACTAAATCCTTCTGTAGAACAACTCATTTCAATAGCACTTATTCATTTTATCTATTTATATTTCTTTGTTCCTTCAAGCTCACCTAACTATTTTGTTCACCCATGCAAACACTTGCAAATTGGTAAACTGGCGTGTGCTGCGATTTAACAAATATTTATTAAATTAAACATTTTAAACTTACGGCTTTCTCTTCTGACATATGTTGTTCACTGATGAACAGATGGGAAACCCCACATATCTCATCTCAAGGCGGGCTGGCCACAAAACTACACAGGGCCCCAGCGCCTGCCTCCACACACCGAGCTGGCTGCTACAAGGAAAAATGGGCCTCCGGTCTCTTTCTTTCAAGTGGCGTTTCCGGCGTGGCCAGGACCATACGGTTTTTACAGACCAAACTAAGTGCATTGGTTTGGCGCTGTGACACAAGTATGAAAAAATTTTAGTCTGAAATAGGCATTGATAAGACAGATACAACAGGGATAGCCAGACAGTTAGAAACAATGGCAATAACGGTAAAGAACTAGGGGAAAAGTTAACCAAAGAATTTAAATACCTAAGGTAAATTTTCACTTCAGATAAGAGAATATATACAGAAGTCAACATACGTTGTGGACAGGCTAATTAGGAACTGGGACACTTAGCGCCACTTCTGTTGTATATACAGATAAGTACTAAAGTAAATATCACAATAACTATTTGTTGGCCGACGTCATGCTACCATGTTAAACATGGACGCTTACTGCAATTAATGAGCGCAAAATCATAACAGATATGAGATGCCTTAGAAGGGCTGCAAGAGTAACATTGAGAGATAGAAACAGCAATGAGGTAATTAGAGGAAGAATAAGTCTAAAACCAGAAATGAACTTCATTAAAGAACACCTTAAATAGTATTTGCTACCCCGCAAGAATTCCCTGGTACCATCTGTCACAAAGAGCTACATATTCTGCTGCTGTCTGTCTGCAAGCCTGCCTGTCTGTATTTCTGTCTGATAGCCTGCCTTCATGTCCATCCTTCCGTCCATCCGTCAGTCAGCGTGTATGTATATCTGCCTGCCCGCCTATTCGCGCGCCCGTTCGTCAATCCATCCATATGTATGTCTATCTGTCCTTCCGTCTGTCCATCCATCCATCTTTCCTCCCTCCTCACCCCCGTCCGCCTACCTGCCTGTCTATCTATCTAGCTGCATGTCTGTCTCTAAAGCACTCAACATTAATTCATCCCTTATTTTATACACCAGTATGCTTTTTCCCTGCCACACAGCCCTAAGCCTAACCCCGCCTCCATTTGTATACTGGTAATATCGGCATCAAGGGTCGTTATCCCAATAACCCAGTATTACACACAAAACACATTTGCCCATATATTTGGACACACTCTACTCAATCACACCGCCCATTTTATTCTCCCGGTTTTGTAAATTGCCTCTTTCATTTCAGGAATCCACGGGGACGAGCTACCGTATGTGTTTGGATCTCCTTTGGTGGACGGGCTCTCTCCATTCCCCTCCTCTTACACCAACACAGAGAGGATGTTGAGTGAGGCGGTGATGACGTATTGGACCAACTTTGCAAAGACAGGGTAGGCGTTTGAGAATACTGGAAGCTTCAAGGAGTTTATATGGGTGTCGGTACTGTAACTAACTTCGTGTGTCTAGGGAGAGAGGGGTGGTCTATCTATCTATCTATCTATCTATCTATCTATCTATCTATCTATCTATCTATCTATCTATCTATCTATCTATCTGTCTGTCTGTCTGTCTGTCTGTCTGTCTAACAACCGACCGACCGACCAATCGTATCTACGTTATCTATCTGATCTACCTTATCTACCTTATATATCCTATCTACCTTATCTGTCTTATCTATCTTATCTACCTTATCTATCTTATCTACCTTATCTATCCTATCTATCTTATCTACCTTATCTATCTTATTTATCTTATCTACCTTATCTACCTTATGTACCTTATCTACCTTATCTATCTTATTTACCTTATCCATCTTATCTACCTTATCTACCTTATCTATCTTATTTATCTTATCTACCTTATCTATCTTATCTACCTTATGTATCTTATCTACCTTATCTACCTTACCTATCTTATCTATCTTATCTATCTTATCTACCTTATGTATCTTATCTATCTTATATACCTTATGTATCTTATCTATCTTATCTACCTTATGTATCTTATCTATCTTATCTACCTTATGTATCTTATCTATCTTATCTACCTTATGTATCTTATCTATCTTATCTACCTTATGTATCTTATCTACCTTATCTACCTTACCTATCTTATCTATCTTACCTATCTTATCTATCTTATCTATCTTATCTATCTTATCTACCTTATCTACCTTATCTACCTTACCTATCTTATCTATCTTATCTATCTTATCTATCTTATCTACCTTATCTACCTTATCTATCTTATCTATCTTATCTATCTTATCTACCTTACCTATCTTATCTATCTTATCTACCTTACCTATCTTATCTATCTTATCTATCTTATCTATCTTATCTATCTTATCTACCTTATCTACCTTACCTATCTTATCTATCTTATCTATCTTATCTATCTTATCTATCTTATCTATCTTATCTACCTTATCTACCTTATCTATCTTATCTATCTTATCTATCTTATCTATCTTATCTATCTTATCTATCTTATCTATCTTATCTATCTTATCTATCTTATCTACCTTATCTACCTTACCTATCTTATCTATCTTATCTATCTTATCTATCTTATCTATCTTATCTATCTTATCTATCTTATCTATCTTATCTATCTTATCTATCTTACCTATCTTATCTATCTTATCTATCTTATCTATCTTATCTATCTTATCTACCTTATCTACCTTACCTATCTTATCTATCTTATCTATCTTATCTACCTTATCTACCTTATCTACCTTATCTATCTTATCCACCTTATCTACCTTAGTTAGTTAGTTAGTCGACAGATCATCCTCATTGCACATCGAACCATTCAGTCCATAAGTGCTCGGATCCCCTCCTCTGCAAATCCCGCAGCATGTAGCGGCTAACGACACCAGTTCTGTGTTGGTTTATCAATCTTCTTTGGCTTCCTGCGTAGCGTTCTTGTTTGACCACCCCTCTTTTAATTTGCTGTTCTCGCAGTCTGGCCATGGTTGTAGATTCACAGTCATCACTTGGTTCTCGCAAAAGTCTTACTTCTCGTAGAGCATTCAGAATGTCAGCCTGGTCCATGGCGCGTCCGCCCTCCACAGTAGCCTTACCTGCGAGCTTGTCAGCCCGCTCATTTCCTTGTACTCCCGCATGCCCTGGCACGAAGATGAAACTAATCTTTGCCAGCCGAGACCGCTCCAGAGACAGCAACCATTCTCTTCGGATCCACCCCATCTCTATCCTCTTGAGCATGCTCATTGAGTCGCTAAGGAAACATGCCCTAGTGAATGTCTGTGTCTCGAGCCATGTTATTGCTTTACTTACTGCCATGACTTCCATAGTCAGGCTACTTGTGGTCTCAGCAAAAGCACCAGAGTCATCCTTCACAATTCTCCCTCCGGCCTGAGCCGTAAAGGCCCATGAGCTTCTCACATGTCGGACGACTGACCCATCTGTGTAAATGACAGCATCACCGTCTAGCGAATTCTCGAAAATCAACGCTTGTACTTCAGCCTCCACAGCAGCCGGATTTTCTTGTCTGCATTTTCTATCTAGCTGGATGCAAACTGAAAAGGATGTGCAGAAATCTGTTGGCACTTGTACCCACTCCTCGCCAGGTTCTAAGTCCTCAAGTGAACACACCTGTTGAAGAATGTCTTCGGCTTGACCCATCCACGACCGTCCTCTTTTTAACCTGCTGCCCTTCACCTTCATAATTTCACTATGCAGTGGATGTTGTGTGTTTGCGTTAATCCTGGGGTAGGCGCGTGCTCTGCAAACTTGTATCCTGTCTTCAATGGTTGGAAAATCAAGAAGGTAGCGCATCGCCCTGCATGCTGTATCTCTTGTACATCCAAGAATAATGCGCATAGCTTCATTCTATATCCTTTCCATCCTTTCTATCTGCTTACGGCTGAGAGTCAGGATTGCTATCGCTTACTGAAAAACAGACATGACCAGCCCCTCGTATAGAAGACATAGATGGCGCTGCTCACAGTTTGCTGCCACCATCACCCGCATTGCAGCCAAACCCCGCTTGGCCTTTGTTATCGCCTGGTCTATGTGCTCATTATAAGCAAGGCTTCGATCAAACCGTATCCCCAGGTAATTCATTGCCTACGCTCTTTCCACCGTCTCTGAACACAGCTTTACAGTTGGTGTTGGAGTGTTGACAATATGATTATTCAACGAGAACCAAGCCACTGATACCTTTGTTGGGTTGACCATTACCCCAGCTTCATCACACCAAGTACTTATGCGATTGAGTTCGGTTTGTAGTTCCACAGCAACCTGCTCTCTATCCTTACCCCGACGATACACTAAAACATCATCGGCATATGACAATGTCCTGCCAGGTCCAGTGATCTGCTCACTGGTGATTCTCACTTTGTAGGCGTTGAACAGTACCGGAGATAATGGTGATCCCTGTGGTAGGCCAGGATATATTGTTGTTGGTTCCGAAGTCCAACTGCCACATCTACAAACTACTTTCCGTTTGAAGAGGGCTGCAGCGATCCAACTAAGGAGGAATGAACTTATTTTGAGTTCAAGAAGCTGAAGCATTAAAACATCCAATTATCTACCTTATCTATCTTATCTACCTTATCTATCTTATCTACCTTATCTACCTTATTTATCTTATCTATCGCATCTACCTTATCTATCTCATATATCTTATCTACCTTATCTAGCGTATCTATCTTATCCACCTTATCTGTCTTATCTGCCTCATTTACCTTATCTATCTTATCTATCTTATCTACCTCATCTACCTTATCTATTATCTACCTTATCTATCTTATCTACCTTATCTATCTTATCTACCTTATCTATCTTATTTATTTTATCTACCTTATCTATACATCCACCCATCTATAAATTCATCTATACATCCATCCATCCATATATACACCCATCTAAACATCCATTAAATATATTTTAATCCTTAATCAATCCGTTCACTCATTCACCAATCCAAAAAGTGTATGCGTGGAGTATGAATATTTCAAAACGGCCCTGACTTCTGTCAAAGACGACTGGGCCAGGCAAACAGCGTAAAACTCCAGAGTCGATTGCAACCGTTAAAGGCCTCGTACAGAAAAACCGCCAATAGGTTGTGAGTAACATTGCCGCACATCTTGACGTCAGTCAAGGTTCAGCACACCACATCATTCATGATGTGCTACAGTACAGAAACATGTTTGTAATGTGGGTGCCACGGCAGCTTACTCCAGAATTGAAACAACGACGCATTGACGCTTGTCAAGAACTTTTGCAGTGCTTTGAAGCAGAAGACGATGGTTTCCTATCAAGAATTGATACTGGAGACGAAACCTGGGTTCACTACCACGAACCGGAAATCAAGATAGCGAGCAATGAATGAAGTATCTCTCCTCATCGAAACTACAGAAATTCGCAGGCAATCATCTTTGGTGCATGGCAAAAGTCAGGCGGCCATCTTTAAACTATCCTTATGACGTCATCGTGTTCGTCTGTACAGTGATGCCACGTGCTTAACCCTCTTGACATCCTTAACAACAATATTGACAAGTTACATGGCAATGGCATGATTATTGTAATTTCTGTCAAACCTTCAAGTTGTTCATTTGCAGCTCTCTCTTGTGTGCGTATATGTGTGTGTGTGTGTGTGTATATATGTGTGTCCGTATTGTGTGTGTGTGTGTGTGTCTGTCTGTCTGTCTGTGTGTGTGTGTGTGTGTGTGTGTGTGTGTGTGTGTGTGGAGGCGTGCGCACATGCGCGCTCTTACATTGCTAACAGACCGTGTACAATTAACGTCCAGAAGACAAGCGTGGCAATCCTGAGCTTACAGCATACTGCTACTCGCTCCTCACCAAGACGTATTTCCCAACTATCCACGCCATATTTAAAACTCCCATTTCACTCCGGTCTCTCAATACACACCGCACTTTGAAAGCCTGGAAAATTGAGCTTGTTTAAGACGGCGATGGCTATGGAAAATGTCTAGGGAATACTGTTTCATTGGGGAAGATTGAAAACTTTTCGTTACCACCACTACGGAGGGAATTTAATAAGTTACTGGGCCGAAATTCTTCTAGGTGGTCGATTTTGTTGGTTACATGGTTACCTCTATTCTATTTCTGCCTTGCTTCGGCTGGGTTAGGATTTTGCTATATCAGGAAAACAGTATTTTGGTAGATTGATAAAAGTGAAGGACTTTTTTACGCACGTTATTGGGAATATGGTGCTACACTCATATACTGGGTGATATGATCAATATTAAACCGGTTATCATTACTTCCCACGACATACCATGTTAATCTGGGACGACGTGGTCAATGTTCAGAAGACATTTCTATAGGAACTCCAATACGTGACCACAGGGGCCAACAGGCTTGCGTTTAATCGCCTCGAGATCGCTGCTCCAGCGGTAGACTAAGCTCCATTGGTAGACAGAAGGCCAGTGGTAGACTAAACTTCAGTGGTAGACAGAACTTCTGTGGTAGACAGAACCCCAGTGGTAGACTAAACTCCATTGGTAGACAGCACGCCAGTGGTAGACTAAACTCCATAGGTAGACAGAACGCCAGTGGTAGACTAAACTCCATTGGTAACGCCAGTGGTAGACTAAACTCCATTGGTAGACAGAAGGCCAGTGGTAGACTAAACTCCATTGGTAGACAGACTTCCAGTGGTAGACTAAACTCCAGTGGTAGACAGAACCCCAGTTGTAGGCAGAACTCCAGTTGTAGGCAGAACTCCAGTAGTAGACAGAACTCCAGTGGTAGACAGAAGTCTAGACGATAAAAGAGCGAAAGTGTGAGCCATTCAAAATACATTACCACTCACTCTGATCTAACACACAAATCAAAGACAGCTTTAGAATGTCCGACCTGATAAACGACATTGTCAGCAGCCTGATCTACCTTGACAAAGGGATAATACAGACACGACACTTCCGTGTTATCCGTGGTAGATTATCAAAATGGAAAGCCCATTATCACCTTTCTTCTGCCATTAAGTAAGTGTTGTGGAAAACGGCCATGGGGCATCTTTTAATGTAGACACAAATTGGTTTCATCGCTAATAGAAACATATTTTTTCCTGTTTGCTCGATTTGAACTCATGCGTAGTCCATTCACGTGCTACTGTTTCTAGTACACAAGACTGGTTTTTGCGTGTGGATTAGCTTTGCCCATTACAAGTGTCCCTCGCCATTAGGCGAACCCACTCCGACTTCTGAACTACTTTTAATACACGTCTCCATGTCAAGGACGAGAAGTCAGTATTTTAGTCGAACTGACCGATGTAGGGGTTGAAGACATCAAGATGTTTAAGAGCAAGTGCTCTTATTCATTCAGTCAGGCTGACCTCTATGACATAATTATGCGTTGTAGTTAGTTCTTATTCTTAATAATTATTGCTTGCCTTGCTTAGAGCACCCACACGTCACGTCTTTGACGCCTAGTATGTAGAGGGTATGGTTCCTCGGTGACGTAGTGGTTAGACACTAGCCTAGTGGTCCGGTGATCACTGGTTTTCAAATCCACATCGGGGTGGATTTTTCAAATTGATCTGGACTTCCAATTCCCACCCGTCATAAAATGGGTACCAGGAAATGTCTTGGAAAGTGACAGCGGCTAGCGTGATACTAACTACTTCACGTATAGAGTGCCAAAAGGTCTATAAAATAATGTCTTAAAAGTCGAGATGATCGACTTCATAGCACCTGGTTTTATCCCAAATGGCTCGGTTTCTTTCCATAGGTCTACCTGCCGAAAGCGTCTCACAAAGCAAGAACTCCGTAGCTCCAGCGAAGATCGCCAGGAGTCTCCGAGAAAAATGCAATCGTGAACCGAAAGATGTAGCCTGGAATCGAACCCAAACCTTCGGAACGCTGAGCAGACGGCTTGACCTCTTCGCTATGGAGACTCATAGATATGTTTATACAAACGTGTCTAGCACTTGAGTCCGAAGCGTCTTATGGCACAATGGATAGCACCTTTACCCCGCCGGCCACTGGGTGGTAAAATGTTCAAATCTCCATAGAGGCTGATTTCTCTTGTAATTGACTTGGGTTTTCAGGTCGGCCCAATTTAAAACGGGTACTAGAAAATATTATGGGACGTAAACATATCCTGTGTACCATTGACGGCATCACCTGTTGAATGCCAATAG
>JACEFZ010009714.1:275000-315000 GCA_014155875.1 Cepaea nemoralis | reverse complement strand
TTTCTCTTTTCCATGTGTTTTAGGTATTCATCTTATTCTCATTTACGTGTGTTTTACGTATTCCTTTTTTCCCTCCTTTAATGTGTGTTTTATATATTTCTCTCTTTGTTTTCTTTACGTGTGTGTTAGGTATTTCTCTTGTTCTCCTTTACGTGTGTTTTAAGTATTTCTTTTTTTTCCTCCTTTACGCGTGTTTCATTTATGTTTCTGTTGTTTACTTCCTTTGCGTGTGTTGTAAATATTTCTCTTGTTCTCATTTACGTGAGATTTAGGTATTTCTCATTTTCGTTCGCACTGTGGCTTCCTGTGAAAGAACTACGAATTAACAAAGATTTTGTTCAAATCGAGTCCATTAAGAGTGAATAGGTTATGTGGCAACGGTTTCATCGCATTTTCTCTGCCAACTCACTTTAACTGGTACCTTGTTTGCGAGCATCGCTCCAGCTTGTCCCAGTTGGAACTGTGACCTCTCAACTCGTTTGAAATTCTAATATAAGCCCTGGCTGGCAATGCCATGCCATCATTTAATTATTTCGTCTCCGCGTTGAGAAATTGGCCCTCAGTGTCAATATAATAAACTCCCCTCTTACCTTCCTGTGAGAGATGAAGGTTGAACATCTTGTCTATGCTAAACTCCACTCCAGCTGCGCAGATCTGCTCTCATTTCAAGTTATTGATGATGGTGGCTTGTTGGCGAGCTCAGGGCGTCATCACAGAAATCTTCTATAGTGTTTCTCAGCTTGTTTAGATTATAGATATAAGCTGGTGGTTTAGATTTAAAATGTCCACCTCACATTTCAGGGAGCAAGTGTTTGATCCGTGGTCTTAGGTCTTTCTTATTTTAAATGGTCTTTCTATAAGATACTATCCGCAGTATTACTAAATAGACTAAAACCATATTCAGAAGACATATTAGGTGACTACCAGGCGGGTTTTAGACAAAACAGATCAACAATAGATCAGATATTTATCTTACGACAAATAGCCGAGAAACATTGGGAATATAAAAGAGATCTCCATAACATTTTTGTGGATTTTAAAAAGGCTTATGATAGTGTCCATAGGAATAGTCTATGGAATGTTATGCAGGAATTTGGAATACCAAGGAAGTTAATTAACATGACCAAACTATGCATGGAAGATACTTATAATATAGTAACATATAAAGGCAGGAAATCAGACCCCTTCCAAATAACATCTGGCTTGAAACAGGGTGATGCACTATCGCCGCTACTCTTCAATCTGGCTCTAGAGAAAGTTGTAAGGAAGGTAAAGGAGGAATGTGATATTGGAGGAACATCCAAGCTGCTTGGTTATGCAGATGATATAGATATTATAGGGCAAAGTGAACAAAAGACATTAGAAATATTGACTCACTTAAAGGAAAAAGCCCAACAGATGGGGCTGGTTATCAACCAAGATAAGACAGAATATATGGTAATTTCAAGAGACGGAATGGCTAAAAACTCTGGCCACATACAAATAGATAATATGACCATTAAAAGAACGGAAACATACAAATACCTGGGTACAATCTTCAACTGCTCCAACATCATAAGGGAAGAAATACAAACTAGAATCAACTCTGGAAATAAGATATACTATGCACTACAACATCTACTAAAATCAAAGGTGCTATCTCGTAACACCAAAATCACAATATACAAAACACTGATCAGACCAGTTGTGCTGTATGGCTCTGAAACCTGGAGTACAACGAAAGGAGACGAAGCCTTGTTACAAACCTTTGAGAACAAAATTTTAAGACGCATCTTTGGACCCATTAGGGATACACAAAGTGGAGAGTGGAAAAGAAGAAGTAACAAAGACATTTATGATTTGTTTAAGTCCCCGCTAATCACTGGTATCATGAAGGCTAATAGACTACAATGGCTGGGGCATATAGAAAGAATGGAAGATAATAGGGAAACAAAACTCGCTTACACTCAGGAAATAAATGACCGTAGACCCCGAGGTAGACCAAGAAGGCGGTGGAGAGATAATATACATACAGACCTACAAGCACTTGGAATCAACGACTGGCAAGAGAAGGTCCACCAGAGAGACGAATGGAGACAGATTGTATTTGCAGCAAAGAACCTCAATGGCTCGGAATGCTGAAGAAGAAGAAGAAGCAAGTCCATTGGGTAGCCATTGCTTCGACAAATGTATGTATGACTCGGCCAGGGAAACAAACCTCTGGAAGCGCATAGCCAGTACTGGTACAGAAACCGTAGTGATAAAATAGACAAACCTTGTTGGAGAGGTCCCATAGTGTGGGGATTTGTATGATTTATATGTATATACATATTTGACTGTCTTTAATTGTATGTGAATTTGTTTATGACTAATCAAGTTATGGTTGCTGTAGAATTTTCAGCTTGGCACAGTTTTTGCGACTGTTAAGGCATTTCGAAATCTTGTCCAGGTCGTAGGATCTTATAACACCCCGTCACAAGTCAGTAAAAAGCCTACGTGAAGTGATTAGAATATAGATCAATGATGGACAAATACACACACACACACACACACACATACACAAACACACACACACACACACACATATATATATATATATATATATATATATATATATATATATATATATATATATATATATTATATATATATATATATCAAGAGAATGTTTCTTTGTTTGCTTGTTTGTTTGTTTGTCCTTTATGCGTTCCCGAACGGTCCATCCGATTGAGATAACATTTTGCACAAATGTTGTTCTCACTCCTGCGGATCCAACTGAAGTAGTTAGTTAGTTTAAAATCAATTTTAATTTGTAACGGGAGCATAAGAAACAGACGAGCAACGGGAAGGGGAACGGTAAAATCAGAAACAGACGAGCAACGGGAAAGGTTACGGGAGCATCAGAAACAGATGAGCAACGGGAAAGGGAACGGGAGCATCAGAAACAGACGAGCAACGGGAACAGGAGCATCAGAAACAGACGAGCAACGGGAACGGGAGCATCAGAAACAGACGAGCAATGGGAATGGGAGCAGGGGCCGAACGCGTATTCTGAGCGCTTAGAGAAATGTATTTGAATGTAAATAACTACTTATATGAATTAAATGAGACGCTCCCCGCCAGGTGCCTGGCAACGCCGGGCCGGGTCAGCTAGCATATATGTATGTGTGTGTGTGTGTGTGTATATATATATATATATATATATATATATATATATATATATATATATATATATATATATATATATATATATATATATATAAACGCCAGCCTTATACATTATGTAAAGTGGAACTGTAGTGTTTCAACGACTAGACTGATATATTATGGCTGAAATTATTGGGTTTGGCATATATCCAAAAACAACAATACAGAGGGGTGAAAATATTTAAAAAAAAAAAAAAAAAAAAAGCAAACAAAAAAATAAGCATACACAAAAAAAGATATCGAAAAGTGATACCAATTACAAGTGAATAAGGAAGTAGAAAAAAGATTCTGGCGCTGGATACGACACGCACTGAGAAAACCTGAGAATAGTGTAACTAGAAAATTCTTTGTCTGGAACCTATAGGGCCAACGAAATAGAGGGGCACCTAAAATACATGGAGAAGATAATTAGACAGAAATGATAGTATGGGGAGCTGCAGAATATGGCAAAAGAAAGGACCTTTTGCAGTGCTTTGCTTAAGAGTCTATACTCCAGTGGAAGATAAAATGCAGAAGAAGACAAAAAAAATTGATATCGTGTATAATAAGACTATACTGGATTTATTTTTGTTTGTGGGATAGTTTTCCCTGTTACGACTGTCCCTTACCATCAGGCGAACCCACTCCGACTTCTAAGATACTTGTAATACAAGTCAAAGTCGAGAAATCAACATCTGAATTCAAATGACCAGTGTAGGGATTGAACCCGCTACCTCGCCGTCCGCACTCTCAAAGAGCAACGCTCTTATTCATTTGGCCATTCTACCTCCAGGGTGAAATATGTAATAGACCAGGAGCCTGGACCATGCAGCTGTAATATATGATTGTGAGAAAGGTGTAACACAGTGGTTTTCAACCGGTGGGGAATTCCCCCCTCAGGGGGGAATTTTAGGGTTTTCAGGTGGGGAATGAAGACCATTTCAAGATCGTGTTAATACAAGAACCGATTACTTTATATTGTTTTTCCCTTCATACTTTACAGTTATGTATGTCTCATACTTCTAAAATTCATTTTATAAAGTAAGCAGACCCACAAATCATGTTTTATGTGGATGTCTAGACTTGTTTTAGTATATGCTATTACATTTGCCTTCCACTTGTATGTATACTGTGTAGGGGTGGGGGGATTTTTAGATAGGAAATAAGAAAGGGGGGGGGGATGACGTTCTGAAAATATGGTGAAGGGGGGCACGGGCCAAATTTTTGATAGGAAGGGGGTGGGGAATGGCGTTCTGAAAATATGGTGAAGGGGGGCACGGGCCAAAAAAGGTTGAGAACCACTGGTGTAATAGAACAGGAGCCTGGACCATGCAGATGTAATATATGATTGTGAGAAAGGTGTAATAGAACAGGAGCGTGGATCACGCAGCTGTAATATATTGCGAGAAAGGTGTAATAGACCAGGAGCCTGGACCATGCAGTTGTAATATATGATTGCGAGAAAGGTGTATTAGAACTAAAGCCTGGACCACGCAGCTGTAATATAATTTCATAATTGCGAGAAATGTGTTACCCAAGAAATGTGAATAAATCAGAACGATTATATATGTTTAAATCATAATGACCACCTGTTTGTAAGCTATAATTGTCATACATGATTAAATAGTAACTACAAAATGTAGGCATATCATAATGATCATATGAGTAACTCATATATTTGTAAATATTTGTAAATCATATTTAGACTGTTGAGTTGACTTGAGTCAGAAACTGACATCATTGTACTCGGGTCATTCCTATAAGTGCTCCGTTATCATCTTCAACAAACAGCGTAAGGGCATTATGTTCTTAACTTCGGTGGGAAAAATTTAGTTGGAGCAACATTGGCGGATTCCAATAATGTGTACATCGTCAGATTCAGAACCACCTGGACTCTTAAAATGTATAGCTAACGGTATAGGTGCGCAGTTACGTATAAATATGCAGTGCCCATAGAAGCAAAGTTCTCTTTATCATAACATGAAATAGTATCAGCAAAAGGCATTGAGACATTGCGTTGCTGGGCTGGAGTTGTAGAAAGACATGATCACCTACTCCATTTGTCAAGGCACTTGAAGATGAAGATAATGATTATTATAATGACAGGAAGATATTCTTTATCTGTTACATTAAGTAAAGTCAAATATGTCATGAAGCACTTTTCTGCTGTAAGTCTGTGATGTGATGCGCCATAACATGTTATACGCGTGACAGCAAAAAGGAATACGTGGCCAATCTTTCTCTCAGTTTGACCAGCGACAACTCTGGGAATCTAACCAGTGTCTGATCGTATTTATAACCTATCTAGAGCAATCCTCTATCAACTTCGCCAGCGCACGTGCCATATGTTACCTTGCTCAAACCAGTAAATTCCATGTATGTGATTTTTATTCTCTTATAGTAAAACATGTATCTTTTGATCCACAGAAACCCAAATCTTCCCAGAAATCAGACTTCAGTGCACGGGGATAAAATCACAAACAGATTTGTTGATTTAAGATGGCCTAAATACCTCAAAGACAGCCAGGAGTATCTGCCTATAGGTAATTTGTAGATTGCGTTTCGCTAGCTGTCAAAGAACACTCGCCCAGTATTGTAGCTGGTGTTTCTAAGACGATCTTGTGGAAAATGAGAGATGACTGCTGCCGAGCTAATACTGAAGTCTAAATAAACACAACATTATGACTAGGAAGCTCAACAAAACGACAAACACACACAGATATAGGCTAAAGTTTCGGAATCTTTATGAGTGAACTGGAAAAACGCAACAACAAAATGCAGGCAGATATAAAATCCCATGAAGGCGATCTTATCAACACGCGTTTTTGTTGTTTTCGTTTTCTTTTTCTTTAATGAAGTCTGATTGACACGTTCGATTGTATATATGTGTGTGTTTTTCCTTTCATTGATCCTGTCGTAGTGCATAGGATGTTTTAGCATTCTCGGATAAAGGCGAAAAACTTGGTAGGCGTGTGTTCATGCTGGGCACTTAAACAATCGCTTAGAGTTGGAAATCGAAAGAGAAAAAAATAGCAGGTAGGATAAGTTACATTTCAAACATTAGAAAAGCTAAAAAACATACAAACAGGAGCAGGAGGAATAGACTAACTTTCGAAAATTAGAAAAGCTACAAAACATATTTTAACAAGTGTGAATCTGGTATACACACATTTGAATCCGCGTCAGTACCACGTAGTTCGTGCACTGTGATCAGATTCACCTTGATTTGTGAGATGTCTCCCATCTATGGGAGGAGAACAAACACTTGTGGAGAATGCCAGTGTAATAGAATTGATCCTTAACAACTGTCAAAACTGTCATTTACTACCAACATAGTACCTTGCGGTGTATGGCAGAGGGGTCTTTGAGCCTGAGGAATAAAGGCCGCGTGGCTAGTGTAGTCGCCGCGAACTGTGCAGGTTAGGATTTTCTTTTTGCCCCCGACAGAAAAAAATCCCACACCTTACCGGGGATCGAACCCGGGTCTCCCGAATGAGAGTCCGGCGTTCTAACCACTCGGCCAGCCGCTCCTTAACAACAACAGCAACAAAAGTGAGATTTCATGATGAGAGACTAGTATATGGTCTTGATCATTTTTACCAAACTTACAGTTTCGATTTATCTTGATTATAAGTGGTTTGAAACGTATTTATTTATAAGAGCTACATTTACAGCGAAACTGCATGTATAGAAAATGAAAAGAACATCATTACTGAATAGAATGCCAATAAAGAAGGCTTAAAGACATCAGGACTGAAGATATAATTTCTAGTCACCAATAATTTTCACTATACTATTAAACTACCCAAGAGGAGAGTTTTGACATCAAAAACTCTATACGACACTATACAGATGGCAGCGCTATACCGCGCAGTGAAAGACGCCTAGACATAACATATTAGAATTACGTAAAGTAAGTAAAAGATCCTTTTGCACGCCTGAAAGCACATTGGGCATATGGTGCCAGACTCAGATTTTTAACAGACCAATCGGCAGTCGGTGAGCGATGTGGTCACTATCACGCCGTCCGCCGTTACTTCCCAAGACATTTCCTAATCAAGATACAGTGGTACCTCGGGTTACGAACTTAATTCGTTCCAGAACTCGGTTCGTAACCCGAAACGTTCGTAACCCGAAACATTGAAATCAATGAAATCAAGATAAAGCGTTTCAAGATAAAAGAATCGTTCTTTTTTATTAATTTCTGGTCGTTTGCCTGATAAAACGCAAAGAATACGCGTACTTCACGTATTAAATAAAGAGAAAGAAAACAACCAAATGAATTAAATGTAAAATAAAAAGAGATTTAGTCAATCTTTATTACCAAGAAAACGATCATGGGAAACGTGCCACTTTCTTTGTTATTCTGAATCATTAGTTTCAGGAGTATCTTGTCGCTGTTTCTTGGCAGCCGACTGGGAATTTTTCTGCACCAAGAAACTAACAATGGAAATGTGTCGCTTCCTTTGCTGGAGAATCTTTCTGAAGTGAGCCATCGTGTTATCATTCATCACATATAGGGGCATAGGGCTTATTAGCAAACAAGTTTGTTTGGATGATGGTTCACAGTGAAGTCTTCGACGTCTGCCTACTTCCTACAAATTTCTTTCGTTCTGGCAGTTGATATGGTCATTGACTCCTCATCATCGGACGACTGCTCCTCCTTAAATGTCTTTAGCTGTTCATTCTGAAGATCCACAAGCTCATCTGTGGTACTGTTTGTACTGTACGCGATCGTTTGTCTCCAACGTTACACCTTGCTCTCTCTCTCGCTCGCCTTCGTTTGTAACCAGAGGCACTTCGTTACCCGAGACATAAAATTTTCGAGGTTGTTGTTCGTAACCTGAATTGTTCGTGACCTGAGGCGTTCGTAACCCAAGGTACCACTGTACTCTTTAAACACAGCTATTGAGACCTGTATCTAATACCACTTTCGACTCTGTGCTGCTACGTATACTTTTAATATGATTACTGACGTACCGTTATTGTCCACTATAATGTAAATGTATAACTTAACAACGCCTAATTATTATTATTTTTTTTTGCGCTCGTTCGCTTTGAACTCAAGCGTATTCCATACACGCTACTTCTAGTAGCACTGGACTGAATTTTGCCTGTGAATTAGCTTTCCAAATTACCAGTCTTCCCGCCATCATAGAATTCACCCCGTCTTCAGAGGTACTTGTAATTTATGTCAAGTCAAGGACGAGAAGTCAACATTTTACTTCAACTGACCGGTTAGGGGTTGAACCCCTTACCTCAGCATCAGCATACCGGATGTTTAGAAATGAACGCATTTATCTATTCGGCCATGCTGACCTCTCAACGCCTAGTTACTTTCTGTTTAACCCAATCTGTAAGCGCACATACATGTGCAGTTGTGACAGCTTTTGTATTAGTTTTGTATTAGTTTTAATTATTAATTTGTATTAGTATCAGTTTTGTATTACCTATTACGTTGCATGAACTTTACAGAGGGTAAATACAAAACTTGAACCGGTAGTATTTTCAAACACTGCACGGTCATTAAAAACACACCCTATACCTTAAGATGTCTACCGGGTCTTCTGGAGTCCATAGGAGAAGCAAAGAATGGTAACATTCTAGCCAGCTAAGAATGCCGTAAGTGACGAATATGGTAGGCTGGCGAGTGATTGGTTACCTCAACTCGTATAAAACTGCAGCTGCAAGATTCTGCCAATTATGATCAAGATTACAATTGGCTTGGTGTCGGTTGGTTAAGAACCGAAGCTCCAATGGAAGATGAAAGGCAAAACAAAAGATAAATAAATAAAGAAGAGGACAAATACTGTAAGATATAAATACAGTAAAACTTCGCGTCATCTTCCGGACTAGGGCTGTTACGGATAACCGAATAGACGGATAACAGTCAGAACTGTCTTAAAACATATGTACAGTAACGTGATTTCAATGCGGGCTTGGAAAGAAAATGAAAATAAAATCCTTTAAAAGAGAATAATACATTTATATTGTATTTAATTTTGCAAAACGATCAATATAAACTTTAATATAAGAGTAATAATGTACAGAAATGTATTGTAATACTATAAACCTACTTTACTTTAAAATAATCTGTCATTTCCCTACGTGTCTTTGAGGCTCGAGCTTTCTACGCGGCGATATTCCTTATCTTACGCAGAAGTAGGATCTGTGTTTCATTTTCCTCCTATTGCATTTCAAACCAGGCGATGCACTTTGATTACACTTTGATAATATTATTTCTGCTTCTGAGTGACTAGTTGTAGGTTTTTGATTAAGAACTGGTCCTTCATCGTCATCAATTTCTTCTTCTTCAATGGTAGTAACAATAGAAACAATTTTATCATCGTTCAAAATGTCAAAGCCTCCATCCATTTTGTCACATCCCAACCAATCTGATACTTCTTCTGGCGTAATGTTTTCACTGTTTAGTCCTACATTGTTGAACAGTTACACAATTTCGTCAATACTAATAGTCTCGGTTCCTTCAGTTTCGTCAATAGGTTCAGGCAAGCGTTTATTCCACCCATTCTTTTAGATTAGACACTGTAAGGTTAGCCCAGGCAGTGGCGACATTGAAGATAGCTTTCTTAATGTTGCATCTAACCCCCTCCCCCCACCCAAAAATGACGGATAACAGACAATGACCGTTGCATGAGTGACGGTTAATCGAAGTTTTACTTATGTTAATAACATAAGATTTAACAATATTAATACCATAATATTTAACTATATTTATAACATATGATTTACGTATACTAAATACATATGATTTAACTATACTAATATAATATGATTTAACTATATTATTTTCATATGGTTTAACTATACTAAAATCATATTATTTAACTATATTAATATCATAAGATTTAGCTACTACTATACACCATAATAATTTGCTATATAAATGCCAGCCGGCTTCGTGGCTTAGAGGTTATGACTTTTCTCCGTAATCTCGTATACTCTCGTCGGTAACGTGATGACGGTGAGAATCAGCAGTGGTTCGAATCGCATCGGTAACTTACGGGGTATGTGAGCCGGCCGCTCAGAAAGCAATGGCAAACTACTGAGCGTAATCTTGCCAAGAAATCAACATACAGCTGAAAGATGCTGGTGTTGACAGCGATGTCCTGTAAAGGATATGCAAAAAAAAATATATATATATATATATATATATATATATATATATATATATATATATATATATATATATATATATATATATATAAAAACTAGCTGACCCGGCCCGGCTTCGCCCAGTCCTTGTTGGGGAGCATCTCATTTAATTCATATAAGTAGTCATATAAGTTCCCGTTCCCGTTACCGACTATCTGTCTGTCTGTCTGTCTGTCTGTCTGTCTGTCTGTCTGTCTGTCTGTCTGTCTGTCTGTCTGTCTGTCTGTCTGTCTGTCTGTCTGTCTGACTCGGCCCGGCATCGCCCAGCTCCTGGTGTGGAGCATCTCATTTAATTCATATAAGTAGTCATATAAGCTCACGTTCCCGTTCCCGACTATCTATATGTCTGTCTGTCTGTCTATCTGTCTGTCTGTCTGATCCGGCACGGCTTCGCCCAGCCCCTGATGGGGAGCATCTAATTTAATTCATATAAGTAGTCATATAAGTTCCCGTTCCCGACTGTCTGTCTGTCTGTCTGTCTGTCTGTCTGTCTGTCTGTCTGTCTGTCTGTCTGTCTGTCTGTCTGTCTGTCTGTCTGTTTGTCTGTCTAATCATTTATTGGTTGCAGTTAGAACAACCTTAGATAAACGAAGACCAACTTACAAAAAGCATTAGAAAGAGCACTTGAAAGATCTTTACATCTTCCCCAACAATTAACTTGGGTAAATGGAGCAGCGGCAGCAGCAGCAGAAGAAGGAGAAAAAGGAGGAGTAGGAGCTGGGAGGAGGAAGAGGGAGGTGGAGGAGGGAGGAGGAGGAGGAGTAGGAGGGAGGAAGAGATAGGCGGAGAGAGGAGGAGGGAAGAGGAGGGAGGAGGAAGGAGGAGGAGTAGTAGGGAGGAGGAGGGATTAGGAGGAGGAGAGAGGAGGAGGAGAGAGGAGGAGGATGAGGGAGGAGGTGGGAGGAGGAGGGGAGGAGGAAGAGGGAGGAGGGAGGAGGAAGAGGGAGGAAGAAGGAGGTGGAGGAGGGAGAAGGAGGTTGGAGAAGAACGCAGGAGGAGGAGGGGGAGGAGGAGGGAGGAGAGGGAGGAGGAGGGAGATGGAGAGGGAGGAGGAGGAGAGAGGAGGAGGAGGGAGGAGGCGGAGGGAGAAGGAGGAGGGAGGAGGAGGAAGAGGGAGAAGGAGGAGGGAGAATGAGGAAGGAGGGGGGAGGAGGGAGGAGGAGGAAGAGGGAGGAGGAGGAAGAGGGAGGAGGAGGAGGGAGGAGGTAGAGGGAGGATGAGGAGGAGAAGGAGGAGGAGAAGGGAGGAGGAGATGGAGGAAGAGGGAGGAGGAGGGGAGGAGGGAGGAAGAGGGAGGAGGGGGAGGACGTAGGAGGAGGAGGAGGGAGGAGGAGGAGGGAGTAGGAGGAGAGGGGAGGAGAAGGGAGGAGGAAGGAAGAGGAGTGATTAGGAGGAGGGAGGAGGGCGAGGAGGAAGAGGGAGGAGGAGGAAAGAGGAGGAGGAAGAGGGAGGAGGAGGGAGGAGGAGGAGAAAGAGGGAAGAGGAGGCTGGAGGAGTGAAGAGGGTAGGAGGTGGAGGAGGAAGAGGGTAGGAGGTGGAGGAGGGGAGAGGAGGAGGAGGAGGAATATAACGCATATGCCTGTAGATTTAATAATGGCTGAAGTTTTTCCATGTCTTCTTAGAGTTGGCGACAGTGTAAAGAAATATAAAATCTTCAAACTTCATAGAGATAAGGTAACTATTATTTATTTATTCTTTAAGCATAAAAAGATGAGTTACAATGTTATGCATTATGCATTATTTTTATGAAAACTTTGAAAATACCTCAAAGATTGTATCATTATTTATTATAACTCATATGCCGGTACATAACTATGGACAAAGAGTTTATAAATCTTTGAAAACGATGCCACAATATGACTATAAGTTATACAGAAAAGTTATGCCTCTTGAAATAACTTTTACAGAGTTAAGTCCCCTGAGATATATGAAATTATAATGAAAAATGAAAAATGAAATAATATTGGGTAAGCAGCCGATTTCACACTAAAAAAATATCACAGTTTGCTGCGCTGGAATGAAAGGAAGACGTGTAGAAAATTTTATCTCAATCGGATGGGCCGTTCGCGAACGCATAAAGGACGTACGGACATACAGACGGAGATTGCCTTTTATATATAAGATACCAACAGATTTAACTAAATTAATACTATTTTACTTAATTATAATAAAACCATAATATTCATCTATATAAATACCATAAAACATACTAATTTTAAGACCATAAGTTTTAACTATATAAATACCATCAGATTAAACTGAGCTAACAGTTCGCTTTGCAGATGATACAGTATTGGTTACGGATAATGCAACAGATCTACGACAATTGTTGGATATTGTAGTAACAGTAAGTGCAAAGAATGGACTCTCCTTGAATATCAAGAAAACAGTAACAATGGTGATGTCAAAGAAAAAGTGACACCAAAATGTCAAATAGAAATAGAAGGAAAAATTCTTAACCAAGGGAAGGTTGGCTCATCCAGGTGAATTTTGAAAATAAGTTTAATATACAATGTCATGTAAACTTGACTATTAGAGTAGCATTAAATACGACTATACGGATACCTTATGACTTGACCACAGTAAGACGTGACTTTAAGACTACCATATGACTTGAGTAAATCAACACTAAAAGCTATATATACTATTACTATAATAACTGGACAAAACAAGTAGAACGCGTCTTTAAAAACAATACAAAAACGATATGACTGAACTATACTAACACCAATAAACTATATAACTACCATAGAATATTAACTGAACTACGACTTTTATGCTTAATTATACCGTAACAGTTAGTAGTTATTCAGCCTTTTTGAAGCACAATGTACCAAACTATCGTCTGTCAAGACGGAAAGGTGCCCATGAATATAATATAGCTAAGATCATAACCGTCTGTCAAACTGTCATTTACTGCCAATATAATACCTTGCGGTGTATGGCAGAGGGGTCATTTGAGCCTGAGGAATTAAGGCCGCCTGGCTAGTGCAGTCGCCGCGAACTGTGCAGGTTAGGATTTTCTTTTTGCCCCCGACAGAAAAATATCCCACACCTTACCGAGGGATCGAACCCGGGTCTCCCGAATGAGAGTCCGGCGTTCCAGCCACTCGGCCAGCAACATAACATTTAATTATACAAAGACCATCAGATCAACCTAAACTAATACTCTAAAACTTAATCATACTGAATTCTGCACCTGTGCTGTCCACACAACTAGACGTTTTATCATTAACAGATGTTACTTAACTTAACTGAGATTATAATGCTTAACTATATTAATTCTGCTGGCTCCTCGGCATAGGGTTTACGGACGCATACCGCGTTCGAAACACAGCTGCTTTAGTTTTTTATGAAATGGTATGGGTAATGGTCGTTCAGAAAGCAATGGTAAACTTTTTTTTTTTTGCATATCCTTTACAGGACATCGCTGTCAACACCAGCATCTTTCAGCTGTATGTTGATGTCTCGGCAAGATTACGCTCAGTAGTTTGCAATTGCTTTCTGAGCAGCCAGCTCACAAACCCCGTAAGTTACCGATGCGATTCGAACCACTGCTGATTCTCACCGTCATCACGTTACCCACGAGAGTATACGAGATTACGGAGAAAAGTCATAACCTCTAAGCCACGAAGCCGGCTAATGGTAAACTACTGAACGTAAACTTGCCCAAGAATCACGAACAGCTAAAAACTGCTTAGCTTGACTGCTACGTCCGTAAAGATGTGCAACTAACTTTTTTTAAATACTAATTCTGTAACTGTCTTCTACAGGGTGTATTTTTCATGACTGTGGTTTTTGAAAATATTGTCATTCCAAGTTTAGTTTTTTTTAATTTACCCTCTGTGAACTCATCCAACATTAAAGGTAAACACAAAACTTGGAACGGCAATATTTTCAAACACCCACAGCCATTAATAATACACCCTTTATCACTCAACTTGACTTTTTAATCATTAACAGATTTGTTTAAACTAATGCTATAAACCTTAACTATACTTCTTCTGTGGACATTTTATGATTAACAAATTTAACTGAACTCATCATCATCCAGTGCCTTTCGGCTGGCATAGGCGATCATGTTTCTCCACAAATTGCGATCTCCGACCACTTGGATCAATTCCTATGTTGACTCCCTTCTATGCCATGACACAATACTATCAAGAAATATTTTAACGCTGTCTTCCTCTATCTTTCTTTTCACAAATCTTTCCGGTTGTCATACCATGATCCAGTGTTTGTCTTCTCATAATATGGTAAAAAATGACTGCTTCTTCTGATCTTTGTGACAAGGTGCCATTGCAAGTGTTTCCCTCAGATGTCTAGATTGCTCAATTCGGCTGTCCAATTAATTTTCAGCATTCTTCTATAAAACCACATCTCCAAGGCTTCCTGGATTTTTTTATTTTTCGCATGTGTACTATTTGTCCAGGACATATATATATATCTATATATATATATATATATATATATATATATATATATATATATATATATATATATATATTATGTGTGTGTGGTGTGTGTGTGTGTGTGTGTGTGCTGTGTGTGTGTGTGTGTGTGTGTTTGCCCTTTAACTCACAGATCTACACTGTTCATCACTAAATTCTGGTTTAATCTTGTTTGTCATTATTTTCACTTTTATTCTCAGTAGCAGCTTCTCGTGTGACTCATAAGACTTATTGTGCAATGCTCTTCGCATTCTTAACTAATACTGTAAAACAAACTATACTAATTATGTACCCATGCTATCACACAACTGGACTTTTGATCAATGTAAATTTAACTAAAATAATATTAGTAAAACTTTACTATACTAATTCTGTACTAATATCACACAGCTGGATTTTTTATCACTAATAGATTTAACTAAACTATACTATAAAATTTAACTATACTAATTCTTTACCCGTGCTATCACACAACTGGATTTTTTATCATTAACAGATTTGTACCCCTTCCCAGGCAGGAGACCTACAGTACGCCACCACTACAGAGCCCAGAAGCTGGCGCTATGGTTAGACCTGATTCCCAAAATCAACAGAGATGACGGTTCGGACCTGGCCTTTCACCTGCTGGACAACTACAACAACGCATCTACGTTTGATGACCCCAAACGCCTGATCCCAAATGTAGACCCCAAGTTAGCTTCGTCAGCTCCAATTCCACCAGGGAGATCCGTTGTTTCCTCTTACCTGGATAGTACAACCCAGAATGGAAACTACGGCGAAGTGACAAGCGACGAGAAAGGAGACAAAACAGTAAGCTTGGAGAAACAACTGTTTAACAACGGAAGTATTCATTGCCATTCTATCGACGACACCAGATACCATCAAACTGTTGAGACACCAAATGCTGGCAGCAAGGGAGACACTACTTCTGGAGTGCCTCTCAGCATCGTTATAGCCATTGGCGGATCCCTCCTTCTGATAAATAGCCTCATTTTTGCTGGGTTGTGTTATCAAAGGGAGAAAATGCGGAAAATGCGAGAAGCTAGTAAACCATTACCTCCTAGTGAGTTAGATTTTGAAGAAGCCAGATTTCGAAAAATTGACTCCAGTAGAAGCTCTCCTTGTCCAACTGGTATTGTTAGCTCCGGGCCGGAGTGTATGAGTTTGATGTCGGGAACATCCAGCCACAAGCATGCCTCACCTGTGAAACAGCACGTGAACTCACACGTACATATGCCCAGTCCCCAGCCCAGCCTGCACAGCAGAAGGGGTCAGTCCCTTTCCAGGGCGACTACGCCAATGGAAAGTGTCTCATGCGGCTACAGTCCATTGCCCACCCATGCATCTTCTCCCGTTCATAGAACTCACACGGGCGTATCTCAGAGTGGGGTTACGCTAGGTCACAGAGGGGATGTGAATTACACCAATAAAATCCGCGCCCCGTCAGACGTTACTCACAAATCCGGTGACGGCGGTCATGTTATAGGAAGTGGGGGTGTGAGTACATTTAACGTCGGCCATCATGTGACGGGAAGCCATGTTGGAACCCCTTCAGGTACCCCTAGTGGAAGTAGCAGCGGTGTTACAGGTAGTGTGAATACTCCAGTTAGCGGAGGCCCAGTGGATAGCGCTGCTGGGGAACCTGTATACAAAACAATCAACAAATCCGGCCAAAACAATGCTGTTACTGTTGTTTAGCACCACGCGATATTACAGCAATAATGTAAAGGATTTTTCACCTGGATAATACTGTTCTTACTGATATTAATGTATATTATTTTGTAACGATTTAGCAGTGCCATAAAAATACATCTGAAACTTAGAAACGACTATGAAAATGCAAAGTGCTAATTTTCATACAGTTAACTTTGATACGTGAACTATTAAAATATTGTTATTTTTATAATGATGTATATTTTAAGAAGTGCGCTGTACTTATTGTTGTTATTTTACTGTTTTCACAATCTTCCTTTCTTTCATTTAATCTTTTTTTTTTCCCCTTTCTTATGCCCAGCTTTCTCATTCTTGAATTCCTTGTGACACTTAGGTTTTATTTTATTTACTCCCTGTTCTTTTATGATTGACTAATTATCATCAATTGGTTCTAATTCTGCATATTATTTATTTTTTATTCAGGGTATTTATTTATTTTCTTCCATCTGATATCACTGACTGACATTGTTTAGTAATATTTCTGGTTGCTTATTGTGATACACTGATTATCACCACTAATTTCCAAGATAAATCCAGTTTATTTCACGTTACCCCAGTTATTTATTGCCGCTTGGTGTTTCCATAGACAAGTGGTTAAGCCGTCTGCTTTGTGCCCAGAAGGGCCAAGGTTCGGGTTTCGACTTTGTCGCTCGGTTATCGAGAGCAGTTTCTTTGGAGACCTCTGGGGTTAATCGCAGGAGCTACGGAGTTCGTGCTCTGTGCGAAATGCTTTCAGCTGACGGTTAGCTGCTCTGCTGAGAGAGACTTGGCTCATTCATTCATTCAGTAGCATGTCCTTTGCAGAACCTCGCTCCCATAACAACCTTCCGGAAAACCTCTCGATCATAAGCAAGATGTCCCGCGTCTGATACACCCATCTGGAGATCATCCGTCACATCCTGCACCCATCTTCTCTTTGGCCTTCCTCTTCCTCTCTTCCCAGGCATGTACCCTTCCATTATTGTTCTCTCCAAACTTTCGTGACGTTTCAAGTGACCAAAATATTTCAATTTTCTTTGTTTTATCGTCTTTAATAGCCAACCTTCTTCAATATTCAACTCTTGAAGTATGGATGCATTTGTTCTTTTCTTTACCCAAGTTATTTTTAGAACTCGTCTATAACATTTATATTCAAAGGCGTTTATGCGCTGTTCAGCTTGTTTAGTAAGTTTCCATGTCTCACAGGCGTATGTTGCAATGGGAAAGATGCATGCTCTTAAAAATCTAATTTTTGTAGTTCTGTCTGTCCCACTCCATAATTTATTCAGCTGTTTTAGCCACCTCCAATTTTTTCCCATTAACGTATATTTCTTTCTCCATAGTAGTTTTATCTGTATGCATTATCTTTGATTTTGCTATGTTAAGATATAAGTTGTGATTTTCACTATTCAATTGGATTGAGGCTATTAGGTTTTCTATGCCATTCTGTGTTGTGGATAGTAATACTGTATCATCAGCATATCGAATCTCCGGTATGTCATGACCGACTTGGCTACATGGAATAAAAACCATGGTGTTGTGAATTAGTCTTCATTTGATCCATTTCATTGCACCTGGTTCTCTCCCACCTAGCTCATCCTGTCTCCACAGACGAGCTCACCGTTATGCCTAAATCGTCCAACAAGCACAAACTCCGTAGCTCTAGCGACTGAATGACCTAGTCTGGGAGTGAACCCTCGACTTCCTGGCCATGAGCCAGACAGCTTAACCACTTGCCACTGAGACCCCTTTATTGCCACTATCATATAACGTCATTGATTACTAACATTGTTTATCATTTTAATATGGAGTTTGAAAGGTGAGAAGATCGATTACTTTATTGAAACTGGATTTTTAATCACATATGACTCAGTCTCTTTCCGCAAGGCTGTCTTTCGAAAGCGTAGCACAAAGCATGAATTCCGCAGCTCCAGCGACGAACCCCAGGAGTCTCCGAGAACATTGCAGTCGTGAATCGAACGATGCAGGCCGGAATCACATTCACAACCTACGGAGGGCGAGGCAGACGGCGTGGCCACTTCGCCATGGAGACTCCCTTTTTAATATGGTGCTTTCTCATTTCATTGAATGGTGTGGCACAGATAAAGTTACATTATGTTTAACTTTGTTTGCTTTCGATAACCAAATTCCTGTACATATTTTGAATAGCAATAACAGGGAGTGTGGTAATGAAATACACTTTATTGTTGCAAGTATTTGTTCTGAAGTTATCAGCGTGATCATTGTATTCCCTTGTAGTTGAAAGATGAATTCATTGAGTTATTGGTAAATTCTGAACTGTAGTCAATCAGTTTCGGTGTGGGAATCTGTGAAATGATTGTTCACGTTTGTAAGTTGCTCTAATGTTAACATATTTGAAGTAACTTTGAAAGTTAAAATCTTGAAATTGATTTCAGAGTTTGAATGTTTGATGTGAATGTTATGTTCCAATTTGTAAAAGAGTTAAATTCTGTGAATTCGCGTTCAAAATTAACATGTTTGATACTGAGTTATAATCTTTTGTACTGTTTGTAGATTTAGAATCTTTGGTACTGTTTGTAGAGTTCGAATCTTTGATACTATTAGCAAAGTCGGAATCTTTGGTACTACTAGCAGTGTTAAAATAGTGGGATTTTTCTGAGCTAGAATTCTTAGTACTCATTTAGAATCTTTGGGACAGCTTACAAATTTAGAATCTTTGACACTGCTTGCAGAATTAGAATTTTTGCTACTGATTACAAAGTTAGAATCTTTGACATTGCTTGCAAAGTTAGAATACCTGACACTACTTTCAGAGTTAGAATTTTTGCTACCGATTACGAAGTTAGAATATTTGACTCAGTTTGAAGGATTTATCTAATTACTTTAGTTTATGTTGTGTGGTTTCTGCAGTATGTACACGGCCAGATTCAGCGAAATATATCAGGCAATAAATCGTGTAATCTATTGTTTGTGTCTTCTTTATTCAAATGAACTGCTTCTAGAGTTAGAATCTCTGTTACTAATTGCAGAGTTATAATTTTCGGCAATGCTTACATGGCCATAACAGAAACAACAAACACACAATGATACAACTATATGAAAAATACTACATGGAAATATAAATATGAAAGTTTCTTATCTTCTTTGTTGTGGACTGGACACATGTTTTATTAAATCCAAAAGTATGAATTCCAATGTCCCAGTGTTACTGGTTAGAATATTTGGAATTGAGCTGGAATCTGTAGTACAGCTTACATTGTTAGAATTGTTACTTCAGCTTTCAGAGTTAGTATCGGTGGTACAGCTAGCAGGGTTACAATCTTTCCCCTATTTGAGGAGTTGGAATCTTTGGTACAAAGTTATAATCTTTAGTACAGTTGCATAGTTACAATCGTGTGTACTGTTGCATAGTTAGAATACGAGGTAGTGTTTGTAGATTTAGATTGCTTGGTACTTTTACCAGAGTTGGAATCCGTGTTGTGTAAACATCTTTGGTTCTGATTGTAAACAATATAAAATGACACAAAGTAGTGCAGCTTTACATAACAGATTTACGACACATACAGGACGTTGCGGCGATTAATCGCCGAACGTCCTGTATGTGTCGTAAATCTGTTATGTAAAGCTGCACTACTTTGTGTCATTTTATATTGTTTACATTTTCACAGTTTTACCGCAGTTCCACCCAATTTGGTTCTGACTGCAGAGCTATAAACTTCGGTTCAAATTACAAGGTAGAATCTTTAACAATCTGTGCTTCGTCTTGCAGAGTTTGAATTTGTGGTATGCCTGCAAAGTTAGATACTTTAGTAATGAGTTAGAATAGTTGTTACAGCCTGTAAAGTTATACTTTTTTATACTGACTGCAGGTTTAAAATCGTTGGAACGGGTTGCAGAAATCATTTTGCTGTTACTGCTGCAAAATTAGAATAGTTGGCACTGATTGCAATGAGAGAACTCATAGAGCTGATTGGAAAGTCGGAATCGTTGGTAATGGCTGCATAGTTAGAAATTGATATTTCTTGCAAAGTTAGAATCTTTAGTACTGACTGCACAGTTAGAATCTGTGGTACTGCTTGCAAAATTATAATCTTTTTACATGACTACAGCGTCAAATGTTTGGAGCTGGTTCATTCATTCTAAGCGCTGGTCGGCAACTAAGATATAAGCCCAGAAAAGCAGCCAGTTAGAGCATTGCTTTTCTGATCCGGCAGCTTTTGCAGCTTGTCATCTTCAAGATGTATTGATGTTACCTTTCATCTGGAGTAAAACTAGGAAGGCAGACAAAGGGATCAAGCTGTATGGGCAACACATGGTCTTTACAATTCAACCCAGGCTTTTTGCTATGGAGAGGTTTAAATATTCGCTACCGTCATGGGTTGTAGTATTTATGCCTTGTTAGAAGCACAATGTAACAAGCTATCGTCTGTCAAGACGGAAAGGTGCCAGCGAGGTTCATTCATTCATTCATTCATTCATTCATTCATTCATCTTGTGCGTGCTGTTAAACGTGGACGGTCATGGTTCGCCATCTTACACAATCACCAGCCTTAGATCCGGTCTTCATTCTTGTCCCGATTATTAACAAATCATGCTGCACTAGGCATCTGAACAGAGCGATGTTGGAATGTAGGGTTCATTCAAGAACAGGGTGAGGCAAACTGGCACGAAGATAGACACAGAAGATTGCAGACACTTTGGGCAGGAATATATATAACCAGCACGAAGATGGACACAGGGAATTGTACAACCAGCATGAAGATGGACACAGGGGATTGTACAACCAGCACGAAGATGGACACATGGGATTGTACAACCAGCACGAAGATGGACACAGGAGATTGAACAACCAGCACGAAGATGGACACAGGGGATTGTCCAACCAGCACGAAGATGGACACAGGAGATTGTACAACCAGCACGAAGATGGACACAGGGGATTGTACAACCAGCACGAAGATGGACACAGGGGATTATATAAGCAGCGCGAAGATGGACACAGGGGATTGTACACCCAGCACGAAGATGGACATAGGGGATTGTATAACCATCACGAAGATGGACATAGGGGATTGAACAACCAGCACGAAGATGGACACAGGGGATTATATAAGCAGCGCGAAGATGGACACAGGAGATTGTAGAAACTTTAGGCAGGAACATGTATAACCAGCTGATGATGATGATGATGATGATGATGATGATGATGATGATGATGATGATGAGGATGAGGATGAGGAGGACGAGGACGACGACGACGAGGACGACGACGACGTGGACGACGACGACGACGATGATGATGATGATGACGATGATGATGATGATGACGATGATGATGATGTTGATGTTAATTTGACTGGAGAGTTTGTTCTTCTGGATACACAGTTTGAAGAATAACTGTTTTGTCATAATCGTATCAAATACGTTATGCACTGAATGTTTTAGGTCTCAATTGTTGGTTTGTATAATATTATCCCTTGCTTACCTATAAAAACCTTTATGGCAGTTTTGTTACTTATGTCACTCCAAGAGAGGTGTTCGTTGTTTCTGCAGCTATTTATTGTTTATACCGTCATTGTACTTGTTATTATAATTTTGTTATAACTTTTTTTTAATTTTTAAAAGTAAATTGAGAAGCGTCTGGACGAAGTGATAAAACGCCGGACTCCCATTTAGGAGACCCGGGTTCGAATCCTCGGTAAGGTGATGGATATTTTTCTGTCGGAGGCCAAAAGAAAACCCTAACCTGCACAGTTCGTGGGGACAGCTCTAAGCCAGATGGCCTTAGTTCTTCAGGTTCAAGACCCTTTCTTACACTGCAATTTAATATAGGCATTAATGACAGCTGGCAGTTTGACAGTAGTAAATTCTCTGGATGTGGATATTCGATGTCGTTAATGGAATATACATTGTAACTCACCCTTTAGACACCATATGTGTTTGTATTCATAAGGAGACGTATTTTAACACCATGAGTAATGCAACTTCTGGGCTTATCACGTTAATTTATTGGTGCTGTAAATTCTCTAGGATTTGTATATATTGAATGAAAATATTATACTCCATCGTTCATTATTCATTAACACTGTTGAGAATATATGGAAGAGATTCGAGCACTTATGGACTGAGTAGTTTCACACACAATGAGGATAATCTGACGACTGACTTACTGTTAAGAATATAAGGAAATAGATTCGAGCACTTATCGACTGAATCGTTGTATATTCAGCGAGGATAATTCGACGACTAACTGTTGAGAATACATTTTTCTGGCTCATGATTTATTGGTATCGTAGTCAATCAATCAATCATGTGCCATGCCGGAAAGCGAGGGCGGTCATGACTCACCATTTCACTCGATCAAAATCTGGAGTCATGCTTTATTGGTATTGTAGAACATTCTATCCCGCCTGAAGTCATGCTTGATTGATATTGTAGAACATGTGATCCATACTCGGTCATGATTTATTGGTAATGTAGAGCATTCGATCCCCCCGGATTCATGATTTATTGGTACCGTAGAACATCTGATCCCCACTGGAGTCATGATTTGTTGATATTGTAGAGCATTCGATCCTCTCTGGAGTCATGATTTATTAGTACTGTAGAACATCTGATCCCGCCCCCTCCCCCCTTTCTTCCCCCTGGAGTCATCATTTAATCATACTGTAGACAATATATTCCCCTGAATCATAATACATTGAAACTTTATCAGTTATATTTCCGAGATTCATTTGTTTACATTTTAAGCATGATATTTCTTGGACTCAACCCTTTACTCACCGAGATATACCTTCACCATCATCACCCAGGGGCTTGTCCTGCGCAGCACTTTATCCCTTATAACTGTCTTACCAAATGTCATTCTATCATAAGCCAGATGTCCGGTGCAGCACTTCAACCCTTATAACTGTCTTCCCAAATGTCTTTCTATCATAAGCCAGATGTCCGGTGCAGCACTTCAACCCTTATAACTGTCTTACTAAATGTCTTTCTATCATAAGCCAGATGTCCGGTGCAGCACTTCAACCCTTATAACTGTCTTACTAAATGTCTTTCTATCATAAGCCAGATGTCCGGTGCAGCACTTCAACCCTTATAACTGTCTTACTAAATGTCTTTCTATCATAAGCCAGATGTCCGGTGCAGCACTTCAACCCTTATAACTGTCTTACTAAATGTCTTTCTATCATAAGCCAGATGTCCGGTGCAGCACTTCAACCCTTATAACTGTCTTCCCAAATGTCTTTCTATCATAAGCCAGATGTCCGGTGCAGCACTTCAACCCTTATAACTGTCTTACTAAATGTCTTTCTATCATAAGCCAGATGTCCGGTGCAGCACTTCAACCCTTATAACTGTCTTACTAAATGTCTTTCTATCATAAGCCAGATGTCCGGTGCAGCACTTCAACCCTTATAACTGTCTTACTAAATGTCTTTCTATCATAAGCCAGATGTCCGGTGCAGCACTTCAACCCTTATAACTGTCTTACTAAATGTCTTTCTATCATAAGCCAGATGTCCTGTGCAGCACTTCAACCCTTATAACTGTCTCCACAAATGTCTTTCTATCTTAAGCCAGATGTCCGGTGAAGCACTTCAACCCTTATAACTGTCTCCCCAAATGTCTTTCTATCTTAAGCCAGATGTCCGGTGAAGCACTTCAACCCTTATAACTGTCTCCCCAAATGTCTTTCTATCTTAAGCCAGATGTCCAGTGAAGCACTTCAACCCTTATAACTGTCTTACTAAATGTCTTTCTATCATAAGCCAGATGTCCGGTGAAGCACTTCAACCCTTATAACTATCTCCCCAAATGTCTTTCTATCTTAAGCCAGATGTCCGGTGAAGCACTTCAACCCTTATAACTGTCTCCCCAAATGTCTTTCTATCTTAAGCCAGATGTCCGGTGAAGCACTTCAACCCTTATAACTGTCTCCCCAAATGTCTTTCTATCTTAAGCCAGATGTCCGGTGAAGCACTTCAACCCTTATAACTGTCTCCCCAAATGTCTTTCTATCTTAAGCCAGATGTCCGGTGAAGCACTTCAACCCTTATAACTGTCTTACTAAATGTCTTTCTATCATAAGCCAGATGTCCGGTGAAGCACTTCAACCCTTATAACTGTCTCCCCAAATGTCTTTCTATCTTAAGCCAGATGTCCGTTGCAGCACTTTAACCTATATATCTGTCTTCCCAAATGTCTTTCTATCATAAGCCAGATGTCCGTTGCAGCACTTTAACCTATATATCTGTCTTCCCAAATGTCTTTCTATCTTAAGCCGGATGACTGTTTATATTGTCTGTCAAATCTTGGCCGTCATCTATATTGTGATCTTCCTCTTTTCCGCTTCCTTGCTGCACCTCCCTATACAATGACCATTTTCAGATGCGTATGTCTGTTAACATGCCAACCGCTTTAGTTTCCCCCATTTGTATATGTTTTAATTACCAATATTCTCCAGCGCCGAGTTCCTATTAAATAGTTGTTTGAGAAATTAATGGGATAGTTTGTCCTTGCTTTCCACAATCAATAGGGGTGGTATCCCTCTCCATTGACAGCCATTTCCGACTCCCAAGACAAGTGAGTGTTCTGCTCCGCTCAGTGACCGAGTTGTCCACTTACCCCGCTGGACACTCGGTCCTTAGCGTTACGTGTGCCATATATAATTATTATCAACATAATTGACCCTGAAGACAAGGAACGGAGATCTGTGAGTGTGCATGAACACTTACGCCAGCTGACAGGGCATGTGATGATGATATGGGATTTGTGTGTTTATTCTTTCCTTCGCCCATATTCTTCAATAACAAGTATATTGAAAAGCGCTTATGTCATTTCAGTTGATTATTAACTGATTAAGTGCCGTGGGATTAAGCGAATTTTCACATCTGCCAAGGACTTATATATTGCCGAACTGTTGTCACTGCATTATAATACAACAAGTCTGCTCCCATATTAACAACTTTTAAGCCATAGCTGTGACACGCCCATGCTTTCCATTTTCCGTCTTTCATTTTTGTTTGGTTCAAACCTACTTTTTCTTTGGCACATAATCTCTTAAATAAATATTCCAGTGTCACACCTGTTAATAGACACAGGAAATTTTTTATGGTCTTAGTACTCTTGGTGATAACTGGCAAGAATGAGGGGAAAAGAACAAGGAGAAGCCAGAGAAGTAAATATCTGGGTCGCTTGTCCACGTGGCGTGGTCGAGACAAGAACACGGAGCTGGCTCACTTCTCTGGCGATCGTGTGGGATGGTAAAACATGACCACTCAAGCTTACATGTTGAATAGCTTTAGTTTTTACAGAGCAACTTTTATTCATCTTTTAATTTCTGTCAGCACATTTCCATCACCCTTAAGCAGAGAACCTATTAGATATTCAAAACTGCTCACATTTTATTACTTCTTTACACTGAATATGCATCTATTTGGCATATTTGTTATGTCGGTTGTCAATGTTTTTTTTTGTTCATATGTGTGTGTGTGTGCGTGCGTGCGTGCGTGTGTGTGTGTGTGTGTGAAATATACATTGTGTTTTTCACTTTGCTCATGCACTGACTTAATTAGTTGCTCAATTTCCATTTGTGTTGTTGATACCTTACTTCCCCATCCTCATAACTTATTAACATTGTATGCATTATGTTTGCCTTTGTCATTATGTATTATTCACTGTAGTTTTACGTTTCCTTGTCTCATTGTTTACCTGCATGAATTCTTCAGACTAATTATTTATTAAAATGCTTACGTCATATTGGACACTAGAACTATCTATTTTTAACTGTAGACATTCTTGTGAAAAGAATATATTGTGAAAAGATATGGTGCATGGAAGCGAGTAATGGACAATTATCAGACAAGTGAGGAATTATTTGGAAGCTGTGATGATGTGATTTTATTGAAAAATGACCGTGGGCGGATAGAAAGAGCAATGAAGATACCTGGAAAGAAGTTAACACAGAGAGAACTGGCTATTCGCATCAGAAGAGGACAGTCCACATGTTTGGGGCACGAGAAGGGGAAAGCAATAGAATGTTGTTATGACGGGAAACTGGAGGGAATGAGAGGCAAAGAGATGGGGAGACCAAGAGAGACGACATAGTCAGTCTGACGTCTTGGCATGGAGGGACATCATTATCAGGTCTGATTGGCTGCCCACGAGACAGAGGGATTGGGAAAGATATGATCATCGACGTCACATAGCATCGATTATTTAAAAAAAAAGAAAAAGAAATAGGCAATATATTTCCTTGCCTCATTGTTTATCTACAATGTTATGCCTTAATATCTTTGGACTCATTAAAATACACTTTATGAATTATATACAAGATTTGCAAAGGAACGTGGAGGATTACTTTTACCTGATTTAGTCATAGTTTATCATGGAGCCAAGAGATTTAAAATAAGCAAATACAGAACCAATTAGAAATTAGAGCACCCAGTTCACCAGAAAGATGATTCATATCACTAGCTCAACCGAAAAGAACAAGTAACAAACTTCAGATAACTCACAGGACACATATGGCTGAAATAAAACGTGGTTTTCTTGGTCCTATTCTAGCGGACATCTTCATGGCAAATTTAGAAGAAAAGAGATCCTCAGTCATTAACAACCTGGTCTTCTACCGTCGTTTTGTGGAAGATATTTTAATTATCACCACGGACGAGCTACAAGCAACATCGTTCCAGGCCATAATGAACATGGCGCATAAAGACATCTCTCTATCTATGGAGCACGAATACAACGAAGCGTTGCCGTTCCTGGATATCCTAATGAGACGTAGAGCAGACGGCACAATTCAAAGATCAGTGTACCGCAAAGATACATGAACTGGCCAATGCTTAAATTGTCATAGCTTCACACCTGTCCAGTACAAACGGGACTTAGTACGGACCCTGTTTGACCGTGCTAGTGAGATATGCACTCAGGACACACTGACAGAGGAAACTGAAACGCTGAAGAATGTCTTGCACCTGAATTTATAAAGCGCCACTGCCAACAACCGAAACCAAAATCAGACGTAACTGCAGTCCCTAAGCTCAAAGTATTTAACCAGCTAACCTTTCGAGGGGATAACGTAACGCAACATCTAGAGGACCGGCTCAACACAGCAGTCGGCCGAACATTCTGTATTGCAACTCCAGTCATTAGGTACAGAACCACACCTATTCCCACCTCAGCAGTAAAAGAATCTATCCCCCGTACGCCACATCCAATTGCAATAACCAGTTCACATGCAGGTGCGAGACTACCTACATCGGCAGAACAGAGCGGCAGCTACACAGCGGGGTTGTTGAACACATACCAAACTGGATTGACAAGATATTACACACAGGCGATGGGATCATGGGAAGGCTGACACGCCACAATTATAAACTTCCGGCGTCGTCCATTGCACGTCATGTCTTGGAAACCGGTCATGTAATTGATAGAGACAGCACTTTTCGCGTGTTGTTTCATACACAAAATAGTCGTTTGTTAAAGTTTGCAGAAGCCATAATGATTCATCTACACAGGTCATAGATAGAGAGATGTTACTGTGCAAGTCAATTTAAAATTACCATGCTAAGCAATTGTTATTACAGCTTGAACGATGTATCTAGTTATTTTACTCTACGTTGTGTGACTTCTGCAGTATGTACCCGACGAGATGCAGCGAAATATGCCAGGCAATAAATCATACAATCTATGGTGTGTCTTCGTTATTCAAATTCACTACGGGAAAACATTGTTTTGACTTGTTTGATAACCTAAAGATCGGTGACATTGATGAATGTAACTGTGGAACTGGTAAAATGACAATTAAACATTTGTTGCAGAAGTGTCCAACATATGCAAAGCAGAGAACACTATTTTGGCCTCCATCCCCTCCAATTTAGGACAAAGTCTATAGAGATGTTAACATGCTTAAGATGATTGCTGCTTTCTTGTTTTTATTCATACTGACGTCTGAAGCCGAACAAAGAAGAAGAAGATAAGGAAAATTAGGGAATAACAATGTCGGTAAATAATGAGGCAAGGAAATATTACGTCTGCATTGAAAAAAGTACGGCTTTTGCCATGACGAATCTTGTTATAATCCCTATACAGCATTTTTCGTCACAGGTTATGGCTGTTCCGAAATAATTGTACCGATTCGAGAATTCCCCTATTGTGAAATTTCGTTCCTCTTAAAGACGAAAACCATTTTCTAACAGTTTACTACTGTAACAAGGCATGCCAAATGGCAACAGTCTTTGTAGAGGTAAGCTCGTCAACCTCTGCATGCGTCTGTTTCTTCAGAGATGAACGTTTCTTCAGAGATGAACAAAGTAAATATAAGACCCTTCTACACACCTCAGATTGACACTTAGAACATTTTCAGTGAATGAATACTCATTTATGGATTCACTTTATTTTAACCATTTGTACCATAGTAATCTGTGATGGACCTTCAGAAGTATAGATTATTAGCCAGACACAATTGTAACGTGTGTATATGGAATATCAGATAGCCACTTAGAACATTTTCTTTAAGTGAACATTCATTTATGGATTCAATGTTCTTCATGGTTTCAAAATGTTTGGGCTTTATGGTTTTTGGCATTGTTTGATGTTCATCTTTTGGGCGCTGTTTTGTTTTTTCAAACCCTAGTTGTGCATCTCAAATTGTATTGTATTTAGTATGCAGTTTTGTGGGCACTGTAACTGTTGGCTCTGGTGTGTTTAATCCTTTAATTGTTTAAATTAGTCTTTTACGCATCGTTTCTGAAGAAGACCATATTCGTATCTATGGATTCGACAGTGGGTTCCCAGGTAGCTGGTTAAGACAGATTGAGTTTGAAAACCATATATTATAAAGATGTGATAAGTTGATAAATCTGAAGCGGAAAACCGTCTGATACAATGAGGAGATAAGGAGATAAATCTGAACTTGGAAACCGTCTATTACATTCAGGTGCCTGATTATACTAATCTGAGCTTTAAAACCGTCTGTTACAACGAGGTGATGAGAAGATCAGTCTAAGCTCTAAAATCTTCTGTTACAACGAGGTGATGAGAAGATCAATGTGAGTTCCAAAACCGTCTGTTATAATGAAGTGATTAGTAGATCAATCTGAGCTCCAAAACTATCAGTTACAAATGAGGTGATGAAAAGATCAATCTGAGCTCCAAAACCGTCTGTTACAATGAGGTGATTAGAAGATCAATCTGAGGCCGGACACCATCTGCTACAATGAGGTGATTAGAAGATCAATCTGAGCTCTAAAACCATCTGTTACAAACTAATAAGTATCGATGCATGGTTGCTGCCTTTTTGACAGTATAAATAAATGCATATCTAGGCAACTGTTCTCGGCTTTTGACAGTATAAATAAATAGCTTAGCAATTGTTCCTGTTTTTTAACAATATAAATCAATGGGTGCTTTGGCATTTTCGCCTGGTTTTTGACAACACGAATAAATGTTTTAGAAATTGGACGCACATAATGGAGTCTGCGAAGGGATAGTAGCCAACCAGTATCTAAACTCAGCCATATTGTATGTGGTACGCTGAATCAAAACCTGGTTGCATAATGATATGCCTCTTCGCAGGTGTGAAGTTTCAATGAAGTTCCGTAGCGGCAGAGTGCCAGACACTTCGGCCTCTTCTTCTAGTTCCATTTGGTCTGTACATCGTTGCTTGTTGTAGTATACTGTTAGTTGGTAGCCGAACCATTTAAATTATGAATACATTAAGCTACGTTTTCCTGGCACATAGCTCTAACTGAGAGCGCATACTAGTTTGAATGGCTCTGTGTTTTAAGTAAGACTAAGTTGTAGAAATGCTGCATTTTGCACGTTTATTTTTTCATAGCCAGTGTCGTGATTCTTATGCAACTGTTTCATGAAGTTTGCTGACAAATTAAGGAGATGTCGATTTGTGATAGTATCATTGTAAATAAACCATACACACATTCTGGAGCGATGTTTCACTACTAAATAGCTAATAGTTTGAAACTGTAAAATGTTGTGAAGAAATATGCATTTATATACATGTGTGTATATGTATTTGCGTGACAACTGCCAATGTCAACATGTATTGTTTCTTTAAGTAAAAAGACACAATGTTTATGCTCCAATGAAACTTTCTCACGACAGTTATTAATAATTTGGCAAGGTCAGATTTTTTTACACGATATGTCAATTATGAGTATGGTAATTTTCAACGATTTGACTCTTGGTATGTGCGTGAAAAAAAGTATTACATGTGTCAATTGTTGCTAGTGATTTTCAGAAAATTTATCACAATATTAATATAATGTCTATGTTGTGAAATATTCATACACGAACGTGACATGCCTAATAGCCATATTGTATGAAAATGCAAACAATATAAGTAAATCTGTTTATGGCACCTCAAATGGCGGCCATGATATATTTTTTACTCCGTGCACGACTTCAAGTGGTATGCAGTGTTGTGATCGTTACCGTGTCAAACGAAACCGTGGAAGTGTGTCCATTTTACGAAATGACACCAGAGTATGGCTTTAAATGTGTGTGGAATGTTTCATGCCATAAAATGATCTGTATCATTGTCACAAATATAAAGCATCGAAATGAAATACTGATGTGTGTTTGTTGTGTTATAAAGTATATAAGAGTATGTGCTTACTGTTAAACTGAATATGATTATTTCAGTCATTTTTGTAAGAAGCAACGTATCATGTATCTTCCATTACATATTTTCTAATTTATTCACCTCGCCAGAAATCAATCTCATTGTTTTAATTAGTACGTGATTACATTAATAAAATGTAGGTAGGCTGATGAGCAAGACAATCAAAAGATTAATAGACACAGATGTTCAGCTAAGATATGAGGTTTGCTTGCAAACCAAGTTGCCAGAAACTAGACACTTAGGGGACAAATTTACACATTTATAATTCCGAAAGAAAAAAAAACATCTAAAGCATTGCTGAAATTCCGTTGATTAGAGGTTGGTCAAACGCAACGGGCTGAACTGGGACAACCATGTGGCCGAACTTAATGGGAAGGATAAAAATACGCCTTGGGTTTGAAAATTAGCCGCTTGTATTGAAAAATTGGTTTGTAATCTTAGAGCTGGGTAATTAGCCAGTCATACCATGTATCAATAACGTACACCGGTGTTAGTTTTTGGCAAGTATGGCGGGCCAAAATAACTGTAGACAGGAATGGTTTCATCAACTGTGACAGCAAGTCTCTATGGGAACGACCTGGTGACAACTCTAAGTGATCAAACTGTATGTATGTTTGAGAGGTTGTCATTCTTTCCATTAATGGGAAAGGAGAAGTGTTTATAGACATAACTATATCTAGTTCATACAGTATACCATTTATGGCATGTGGCACACACAATGTAATATACAAGTAAATGGGATTATTCTTCACCAAGTGAATCGGTACAATTATCTCGGAACAGTCATAACATCTGATGGGAGATGCCTTGAAGAGATTAGAACAAGAATCGTCATGGCGAAAGTAGCCTTTAGCAAGATTAAAAACATTCTGAACAATAAAAAGATGTCAATTGAAACGAGAAAAGGAGTGTTGAGGGGATACATAGAGCCTGTTCTTTTGTATGGATGTGAAACTTGGACAATGTGCAGTCAAGCTGAAAAACATTTGATGGCTGCAGAAATGTGGTTTCTGAGAAAAATGCAAAGAATACCATGGACAGACAGAAAAACCAATGACCAAGTACTACAGAAGACAAATGGAAATCATAAATTGATTAGAGAAATTAGACGTAGACAGTCAACATTTGTGGACATGTTATGAGAAGAAATGGATTAGAGAACTTGGTGACAACTGGCCAGATCGAAGGGAACAGACCAAGAGGAAGACCGAGAGGAAAATACCTGGATGGCTTGGCCACATGGCATGGACGAGACAGGAACACAGAGCTGATCCACGACGCTGGTGATCGAGTGAAATGGCGAGTCATGACCGCCCACACTTTCCGGCATGGCACATGATTGATTGATTGATACCGAACAGCGTGAGGTTGATCTTCACATCCTCGCTGGGACAACCGACAGAATTTGCATGTCGCAGCATTGCCAGAAACTAGGCACAGAAACATTCGACTTCTTCACAAACTCACATAATATGAGACATTTGCATCAGTATCTGCCACAGCTTCCTGGGTCTCAAGTCGTCTTGCATTTTAATCTTGTACTAGTGTTGGGCTACGTTTAAACGTGTTTTCTTCGTTCCACATTGCAGATCCCAGTAGTCCTCTCTGTTTTCCAGACATAATCGCAACATTCAGCACAGCTGATTAAACAGTTCTACTTACTGGCACAGGGAACCGCTCATCAAGACCAGGGGCACCACGTGTTAGGCGCGTCGTGTCCCTCGCAACTATTTCTTTAACTGATCCACAGCCAAACAAAAAGTGCGTTTAGATAAACCATGGTACATAATCAAATCAACAAGTGTTTCAATGTAAATTTCCGTTCAGTGAGCATTGAAATTGCTGAAGATACCACTCGACAAAACATGCAATGAGTTGAGTTGAGCTAAGAACCGATATCACTGCACTCCATTTACATAAAATGGTCATTACCTGGTCGACCATTAATGTGACCATTAACCAATTAACCAATGGCCAGGATAAGTTCAACCAGTGGGAGCACTGAGGAAGTGCTTGGTCCTTGCCCTGGTATTATGGTAGAAAGATTAAAACACGGGTCAGGACTTCAAAAACAATTGGGGCCCTCCAGTCGGTAAGATTTGGAATATCATCTTGACTGAGATGTGACTTTATATATATATATATGTGTGTGTGTGTGTGTGTGTGTGTGTGTGTGTGTGTGTGTCTGTGTCTGTCTGTCTGTCTGTCTGTCTTTGTGTGTCTGTGTGTGCCTCTGTGTGTCTGTGTGTGTGTGTGTGTTTGTGTGTGTGTGTATCTGTGTGTGTAAGTAAGTGTGTAAGTAAGTGTGTAAGTAGTGTGGCATTTCTTTGCAGGACGTAGCGATCAACCACAGCTGCAATTTCTAGGCAATGTTACGCAAAGCAGTTTGCCATTCTTTTCTGAACGGGAAGTCAATCTTTAAGTCCAGCTTAATGCCGATATAGGGAATAGACCCCCCTACCTCACATATGTGTATGTTTGTATGTGTGTGTAGTATGGAGCCTCGCCAGTGCTACAGAGTGTGTGCACTGTACCGAGATTCTCATCGTGTGTTCTAACTCTGTAGGTAGTCGTGTTCAATAAATGTGATCCTGTCCAAAACCACACCAAACCAAAACCAAACCAAACAGATGAAGCATACAATTCAAACAGTATGTATGAAAACAAAACATAAACAAAAGAGTAAATAGAAGACCAGTGCATATACCCACCACGCTTACAATCCAGCCATATGGTGTCGGAATTGCAACATTTGACCTGGGTTCCCAGGTCCACACAGCCTAGATCAAGTGCAAGGAAATGTCCTGGAAAGTAAAGGAGGCCGGTGTGATACTGATCACATCTTTATTTTATAAATCCGCGACGATGGCGATTCGAATTCTTAACCATCGGGTAGGCAAGCAAGGGCGCCAGCCATTGCACCACAACGGTTTTTAAAGCGATTCCAAACACACGAAGAATCTAACCAAACATATTTCTTTGTTTGTCCTATTTCATCACTTCTTACAACTATTGAAGACGTGACTCCGCTAATATATCACACAATGTATAAACACTGTAACAGTATGGATATCCCCAGCCATACTTCACTGGAGATAGGGGTCGCACGGTGTCTATGGTCACGAGATTAGCAGGCCAGATAACATTAAAATGCATGTACTGTTTACTGTATGCAATGTCAACAGATAGGTCTGCCAATTTTAAATAAAGTGCTTTTGCATGAGTTACAAATAGTGTTAAGTGTTAAAATAAGGGTCAATATTTCATTAAGTGCAATCAGTAGTTTCGTACCCTTTAACATAACTTTTTTTTTTTTTTGTGCATATCCTTTACAGGACATCGCTGTCAACACCAGCATCTTTCAGCTGTATGTTGATTTCTTGGCAAGATTACGCTCAGTAGTTTGCCATTGCTTTCTGAGCGGCCGGCTCACTTACCCCGTAAGTTATCGATGCGATTCGAACCCCTGCTGATTCTCACCGTCATCACGTTACCTACGAGAGTATACGAGATTACGGAGAAAAGTCATAACCTCTAAGCCACGAAGCCGGCTTAACATAACTAGTTTTTTTGAAATTTCTGATTGTCTGTCTTTGACATGGCGGTGTTAGCCCCTATTTAGTCAGACAGGAACATTACCAAACACTTGTCTCATGACCTGCAATAGGGACAACAAATTTCATTAAATCACGTGAAAGACCGTGTGGGTCTAATCAAGAAAATATTAACAGCAGACATGCCTAAACAGACTTCAAGAGATTACAGACGTTCTGCTCACAGTCAGAAGGGAAGATGCCAAATCTGTCAAAATCAAGAACTGGACAATGTCATGTTCAACGTTAGATACAGCAGATACTTGTACACTCTGGTGATCCAGGACAGCGGCAAGGCAGAAAAGCTGAGACAGTCATTGCCACCTGGTCAGGTAGTCAAAGAACTTAAGTGAAATTAATAAATGAAGAAATCATGAAAAGAAAAACAAAAAAAACAATAATGTGGGTGAATCGCTTCTCAGCCTTTTGGCTAAGATCAAAGTGTAGTTTCTTCACCTTGAGTATGGCCAGGGTCACCAGCAGAAGCGGTCATCTGAACGAATCACAAGGACGTGGAACCTCATGGGGGAACGGCCCCCGGGGAACGGATCCTTATAAAGAAATGTGTGTGAATATGTCAATAGGGATGTTTACCAAAGCTATGTCAAGTTCTACTACATATATAAAGTACAACGCTACACAAAGTACACAATTACATGGACACAAGAACGCATTGTTAAAAGCTACGTGTATGTTCTTTGTAGGAAGTCGCAATACACCCCAATATTTCGCTTAGCCGTATACGTTTCTAGGAGAATCTATATTGGCCATTTTCCTGGAAACTAAAATAATTTGGCAAAATTAAACATCACCGCGGCTTGGAAGGAATAGTTCTGGAAAGCATGACGCCTGCGGAAAGAGGCAGGGGTCATTTAGCACGACGCTGTACACAGGACATTTCATACACCTTGGGCATAGGCGTGAATGAGGCGGCAAACAAAGGCAAGAGATTCAGAGGCTTTTGGCGCGCCGTAATGAAGGCGATGTTCTGCGAAAGGCCCGCTGCATGATAATAAATTTGCCATTGCTTTCTGAACGACCAACGCTCAAACTGCTGTGAAAAATTAAAGCTTCCATTTCACCAGCGGCTTATTTTGAACCAAGTCTGCGCCATTGTGAAACTGTATTCACCTGCCCTAAGCCACAAACATGGTAACTCTTCTAAAGGAACAGGGCGGTTTCCAACACCTCTAGATGTACATTTTTTGTTCATTGTGACTGATAAAAACGCATTGTACTTTATTTGTTATCAGTCACTTCCGACACACTTGACTGATTTTGTGTTCAGCTTGTTTCATCCGAGACCTCTCTCGTTTTAACCTATATCCATTGGTGTCATCTCCAGCTTCGTAAAGGGATTGCTCTCTGTCTGCTGCAGTCTTAAAGTGCAACTAAGACTGGAGTAGCTTGTACCATTCATGTATGGGAGAGCCAGAAAATGTTGAATACAGATAGCTGGTGTACCCCCTGCATAGCCGAGAATAACCTCGAGTCGATAAAGAACGTTTAATAGGAAAAGGGATAAAGAATTAAAAGGAGAGAAGATTCTTGACAACTTTTTAACAAGAAAGTGTGAGATTGAGAACCGTGATTGCCCATGCTTATCGGCATGGCACATAATGATGATGATAATTTTCTATGCAATTTTACTTTCAATAGTTTTTCATTGCTTTCTGAAGAGTCGAGGCTCATACTGTAGTGAAAATCAACCTCAAGGCGGTCTGCCTCCGAATCGCCTGCCTCTGATTTCGAAACCGAAAATATAATCCTTCGACACTGAGTCATTTAAGCATATGGTGATCGTCCCATATTTTAGACCATTCTGCATTCAACGGGTGATCTGGTTGATATCATGCCGGCCGCCGCCACTTCTCAGGAGATTCCAGGTTGAGTTAACCAGGAGGACATGGTAAAGAATCAAACAGCCATGCCTCGAAGTTCATTCGAACACAAGACCTTCGAATATGCAGGCAGGCATGCAAACCATGCGCTACCTCTGTTCTCCCGTGCAACAGGCAAATATAGGCATATGAATTGGCAGATTATGCTGGAGATCGCGAGATGAAAGAAGCATGATCGCCTGCGTCATATAGTAAAGCGCTTTATGAAGCTTATGATTTTTATACTAACTAATCATACAATTAACGGTTCGTAGAGTGCAGCTTGGACAAGTGCCTATGAGTGTCTTTCAAGCGTTTCATGAAGATTAATTAGGTTAATAGGCTGAGAATATGTGGTTGTTACAGTTTACGACTAAAAGATGCAATGGGGCTAGTAGGATCGGGGTTGTGTCAGGTTTAGGCAGCATACTTGTTATTCCCCTATAGATGGTACGCCACGACAAAGGGGTTATGGGTGCAATTCGTAATCCCCATACAGCGTTCGAAACACAGCTGCGGGCGATTTGAAAGCAGACCGTTTTGCGTTGGTTTGCATACAATAGTATGAGTGCCGGTCGTTCAGAAAGCAATAGCAAACTAATGAACGTAAACATGTCCATGAATCACAAAGAACCATACTGCTGTTGATTGCTACGCCCTGTAAAGGATATGCAACAAACGTTAGTTATTATAGATAGTACACAGACGCATATTGCTTAGGGGCAGTGAATGCTGTTTCACACTCCCGATATACTGGGTTCGATATGGACCAGACATTCTTGCGTTGTTTTTCACCGTAGTATGAGCATCGGTTGTTCAGAAAGCAATGACAAACTACTGAACGTAAAATTGGATAGAACACCAGCATCATCATGTGTCATGCCGATAAGCGTGGGTGGTCATGGTTCGCCATCTCACACAATTAACATAGATTTTGATCAACTCTGTTTTCTTGTCTCGATTATAAGCGTGGGTGGTCATGGTTCGCCATCTCACTCAATTAACATAGATTTTGATCAGCTCTGTTTTTTTGTCTCCATTATTAGCGTGGTTGGTCATGGTTCGCCATCTCACTCAATTAACATAGATTTTGATCCGCTCTGTTTTCTTGTCTCGATTATTAGCGTGGGTGATCATGGTTCGCCATCTCACACAATTAACATAGATTTTGATCAACTCTGTTTTCTTGTCTCGATTATAAGCGTGGGTGGTCATGGTTCGCCATCTCACACAATTAACATAGATTTTGATCAACTCTTGTTTTCTTGTCTCGATTATAAGCGTGGGTGGTCATGGTTCGCCATCTCACACAATTAACACAGATTTTGATCAACTCTGTTTTCTTGTCTGGATTATAAGCGTGGGTGGTCATGGTTCGCCATCTCACACAATTAACATAGATTTTGATCACCTCTGTTATCTAGTATGAACTATGCCACGTGGCCATGCCAGCTAGATATTTATCTCTCTGTCTTATCCACGCTATTTTCTCGTCAATCTTGCCAGTTGTCACTAATCTGCATAATGCGTCCCAACAAATACAGTCTAATTTCTCGAAACAGTTTAACATCATTGCCTTGCATGTTGTTGTCTTAACATTATGGCCTTGCTTGTTATTGTCTTAACATTATGGCCTTGTCTGTTATTGTCTTAACATTATGTCCTTGCTTGTTGTTGTGTTAACATTATGGCCTTGCTTGTTATTGTCTTAACATTATGGTCTTGCCTGTTAATGTCTTAGCATTATGGCCTTGCCTATTATTTATTGCCATAGCATTATGGCCTTATCTGTTATTGCCTTAACATTATGGCCTTATCTGTTATTGTACTAGATTAGTCAGTAGAAGTATGTATCACTTATACGCACTTAAGGCGCACTAAGCATGTGGTGTTAGACCCGTGTTTCAATAACATTCAACCAGGCACTGATAAACATGTGTTTCTGAAATGAATATCACGATATGTGTTACGATACGTCGAGTTATTCTCTATAAATATGGCCTATAGATGTACCCAGACACCTTGTATAACAAAATACGGACCTAGTTTCACTGTGGGAAATTGTTGTTTTAAAGGATGAGCTCAGACGTGAGTGCTTATTATAGTTAAGATTAGTATTTCGACATGTTAAATCGTAATTGTGGTTTTTGTAATGTTAGATAATTTTTTTTTACAGAACAAAAGTGTTGTCAAGTATCTTAGCTTCATCTTCGATGAGTTATCAGCTTGTATTTTTATACTAAGATGAGTTATCAGTTAGTCTTTTATATAGCAAGATGAGTTATTAATGTTTCAAGAGTTATGAACTTTCTGTATTAAAAAAAAATTCAACGTTTTATTGGGTAATCCATAAATGATGTGATTTTCTTTACTCCTGTTGCTACATTATCAATAAAGTCTTTTCACACCTTTACCTTATTTACTTTTTCTCCAAAGTCATTGTGGTAGCATCCTTTATTTGTATAAATAGTTATGTGCTTATTTTCTAACTTTTTTGAACAAATTGAAGGTAGGAAAGTTTATCAAGGTGTTATCAGAGACTCTTTTTCGTTGTCTTCTTAAACCATCTTCTTCTTCTTCGTCGTCGTCGTCTTCTTCTTCTTCTTCTTCTTCTTCTTCTTCTTCTTCTTCTTCTTCTTCTTCTATAACTTCTTGTTCTGCCTTTTCTTCTTCTACTAATAGTTTTGATAGATTCTTCAATCCACAATATTAACTGCCCATGGATCCACTTCTACATTGACTATTAACATTTTTACTTGACTCCACCTTAGTGCTTTCGCTAGTCCACTTTAAGCTGTTGGTTTTAATCTAATTAATAAGCCTTAGGTTGAAATCAAGCTGGATATCTACTTCTCCAGTCATAACTTCATATTTGTTGCTATCGTTGTACCTGGCTTACAAAACAATAATTTTGTTAACGTTTAATTGCACAGAAGGTGCAGATGGCTTGGCTAATAGATACAAGTCTTTGAATCAGGACACCCTGGTTCTAATCCCGGGTAAGGATTTGTTAAATATCTACGTTTCGCACCCGCAAGTTGCGGAGTCGCCAATTCTTCTAATTTACCCTGTACTTACTCTACTTTCTCATTGTACAATTATATTAAATGAATCATTGTTAAGCTCAATACCATAACTCAATTAGGGATAGGGATCACAAAGATGTTGATTCTCCATTCCATACTGACTGTTGAAACACGAAACCCTTCTGAAAGCAAGTACACCTGTATCTTTCACTAAAATAGCTCTTCGTGGCCGCTCTAGCACGCTTAGCTGCCACCCCGATGACCATGTGTTGCAAAATCACAAAAAGTCCAATCATGCTGGGGTCGATTTCGACGTCCTGTAAAAGGAAATGCAAATAACTTAATAGATGACACAGTGAATCCGAGTCTATACTCACGTGGTATT
>JACEFZ010009714.1:62500-270000 GCA_014155875.1 Cepaea nemoralis | reverse complement strand
CTAGCACCATCTACCCAATACACCTTAAGGTGAGTAAAGGGACATTTAAATACTTACTCTTTACTTACAGGAGGAATCTCCTTTAAATACTTACTCTGTACTTACAGGAAGAACCTCCTTTAAATACTTACTCTTTACTTACAGGAGAAACATTCTTTAAATACTTACTCTTTACTTACAGGAAGAACATCCTTTAAATATTTACTCTTTATTTACAGGAGGAAGAACCTTGAAATACTTTCTTTTTACTTACAAGAGGAACATCCTTTAAATGCTTACTTTTCACTTAGAGGAGGAACATCCTTTAAATACTTACAGTTTACTTACAGTAGGAATATCCTTTACATACTTATTTTTGTGTACTTACTGGAGGAACATCTTTTAAATACTTACGTTTTACTTACAGGAAGAAAATGAGGAGACCATTATTTTCGATACAGAGGATGGGTATATTAAAAGTCTGGAGGACCTTGCAGCCCAGAGCGTCATTGATGAGACTGAGATCAGACCCGAAGTCAAACATAAGGAAACCTTACCGGCAGCTCCCGACGGCGGATATGCATGGGTCATATGTTGTGCTGTTTTTCTCAATCATATGATTTATGGTAAATGCACGTATCTCTTTGCGTTGCCTTCTAACGGCTTCAGTGTCTATGGTTAAAAGTGTTTTCGTCCTTCGTATGTATGTATGTAGTTAGGCAGGCAGGTAGGCAGGTAGGTAAGTAGGTAGGTAGGTACGTACGTACGTACGTACGTGAGTACAGACGCAAGTAGGTGGGTCCGCTCAGCCTAACATGTATGCTAGGAAATGTCTTTGAAAGTAAAGGAAACGGTGTGGTACCGACCACGTCACACGAATAACAAGGTTTTTCTTAAGATTATACATAGTAAAAAGCTAGTTGCATATCCTTTACAGGACATAGCAGTCAACCCTATCATATTTGACTGTGATTTCTTGGCCAGTTTACATCCAGTAGTTTGCCATTGCTTTATCAACGACCGGCACTCAAACCTTTTTATAAAAATCAACGCCTAGTGGTCTGCTGCCAAATCGCCCGCAGCTGTGTTTCGTACATGGTATGCGAAATAATGAACTGCGTCTGAAGTCCCTTCACCAGAGAGCCGACATAGTACACACCTAATAACTTCATGTTATCTCAAACGACAACTAGCCAAAAAACATTCTCTTATGTATGGCACGTTACACCCTCCTTAGGTATTTATAATGCCCATGTTAAACACTGCCTCAGTGAGTCATTTGTTATTGATTATTTTTCATGCGTTTTAAATGTTCTTTTGTTGTCAAAAGTTGCTTCATAAGTGATGTTGAATGAAAGAATGTATGAGAGGAAATAGAGAAGAAGGGCAGAATGTCAGACGGGCCTGCGTGCCCAATTCTTAACCCTTTGAAAATAAAGACTTATTATTATTATTATTATTATTATTATTATATGTTATGATTTCTCATGGTTACACTGACGAAAGAAGACGTGAATGTCACGACGTCTTATTCTGTTATGATTTATCATGGTTCATCATCATCATCATCATCATCATCATCATCATCATCATCATCATCTTCCACTTCTGCCGTCAAGCAGCGTGGGGAGGAATAATTTGCGCTCCATCGTCCAATCGGCGGCACTGGATATTGTCATTCTGTGTGGTTGTACAATGTCTTTGATGTCGTCGATCCATGTTCTTCTTGGTACGTCCTCTTGGTCTCGTCGTAGATGATCTTTGATGTAAGGCCAGTGATGGTAGTTGTTGGTGTTGCATTCTAACGACATGTCCAAACCACTTTATCTTCTGTCTTTCAATAAATGTGGCACAAGATGTTGATCCCACTGTCTGTCTGATAACAGCATTTCTTAACCGGTCTCGGATTGGTTGGCAGCTCTCCCCAGGCATCTCATCTCGCAGGTGTTGATTTTGCGAAAGTGTGGTTTGGATTGATAAAGTCCAAGTTTGAGATTGGTAACATAGGGTGGATGTGAATATGCTGTTTATAATCTGTCGTTTTGCGGACATGGGTATTTGGATGTTTCAGTAAGGGTGTTAGTTGATATGTAAGTGCACAAGCTTTTTGACATCTGATTTCCATTTCTCTGTCAAATCTGCCATCTTCTGTGATCATACTTCCAGGATATTTGAATTCTTTAACTTGTTTCAGAGTTGTGCTATTTATCTGTATACTTAATGGGCCCGGCGATCTGCTGACTTGCATTACTTCGGTTTTGGCTGTATTTATACTGTACTCATATTGTATCTAATGCATGCTGAGCTCAGATTTTATCGTGGTTACAAGAAGAAATAACCCATGGATATAGTGACGTCATGTTTTGTTATGATTTTTTTTCATGGTTGCTATATTTAGATGCCTGCTCTCTGGCCTAGGGGTTAGCGACTTCCCCCGTAATCCCGTATACTCTCGTGAGTAACGTGACAACGGCGAGAATCGGTAGCGGTTCTAACCGCGTCGGTAACTTACGGGGTATGTGCACCGGTCGCTCAGAAAGCAATGGCAAACTACTGAGCGTAATCTTGCCAAGAAATCAACAGTCATCTGAAAGATGCTGATGTTGACAGCGATGTCCTGTAAAGGATATGCAAACTTTTTTTTTCCATATTGAAATAGTCTATGGATGTTGTGAGGTCTAGTTTTGTTATGATTGTTCGCGGTTGCAATAACAAACGGATATAGCGAAGTCTTGTTATGTTATGATTTCTTACGATTACAATAATTAAATAAGACATTAATATTGCATCGTCCTATTTTGTTACGATTTCTCATGGTTACTGTAACCACAGGTATAGAGCCGTATTGGATTTGTTATGATATTTCATGGTTACAGTAATGAAATAACACATAGATGTCGTGATGTCCTGTTTTGCTATGATTCCTCGTGATTACTGTAATGAAAACTTTATATACGTCAGGTGTGTGATCTAGAGACCATCAATCGTGAAAGAGAATGGGTTGAAGTTCCGGAAGACATGACAGGACTGGCACAGTGTAATAATAACACTGGATCGTGAGTGCAGAGAATGGGCAGCGGGCCGCACAGAGTTTGAAGTGCAACCGCTGATCCAGAGTAACACACATCAAGATGACATAGTCATCTACACCGATGGGTCAGTGGTGAGAAACAGACGTAGTGGCTGGGGCTTTAATGCAAAGGCTAATGGGCGAGTCTTGAAAAAGGAGAGTCTGGCATATGAGACTACGACCTCCAGCATGAGAATGGAGGTGGAGGCAGTAACAGCGGCATTCCGGTGGCTAGAGGAGACTACTGTAACACACGTATTCAAAGAGTATGCTTAGCAAGGTGGAGAAAGGAATGTTTCGTGTGGAATGGCTCTCGTCGCTTCAGAGGTCACAGATTGTGAGAATTGTATGGATATTTTGCCCTGGCCATGCGGGTGTACGGTGGAATGAACAGGCTGATAGGCTAGCAGGGAATGCACCTCTTGGTGGTATTTTGCTTATGGACAAGGGGGAGGTGGTCGTGCGCTTGTGGGACCAGGTGGAGAAGGCGGAGGAACAGATTGAGAACCCATATGTGGAAAGAATGAGATTGCGGGGGATCGGCAGGGATTCTGGCAGAATCTCAAAACTGAGAGGGAAGACCAGGAGAACTTTTAATCAGATAGCGGTGGGAACGATTAGTAGTATGACTCTTCGCTGGCTGTTGAACGAGGGGACGGAGCACGTAGGGAATGTCCTGATTGCAGTGATGTTGGTTCTTAACTCAACTCAACTCAACTCAACTACTGTAATGAAATAACTGATGAACATGGTGTTGTTGTGTTGTGATTTCCCATTGTTACAGTAATGGAATGACCCATGGGTATTGTGGCGTCTAGATATGACTTGATTTCTCATTGTTACAATGATGACATGAACATTGTGGCTTCTAGTTATACCATGACTTCTCACTGTTACAATAATGAAATGGATATTGCGGTGTCTAGTTATGTTAGCAAAGATCTAGTTAACTTCCGGTAAAATGGCGACAAGATGAAGCGTTACTTTTCGGAGGGACGCTATTTAGTGTTTTTCATTGGATTTCGTGTGATTTCCTTTGGATTCCATGTGAATAGTGTTTCCCTGTGGATTATGTGATGTTATATTGTGTTCCTTTTAATGGAAGTTTTCAAAAGAAGCCACGGAAGGCAGGTGGTGGATGTAATTTTGAGGGCAGCCGACAGATATTTGTGGGTCATGGCCTTGAGTTACACGACGGCAGGCAGAAGAACTCTTCTTGAGTCAATGGTTGCGGTCTCCGACCAGTAAGGTCACTGCCATAGAGGAAAGCAACGGCAAACTACCTCTTTAAAAGTGCCTAGTATATCATGATTCGCTTAAAGACCGATCGTCGCAAGACAAGGACATGTCAGCATGGTGGCTATGCTTGCAGATCTACAAATTGATGGGAAAGACATTAGACTTATAAAAAACATATATTGGAAACAACAAGCTGCAATAAGGATTGATAGTGAAGTGGGACAGTATCAGCCAATTAAGAGAGGTGTTAGGCAGGGATGTGTGATGTCTCCAGATCTTTTTTCCCTGTACAGTGAAAATATTTTCAGAAATGTAGAGGATATAAATGGAATCAGCATTGGAGGACGAAACATCGATAACATTAGATATGCAGATGATACAGTATTAATTGCAGACAATGCGCAGGACCTGCAACAATTAGTAGATGCGGTTGTTGTACACAGTGAGCAACTGGGGTTAGAATTAAATTGTAAAAAGACTCAGGTTATGGTCGTCAGTAGGAAGGAAGAAGTGCCACAATGTAATATACGAGTAAATGGAAATATTCTTCAACAAGTGAATCGGTACAATTATCTTGGAACAGTTATAACATCTGATGGGAGATGCCTTGAAGAGATTAGAACAAGAATCGCCATGGCGAAAGTAGCCTTTAGCAAGATGAAAAACATTCTGACCAATAAAAAGATGTCAATTGAAACGAGAAAAAGAGTGTTGAGGGGATACATAGAGCCTGTTCTTTTGTATGGATGTGAAACTTGGACAATGAGCAGTCAAGCTGAAAAGCATCTGATGGCTGCAGAAATGTGGTTTCTGAGGAAAATGCAAAGAATACCATGGACAGACAGAAAAACCAATGACCAAGTACTACAGAAGACAAATGAACATCGTAGACTGATTAGAGAAATTAGACGTAGACAGTCAAAATTTTTTGGACATGTTATGAGAAGAAATGGATTGGAGAACTTAGTGACAACTGGCAAGATCGAGGGGAACAGACCAAGAGGAAGACCGAGAGGAAAATACCTGGATGGCTTGGCCACATGGCATGGACGAGACAGGAACACTGAGCTGATCCACGACACTGGTGATCGAGTGAAATGGCGAGTCATGACCGCCCACGCTTTCCGGCATGGCACATGATTGATTGATTGATTGAGTTATGTTATGATTCCTCATTGTTACAATAATGAAATAGATATTGCGGCGTCTAGTTATGCTATGATTTCTCATTGTTACAATGATGACATGGATATTGTGGCTTCTAGTTATACCATGACGTCTCATTGTTACAATAATGAAATGGATATTGTGGTGTCTAGTTATGTTATGATTCCTCATTGTTACAATAATGAAATGGATATTGCGGAGTCTAGTTATATTATGATTTCTCATTGTTAGAATAATGAAATAACTTATTAATGTTGTAACAACTTGTTTTTCAGAGGGCTTAGGAAGAGCTGAAGGTCTTTTTTTCTTACAGTTTCAGTCCAGGTTTGGCGCAACGGCTCAAATGGCAGCCTGGCCTGGTTCCTTGATGTCAACTCTTCGGTTATTTCTGGGTCAGTTTAAAAGTGTTTAAAGATGTATTATGCGTGCAAATCTGTCATCATCATCATCATGTGCCATACCGGTAAGTGTGTGGGGGGCGGGGGGTAATGTTTTGCCATCTCACATGATCACCAGAGTCGTGGATCAGCTCAGTATTCTTGTCTCCACCATACAACGTGGCCAAGCCATCCAGGTATTTACTTCTCTGCCCTCCCCTGTTCTCTTCCTCTCCGATCTTGCCAGTTGTCACCAACTTCTCCAATTTATTTCTTCTCATAACGTGACCAAAAATATTGTGACAGTCTACGTCTAATTTCTCTAGTCAGTTTACGATCTTCATTTGTTTCTTGAAGGACTTGTTCATTGGTTTTTCTGTCTGTCCAAGGTATTCTTTGCATTTTCCTCAGAAACCACATTTCCACAGCCATCAGACGTTTTTTCAACTTGTCTGCTCATTGTCCAAGCTTCACATCCATACAAAAGGACAGGTTCTATATAGCACCTCAACACTCTTTTTCTCGTTGGAAATGACATCCTTTTATTGGTCAGTATGTTTTTCATCTTGCAAAAGGCTGCCTTCGCCATGGGGATTATTGTTCTAATCTTTTCAAGGCATCTCCAAACAGATGTTATGACTGTTCCGAGATAATTGTACCGATTCACCTGTTTGAGGATATTCCCATTTACTTGTATATTACATTGTGGTATTTCCTTCTTCTTAGTGACGACCATAATCTGTGTTTTCTTGCAATTTAATTCTAAACAATATTGTTCACTGTGTGCAACAATCGCATCTACTAAATGTTGCAGATCCTGCTTATTGTCTACAATCAATACTGTAACACCCGTATTTCTAATGTTATTGTTCCCCAATGATGATTCCTTTCATATCGTTAACATTTCTGAAAATACTTTCACTGTACAGGGAAAACAGATCTGGAGACATTGCACATCCCTGTCTCGCACCCCTCTTAATAGGCTGATACTGACCTTACTTCATTATCAATCTTTATGGCAGATTGTTGTTTCCAATATATGTTTTTAATGAGTCTAAGGTCTTTCCCATCAATATGCAGATCTGCAAGCATCTCCATCATGTTGAAATGTCTTACTTTATCTAAAGCTTAATTCTTCCATAGGAGACATTACAAATTCGTCATAGTGTATTTGCACTAAGAACTGGCGACTACCAAAGCAGCTTGCTCTCTTTTTCATCTCATAGATGGTGGCTAGCGGTGTAATATTGAACTAAACTTAACATTATCTCTCTTTTTCATGTCAAAGATTGTGATTAGCGGTTAATATCGAGCTAAACTTTTCATTATCTATTTCTTTTTAATGTCAGAGATTGTAGTTCGCGGTGCAATGTAGGACTAAACTTCACACTATCTTTCTTTTTTCATGTCAGAGATTGTAGTTAGCTGTGTACAAATTGGACTAAACATCACATTATCTCTGTTTTTCATGTCAGAGATTATAGTCAGCTGTGTGAAATTAGACTAAACTTCACACTAGGTATATCTCATCACTACAGGAAACTGTGTTACAGAGCTCTTCTTCTCCTCACCGAAATCAGAAACCAGAAATTCCGACAATGGAACTTCACAGCTGCGAGCAGGCATATTATTATGTAACCAGGTCATGATTCAGCATACATATACAAAATGGCTGGGGTTAGGCATTGGTTGGCGATGTTTCCTTCGCAGACTCCATCAAACTATCCAGTGCTAGTGGAGAATTATGTGCGTCCTGTTGTTTCACGTACACTTGAGAATACTGCCAATGTTCAATAATTGTAGGTTCATAATAGACCTGGCTTCAAAGTGAATGGTCATAGACTAAATCTTGTGGACAAATTCACCTATCTCGGCAGCACTGTGTCACAAGCTGCCACAATTGATGACGAAGTGAATGCAAGAATCTCCAAGGCCAGCGCTGCCTTTGGCAGACTGTACAAGAATGTATGGGACAGAACTGGAATAAGCCTGCAAACAAAGCTGAAAAAAGTCTACAAAGCAGTTGTATTATCCCCACTGCTATATGCTTGTGAAACCTGGAAGGTTTATTAGCGACACGCTAGGAAATTAAACCACTTCCACAGTCTGGCTTAGGAAGCTATTGTAGATTAAATGGCAAGACAAGATTCCAGACACTGAAGTCCTAGAAAGAGCGCCCATGCCTAGTATCAGCACTCTACTAATGAAGAATCAGATTCGCTGGGCTGGTCACTTGACTCGCATGCCAGATCATAGACTCCCAAAACGATTTTCCTACGGCGAGCTGCGATATGGTAAACGCTCCCAAGGCGGCCAGAAGAAAAGCTTTAAAGACACTCTGAAGATCTCACTAAAAGCCTTTGGAATTCCTCATGACACTTGGGATACTGCTGCCAAAGACCGAAATTCGTGGCGTACATCATTACGCAAGGGTGCAGTCACTTGTGAAGCAATCAGGACTGAAAGAGCTGTGAAGAAAAGGCTGGACAGAAAAACCACTGCAGGAGATCCTCCTCCTCCTGGAATGTCAATCATTCTTTGCTCACATTGTCAAAGAACATTTTGAGCGAAAATAGGCCTTATCAGCCATCTTAGAACTCATGGCTCCATACTTTCAACCCCACTGGATGAAATGAATGGTCATCATCATTCTTGATGGACAAACAACAAACATTAACAGACCTGGCTAATGAATGCACGTTATTTTAGGAGTGCCTGGTTGGTTATGCATCGAAATACACTTGTTCTTGCAGCGAGGCTCCGTAGTTATTTGGAGGTGACAAGATCGAATCCCTGTCTGTAACTATAGCTTTAAATGTTTCAGTTGTCTAGTGCGCAGTCTAGTCTCTACTTATTTCTTATATTGTTATTAGCGTCGAACAATGCATGTGGGTTTATTTATGAACTGTATCATAGTTAATTTCTTCATATATATTGAGGTTTAAAAATAAACAGGAATATCATCTTCAGGTACAAAATGTTTCAGACATTCAAGAAAGGCAATGGACACCATTCACAGGAATGCACCCAAGACAGTATTAAAACAGTTGGAAACTACATTAAAACATTTGGAAACTAGTTAGGACACGGGCTTGGGTTCTTTTTACAGTTTTTCATGGACCATAACATATTAAGATTCATATCCGGATAGCAGATTTAATCAATGTATTACTCTGTATGAGATATTTCTTCAAATTTTCCAGTGTGATACAATATTTATATGGTATGCTAGTAATCAACGATTGGCAACCTATGCTCATACTAATAACCTATCAACAACAGGTCCAGTATGCAGTGCAGTAGTCAACCGCTACAGTGTGAGAACCGCTAGTATTATGGCATCCTTACTGTGCTTTACAGGGATGCTGCTGAATGGCTTCGCCCCAAACATCTATTTCCTGTTCTTGTCACACACACTACTTGGAGGTAATGTTTTCGTCTCTAGATTCACATTTAACTTATTCCTTGCAACGAAAAACACTTTATTTAATTAATTTATTCTTTCGATGTTCAACTATGATGTAGTCATTTTACATATGGTTACCATCATTAACTACCTTACCATAGGTGTGGACGATGACGATTCTCCACATCTCATGATTCTCATCAGAATGTATCTATTCATGTGCTGACACCTTTCAGTGTCATGACAAAAGGCTGTGAAGAATCTGCAGTAATTGTCTTATCTCTCTATTTGTCAAACATGTGCTTGCTTGCTTTCTTGTGTTCGTTGGCTTGAGCTCCAACGCGAAGTCCTGTATGTCGGATGAAGGCATCCTGTTGTCCAACATCAGTGTGATGTCATACAGGACCTGAGGTTTGCGTGAGTATCCGTTGTCCCATGTCTGGCTAATTGGTGTGCAGACTGGTGGTTCCTCGCCGTACAGGCAGACACTCTCCGACTTCGTAGGAATCGGCGAATCCTACTGACTTTAGCCAAGACCCCCAAGGGACCTGTTGCCCAGGACGCTCGGCGAGGACGCGTTAATAGGTCTTGGCCAGTATATAACCCGGCCCTGGTGCCTTGGAAACACTTCTGCGTCCCATCAAACATGTTTGAGGTGTCTTCTTCTCTTAATATAGCCAATAGCCACACAAAATTTAACTGCTTCGTTCTGCTGTTTGTGATAAGCTGCCGTTTGATTCGTCTCGTCTTTCCATTTAACTATATTTACTCATTTACTTCTTTCGGTGTTCACAAAATGAACATATTACTGTGAAGTAACCACTGAATATATGGACATCATCATTCAGTACCTTACATAGTGGTGCTGTCGATAATGCCCTCCGCATCTCGTGATCTCCTAATGAATTTTTCAGTTCTGAACTTCCTAATGTAATTTATCCAGTCTAGTCCAAGGTTGTTCGTAGAGTATGTCGTTAGCGCCAGTACATTGGTGGATCCATAGAGGACCACTAGGCAATCTATGTGACGATATATGAAACGCAAATTCCTGAATATCCATAAAGGCTTTGGTGCTAAATAGTTTTTTCAGAAAAATTCGTTGCAAATATTTTAATATGTGTTGTAATCAACACAGGCTATTTGTGATTTATAAGACAATTTTACGTTCTGTAATTTGTCATTGCTTTCACATCTTGTGGGGCCGACGCACTATACCATGGAAATCAAAGAAAAGCGATCTGCTTTCAAATCGCCAGAGGCTGATTTCGAATAGTTTAACAGGTGCGGCGAAGGATTGTGAAAGTGGTGTTTCACGATCCCAAAAGCCACAGGCGCCGATGGGGCAAATGTAGCTCAAATTACTAATATATTGTACTTAATTGTCACCTCTGTGCAGCTGGGCGGTTTCAGCATCTTTAAGCTGTTTTCTTTTTGTAATCAGTTAGACATATAATTGGTAAGTTAATAACTACAAAATTAATCTTTGCTCATTAGTTTTTTTCAATGTGGTACTGCAGATTCTCTCACTGATGCCTTGAAATCTGAAATGGAGACCTAGAGTTTAGTGGAATGATGTCTATTCTTTAATTGCAGGATGGCTTCAAATTAAAACCTTAAATGTACTTTATTTTCGGGGTCGAGTGATGAATATATTCTGAAAAAGTAAATAACAAATGTATCATTTTTCGATGTAGTCACTACTGCATTCAATGCAAGTCCTCCAGCGCCGATAATGTGCTAGGATTCGTGTTGAAAAAAATTATCTTGATTGAGTGTGCAACCATTTATGCACCACCTGCTGTACCTCTTCATCGGACCAAAAAGTTTTGAAACTTCCTAAACAACGCATACACTTGCTGGACTGACAGGCATGCATCACCATACTGGACCTTCATTCTCCTGGTTTCACCCCAAAGCTGATCAAAAAACGGATAATAGAACGCTGCTCTGCTTTGGTGCATATCAAAAGAGGGATGGCCATCTTTAAACTGTCCTTATGACGTCATCATGAGCGTCTACATCGTGATGTCACGTGCTTAACACTCTTGACATCCTTGACAACAATATTGACAGTTTACAAGACAATGGCATGTTTAGTGTAATTTCTACCACACGTTTAAGGTTTTGATTTAAAGCCCCTCGTACGTGAATAATGTCCCTGGGTTGGCATTTTACAACTTTTGTGTGATTAAATGACTGCGTGTTCCTAGTAATGTTTCCGTTGCTGAGAAACCAGTTTCAAATGGACCAGCGCATTTAACATTTCTAAACTAAAACAGAAATGAGTGCACAAGAGAGGGAAGAGAAACAGGGAGAGAGAGAGAGAGAGAGAGAGAGAGAGAGAGAGAGAGAGAGAGAGAGAGAGAGAGAGAGAGAGAGAGAGAGAGAGAGAGACATACAGACAGACAGAGAGACAGAGAGAACAAGACAGAGAGAATGAGAGAGGGAGAGAGAAACAGAGAGAGAGAGCAACAGAGAGAGAATGACAGACAGACAGACAGACAGACAGACAGACAGACAGACAGACAGACAGACAGACGAACAGACAGACAGACAGACAGACAGACAGGCAAGCAGGCAGGCAGACAGACAGACCAGAACAGGCAGGCAGACAGACAGGCAGACAGGCAGACAGACAGACAGACCAGAACATGCAGGCAGGCAGACAGGTAGGCAGGCAGGCAGGCAGGCAGACAGACAGACAGACCAGAACAGGCAGGCAGGCAGGCAGGCAGGCAGGCAGACAGGTAGGCAGACAGACAGACAGAGACCGTTGTTTGTTTATAATATATCTTGTATATTTTCCTCACGTTTATCTAAATGCATTTTGTCTGTAACATCTTTAGTATGTTCTTCCTATCCACGTGTATGTGCTCGCTTTTTGCCTATAGTTTAGTTGTTTTGTTTGTTTTTTTTTAGTTGCAAATCCTTTACTGGACGTTGTAATCAACCTGAGCATTTTTTTTTTTTTTTTTTTTTGCTGTTTGTGATTTCTTGGCAAGTTTTCGTCCAGCAGTTTGCTATTGCAGTTTGAACGACAGGGACTCGTACCGAATTGAATTAAAACCCAACGCGAGGCAAATCGCTCCTGTTTGTGTTTCGAATGCGATATGTGGGATTACTAATTGCGTCCGTAACTCCTTCACTACAGAGCCTACTGTCTGTAGCATCCCTTGTATATTTGCTTGGCAAATGAAAGATGTTTTATCGCATCTATCCAAATTTCAGGTAGATCCCGGGGACGTGGATGCAACAATGAGGGGGGAGTAGTCAGGCGACCGCAGGGCGGCTGACCCCACGAGGATCACAATCATAACTCCTCATAAACAGCGGCCATAAAGTTAGCAAAGAAAAGGGTTTCGTATACAGTATTCGACTAACAATAAACGATTGCTCAAATATACTGAGGCCTTAACAATTTGGTGGTTCTAGCAATTTTGTTCAAATAGAAAAACTTCATTTTAAATGCGCGATTACCATACCAATATTCCAGATTAGAACAATGTAAGTGAATATGCTTTATAAGTATTTCAGTCAAAATATAATTCATTTATTCGCTTCATATGATATATAACTCTGCAGTGTGCACCTGACGAGGGATGCAGTGAAATATTCCAGGCAATAAATCGTGTTACATTTTGTTTGAGGCTTCTGTGTTTAATTATAGTTTCTTTCTAGGCATATGTATGTGTTCGTTGTGTGTCTATAGTATCTCTTATATGTTGTTTATTTATAACATTACTTGTTTGTTTTCTGCACATTCTTCATTATGCGTCTGTCTATTATAATTTAACATCTGCTTATTCATCAATTTGTATATGTGGGTCAGCATGGCCGAATGGATAAGAATGCGTGTTCTTAAACATCCGATGTGCTGATGCCGAGGTAACGGGTTCAACCCTTACACTGGACAACTGGACGAAAATGTTGACCTATCGTCCTTGACTTGGGGACGTAAATTACAAGTACATCTGAAGTCGTAGAGGGTTAGCTTTATGGAGATGGACACTGTTAATAGGGAAAGCTAATCCACACACAAAATTCAGGTCAGCACTACTAGAAGAAGTGTCTGTGGACTACGCTTGAGTTCAAAGCGAGCGAGTGAACAAAAAAAACATCTATTTGTATCAGGTATATGTCTATAGTATCATCGTTCTGTCGACTACAGGTTTAGGCAGGAGCCTAATATCCGGAATAATCATTCTGAATCTCTACTTCGACAAACACAGAAGTCTGGCAACTGGCTTGGGAATATCCGGTATTGGAATGGGATCTTTGTGGACAATTCCTTTGGTGCAGTATTTGTTTGACGAATATGGATTCACGGTGAGTATAGACATCAGTTACCATATCTTGCCTGCGCTTACAGTCCGCGTGTTTCACAGAAACCAACTAAGGATAAGGAGTTTGTTTCTCACACTAAATCCCTCATCATGGAGAATAATATGTATGCACTGGGTGCCATGACCCCGACGGCGTCATGGCATGGTTAAGCTATAACCTAGGTCAGAGAGTAAAGGTTATGGCTGTGTTCACAAGTGAACACTAGAACGTGGAAAGCAGGGACTTTCCACACAACGTGAAAACGTTGGAACTCACTTTCCAGGTGATAGGAAGTGAGCTCGGGACAAGTTAGTCTGCGTTGAGCCAATGTCCAGGACGGACGTTGGGAGAAGTATACAGTGTTGAGCCAGCATGCAGGACGGACGTTGGGAGAAGTATACAGCGTTGAGCCAGCGTCCAGGACGGACGTTTTTGAGAAGTATCCAGCGTTGAGCCAGCGTCCAGGACGGACGTTGGGAGAAGTATACAGCGTTGAGCCAGCATGCAGGACGGACATTGGGAGAAGTAGACAGCGTTGAGCCAGCGTCCAGGACGGACGTTGGGAGAAGTAGACAGCGTTGAGCCAGCGTCCAGGACGGACGCTGGGAGAAGTAGACAGCGTTGAGCCAGCGTCCAGGACGGACGTTGGGAGAAGTAGACAGCGTTGAGCCAGCGTCCAGGACGGACGTTGGGAGAAGTATACAGCGTTGCGGCCATGATTGAGCCACGCTTTTAACTCGTGATGTTGTGTATCTCGAATTTATTGTGGAATGTGTGATGGTATATTTGATAATGTTGATATCCGTCTGTATAGAAGATTATACCTAGAAACATACAAAGAGTGTCCGAGTTGACTGCTGGTTTAGTTTACTCCTGTTTGAGTTAACTAGAGTTAGAGTTGGTGTAATGTATAACCTATGGCCGAGTAACCATCAGCAAGCTGAAAGATGACAAGGGTGCTGATTGGAGAAGAAGAGAAGAATAAATCATGCCCTTGTTGGACACGAGAAGTATTGCTACAAAAGCTTATCGATAGTAGCCCCATACAGACAGTGCCAGTGAGACCCTGGCACTGAGCACATTTCTTTTGATTTTTAATTCGCTCGCTTGCGTTAAACTCAAGCGTAGTCCATTGACGTGCTACTTCTTCTAGTGCACTTGGCTGATTTTTGCGTGTGGTTTAGATGTCCCTACTACCAGTGTTCCTCTCCATCAGTTGAACCCACTCCGACTTCACGGATAATTGTAATTTACGTCCCAAACTCAAGGACGAGAAGTCAGCATTGTAGTCCAACTGATGGGTGTAGGGGTTGAACCCGCTACCTCGGCATAAACATACCGGTTCTTATCCATTTGGCCATGCTGACATCCGGACACAGTTTGAAACTGTAATTATTATGCCTTGAGGGGCAACGGTGAGTGAGGGTAATAACTGGAGAAGGCGTGTATGCAAATAATGCCATTGAGTTTTCTTAATGATAACAACGTCACACTTCCTTATGCTAGCATGCACCTAATGACATCTGTTTTTCTTAGTGATAGCAGAGACTATCTTGTTTATATTGTTATGAAAACTAGACCATGTGTTTTCTTTCTTAAGTGTTCTTAACGACACAACATCGTGTATTTCCTTCTTATATGTTAATTTATAGTCAATTTCATTCCGACGGTCACACTCTCGTGTTTGAAACAAACAATATGTAAATTGTTGAATGTGCCCTGTCATTGTGAAGTAAACCATATGTACAAAGAAATTGTGAACGGGAAACAAACTGTAATTTTGATTTATGTAGAAAACACCACTACAGATCGTTGAACACTCAAGTTTAATGTACTGATTTGCAGCGTCAGTACATACTAGCTCACAATGGTTGTTTGAAAACCAGATATGTAAAATGCCTTATTTTATTATCTAATTATATTTCACAGATGTAATTCTCTTACCTTTTCTTAAAGCCTAATTATATTCCAACTGCGCTATTTTCCAGTTTTCTATTAGAACATTCCTATATACTACACATGCAATTCTCTAGCCTACTCTTGTAATGTAACAATATTCCACAGATGTCTTCCTGTAGCCTTCTCTTATACTGTAATTATATTCCATTAGGTGGCATTCCTTTGTCTTCTCTAATTATCTAAATATTCAACAGATGTTATTCTCTAGGCTTCTCTTATACTCTAATTATATTCCACATGTGTCATTCTGTGGGCTTCTTTTTACTCTAGTTATATTCTGCAGATGTCATGTTTTACTTTCTATTACAAATTAGCCCCCCCCCCCCCCTCTCAGATATAATTGTTTTGCTTCTCTTATAACCTAATTATATTCAATAAACGTTATTCTCTAGCATTCTCTTATAATCTAATTATATTCCACGAATGTCATTATCAAACCTTCTATTATACATTAACTTGTTTTTCTCATACATTATTCTCTAACTTCTTTTATAACCTAATTATATTCCATAAATGTAATTCTTTGCCGTCTCTTATAACTTAATTATTGCGAGGGTGCTTAACTGTCGCGCTGATTCTAGGAATGTGGCATATACCATTAAGATGTAAGTAAGAGACAATTTCAACGGTGTAAATGAAAGACAACTCGACCACTGCCTGTAAAGGCGAGGTTTATTTTCCCATTTAGCAACAGTGTCACAGTGTCCACAGAGTGATATAGTGCATGCATGTTTTGTTGGGGTGGGGTGTGTGGTGGGGGGGGGGGGGGGTGTTCGCTTGCTTTTAACTCAAGCGTAGTCTATACACGTGCTACTACTTTTAATGCACTGGACTGGTTTTTACATGTGGATTAGCTTTCCCCGTTACCAGTGTCCCTCGCTATCAGGCGAATCCACTCTGACTTCAGATATTCTTCTTCTTCTTCTTCTTCTTCTTCTTCTTCTTCTTCTTCTTCTTCTTCTCCTTCTTCTTCTTCTTCTTCTTCTTCTTCTTCTTCTTCTTCTTCTTCTTCTTCTTCTTCTTCTTCTTCTTCTTCTCCTCCTCCTCCTCCTCCTCCCCCTCCTCCTCCTCCTCCTCCTTCTTCTTCTTCTTCTTCTTCTTCTTCTTCTTCTTCTTCTTCTTCTTCTTCTTCTTCTTCTCCTCCTTCTCCTCCTCCTCTTCCTCCTCCTTCTCCTCCTCCTCCTTCTTCTTCTTCCTCTTCTTCTCCTCCTCCTCCTCTTCCTCCTCCTCCTCTTCCTCCTCCTCCTCCTCCTCGTCATCCTCCTCTTTCTTCTTCTTCTTCTTCTTCTTCTTCTTCTTCTTCTTCTTCTTCTTCTTCTTCTTCTTCTTCTTCTTCTTCTTCTTCTTCCTCTTCTTCTCCTCCTCCTCCTCCTCCTTGTCCTCCTTCTCCTCCTCCTCCTTCTTCTTCTTCTTCTTCTTCTTCTTCTTCTTCTTCTTCTTCTTCTTCTTCTTCTGAGTTCGTCCGGATTGTTGTTTTAGACGTAAATGCGTTGTACCTGTTTACACCAGAGCTGCGATACTTGAACCTTTCGGCCGACACATCCGACTTAGTCGGGTAACCTTCCCGGTATTAGTGACATTGATTCATTCATTCTGTATCATGTTTTTCTAGTACCACGCTCCCATAGCAACCTTCTGGAAAACATCTCGATCATAAGCAAAATGTCCAGGTTCCGATACTCCCATCTGGAGATCTCCTGCCACACCCGGCACCCATCTTCACTTTGGCCTTCCTCTTAATTAGACTAGTACAGTCACTGCCCAGAAGGAAAACAACGGCAAACTGCCTGCTGCAAACCTTGCCACGAAACCTTAATTCGAGACAGAAATGAATAAAATAGGGTAAATATGGACAGGATCTGCATCAGATAGCAAAAGATTGGAATGAGTTGATTAAGGGCCTTTGCCCTAATGGTGTACAAAGGGCCGAAGAAAAAGAAGAAGACAAAAGGCTGTGGTCGATGTATTTCTGCCGACTCATGTCTGTCGGTTTTGTATCCGTGATGGTCTTCTCTACATCTGCTGTTGTGAACAAACATGTCCTGTAATTTAACACTGGCCATGCTTCACTGTGGCTGCGTGATGTGGATGTTTTGTGTCTTTTCTGTTGTCCTTCTCAAATTTCCTGCGTGGGGTAGGAGCCTGTTATACTGCTAGGCATGTCCACCGGGTGGCGGATGACGGAGTTATTTAGTTAGTCAGTCAGTCAGTCAGTCAGTCAGTCAGTCAGTCAGTTAGTTAGTTAGTTAGTTAGTTAGTTAGTTAGTTAGCTAGTTAGCTAATTAGTTAGTTAGTCAGTCAGTCAGTCAGTCAGTTAGTCAATCAGTCAGTCAGTCAGTTAGTTAGTTAGTTAGTTAGGAAGTTAGTTAGTTAGTAGTTAGTTAGTTAGTTAGTTAGTTAGTTAGTTAGTTAGTTAGTTAGTTAGGTAGTCAGTCAGTCAGTCAGTCAGTCAGTCAGTCAGTCAGTCAGTCAGTCAGTCAGTCAGTTAGATTAGTTAGTTATTTAGTTAGTTAGTTAGTTAGTTAGTTAGTTAGTTAGTTAGTTAGTTAGTTAGTTAGTTAGTTAGTTAGTTAGTTAGTTAGTTAGGTAGTTAGTTAGTTAGTTAGACGCAGTTCCAACTTCACGGCAACGGGTCATCCCTATTATGATCCGTTCCTGTGCCAGTGAATATCACACAAAATGCTCTTCACTGCCCCATGTGAAAAGTGGAAACGACAGGGGTTTCGACAAGCCAATAGCCCGCACAGGTACATTGTTCATAATGCCGCCGCCAGAATGCCAACACAAAGGTCCTCCACGAAAAGTACAGTTCATCGTCAATGGAATCGGCAATCACCAGAAAGACTTCATTGACCCCAGTTTTATCCCATATGACTCGGTCTCTTTCTGCAGGGCGACTCGCCGAAAGCGCCGTACAAAGCACGAACTCTGTAGCTCTAGGACCCCCCAGGAGTGTCAAAGAAAAGGAACCGAAAAGACAAACCAGTCAGTTCAGCAACAGCCGGCTGTCACCGTTCCGAACATGCAGTTCACGCTACAAATAACCGCGGACAGATGTAAAAGTATTCCACACGAAATCCATAGCTCACAGTGTCGCGCCACGCACTCACTCAGTAGCAGGGCGACGGAACCATGCACTACTAGTCCAACATGTGGAAAATGCGAAAGCACACCGTAGCCACAAGTGTAAAAACACAAGAGGCCTTACCGGTTTGAATTCATATCCGCCATGTTGGGGACCGGAAGTCATGATGACAGAGTGGTTGATGATGGTTGTTGATGAGGGCTGATCGCGTGTGGTATTGTCCAGAGGGCACTGATATCGGTTCTTGACACAACTCAACTCAACCCAACTCACTTCAGATCAACTCAACACATATTTCTCAACAAATTCGACTTTATTCAGTAACTAACCGAGCAACGTATAAAAAGTAGTTTCGTACATAATGTATCGATAGACTATATTTTTAAAACGGCTGTTTTTATTTGTAGGGTGCATTCGTCATTTTGTCGGGGTTACTCCTAAATGGTCTACTGATTGCCATGATGTACCGTCCACTGAGAATGCACTACAGATTCATGACAGCAAAACTGTAGGTTCATTGTGTCGCTATTTCTTTGTCTATAAGATTAAGACTGTCATCTAGTTTAGTTTAGTTTAGTTTAGTCGACGGATCAACATCACGGCACAAGGATGTAACCTATAAGTGCTCCGTTCTACTCTTAGTTCAAGCCTGAATCCGGAGAATCTCAGCTCAGTGTACGAAGTCCTTAGCACCGGCGAAGATCCTGAAATACTTTGGGTAGATTTTTAACTCTAAACTTTGCCCGGATTATGCTACTCTTTTTCGATTTTCAACTGCTAAGGGATTATTTATGTGCGCAACAATACACACGGGCGTCCGATCTCACTATCCAGAGACCAGGGGAAATTTCATCGAAAAGACTGTCATCTACTCCCTATAATACATTGCGGTGTAGGACAGCGAGGTGTTGACCTTGAGGAATTAAGTGCGACTGGCTAGTGTGAGGCCGCCTGGTTAGTGCAGTCGCCGCTAACTGTGCTGATCAGAGTATTCTTTTTGCCCCCGACAGAAAAAAATCCACACCTTACCGAGGATTCGATCCTGGGTCTCCTGAAGGAGAACCCGTCTTCTAGAAACTCGGCCATCCGCTCCTCGTAAGATTATGACAACCATAGATATTTATTGATTGGTACTCATAGAAGATAATGCAAACAGATAAAATTAATATGGAGGGGAAAAAACATATGTTAATGAGGAAATATTAGAGGTGGTGGAAAATTTCGAATCTTTTGTCATTAATTACCAGCAATGGTGACATAATGAAATAAATTAACAGACGAAAATATATTGTTCTTTAAAAACTAAAACAACTGTAGAAATTGTAGCGTGGAACAGATAGACCTACAAACATTAGATTTATAAGGACATGCACCTTTCTCACTGCAACATACGCCTGTGAGACCTGGACATTTACTAAACAAACTGAACAGCGCATAAATACCTTTGAATATAAATGTTATAGACGGGTTCTAAGAATAACATGGTTACAGAAAAGAATAAATGAATCCATGCGACAAGATCTGAATATTGAGGAAGGTCTGCTACTAAAGACGATACAAAGAAAAGTAAATTGAAATATATGTGAACCTGAAATATCATTGGATAGATCAATAATTGAGGGGTATATGCCTGGGAAGAGAGGAAGAGAAAGGCTAAAGAGAATATGGGCACAGGATGTGGCGGATGATCTCCAGATGTATGTATCGAATCAGACTGGGGACATCTTGTTTATGACCGAGAAGTTTTCCGGAATGCCCTATAAAGCTGTAGCTCAAGCAAAGGCGGCATTTCACATGATGAAGAATATTCTTCGCAATGTGTCTTTGTCAGTCGAGGTGACAAAAAGAGTTCTTAAGACCTATATTGAGCCAATCCTGAAGCACGGAAGCGAAACATTGACGATTAACAGAAATGTGAGGAATTATGTGGAAGCTGAGAAGATATTGTTTTACAGAAGAACGATGACAACACCGTAGCCGAATATAAAGACCAATGGAGATATCTTGAAAGAAGTTAACTCACAGAGAAGTGGTTACTTGCATCAGAAGAGACAGCCCAGTGAAGGAGACACTTTGCGATATTGTGAGACCCATCATCTAGATGTAGATAGTAAACAGATACAACTTGACACCGTTAAGAGAGTGACAAAGAAACTGACAAGGATATTTATTAGATACACGTTTCCTTAAACAATCCACATCATCCTCCAAGTGTCTATTGTAAAATGTCCATCAAAATATGAGTCTAATTGTCATGTTCCCAGTGTGCTTTAAGCTCTGTAAAAGGGCGCTTAGCTTACCTTTACTTGCTAAGACTGTTAAATATTTAGAACACATACAAGGAGTATACGGCACTGAAAACAATAGGCAATCTGAATATTTATTGTTCAAGAAGGCGTTAATAGGCAATCACATAGATATATTTATGATTCAATGACAAGTTAAAACAAACTCATAGTTAGATATATGCTTTAATAGCAAATTACAACAAACTCATAGCTAGATTTATGATTTAATGGCAAATTAAAACTAACTGTTAGCTAGATTTATGTTTCAAATACAAGTTAAAATAAACTCATAGCTAGATTTATGTTTCAATGCCAACTTAAAACAAACTGTTAGCTAAATTTATGTTTCACTGGCAAATTAAAACAAATTGTTAGCTAGATTTATGTTTAAAATACATGTTAAAATAAACTCATAGCAAGGTTTATGTTTCAGTGGCAAATTAAAACAAACTCATAGCAATATTTATGTTTCAATGCCAAATTAAAACTAACTGTTAGCTAAATGTATGTTTTAATACCAAATTAAAACAAACTTGTTGCTAGATTTATGTCCCAGTGACATATTAGAATACATTCATATCTAGATTTATGTTTTAATGACAAGTTAAGACAAACTCATAGTTCAAGTGACATGTCAAACCACATTCATATCTAGATTTATATTTCAAAAGCAAATTTAAACAAACTCATAGCTAGATTGTCAACCTTCGTGCAGATCAACTCCTGTCTTTCTTATAGGAACCATATCTTCCACTGCTGTTCCTTCCAAGCCCCTATGATGTACAATTTGTCCCAAGACTTTCAGTTTGCAGAAAATGTTTCTGTTTATGAGTCTGCATTCTCTGATTTTCACATCTGATAAAATGTCAGTATTTTTCTTCCTCTCGGTTCACGATATTATAAGAACTGTTCTGAAATATTGAGGTTCAAAGATGTAGTGACTGCGAAATTTTCTATGACTCACAACAGTAAGTGGCCACAGGAAAGATGCATGTTCTCAAACATACTACTTTATTGTGTTTGCTGGTATTGTGTGGTGGATTCTTAACACAATACAATATACCAGAGGGCTTGAAATGAAAATATTCTGAAAGAGTAAAGAACAAATATATCATTTTTGGATGTAGTCACCCCTGCCTTAAATGCAAGTCCTTCAGCGCCGATAAAGTGCTTGGATTCCGGTAGAAAAAAGATTCTCTTGGTCGTGTGTGTAACCACTCTGAGGTCGATGTGCTTTGACCCGGTGGTGAACAGTCTGTCACAAAAGTCACACCGTTTTGAAACTTCCTTCACCACTCATTCACTTGCTGGATTGACAGGCATGCATCGCCATACTGGACCTTCATCCACCGATGAATTTTGTTAGGTGTTACCCCTTCACTGATCAAAAAACGGATAACATAACGCTGCTCCTCTTTGGTGCATGTCAAATGTGGGGCGGCCATCTTTAAACTATCCTTATGACGTCACCGTATTTGTCTACACCGTGATGTCATTCGCTTAACACTCTTGCATTATTAACAACAATAGTGACAGTTTACAAGACAATGGCATAGTTATCTTAATTTATATCACACCTTTAGAGTGTTCATTTGAAGCCGCCTCGTAAAAGTGTTTACTTTGCTAATAATTGCATCATAAATGAAATTAAACTTGCTTTCCTCGCTAACGCATATTCTTACAAGCAATGTGTTTATTTATTTACAGACTGAGAAAAGGCTTGAAGACTAGAATGAATGAATACGATATAGCGGTTTGCGCAGATACTACGATTGATAGTACAATCTCACATTCAAGCTTAGCAGAGACAGAATTAAAGCAGCAAGAGAAGCTATTCAGAATCGACGAGAATGCGGAACAACAAGATAAAAATGAAACAGCAGAGGCTATACCGTTGTTGGAAGAAACTAGCCGTGGATTCCAAGAATGGCACCTTAAGTATATCCTCATCAAGCTCCTCTTCAGACGACGACAAAGATACGTTGAGGATAAGCGAAGTGGAAACAGCACAGCCAGAATCACAAACAAAGGAAGAAAAAGTACTTGTTGAAAAGAAAGACGACAGTGAAGGTTGCCTAAGTTCATCCTTAAAAATATGCTTCCCGGTTGAATTCAAACGTGGAGGAGACACAAACACACCCAAAGTTTTTCATTGGGAGTTGCTGAAACATATGCCTTTCTTGGTTTACTGCACTTCTGGTCTTTTACTTCTACTAGCCACCAAGATTGCCTTTGTCTTTCTACCAGCTCTGGCTATGTCCAAGGGTTTATCCAGACAACAAGCAGCTTTGATGTTGACCATAACCGGTGGTGTGGACACGTTTGCTCGTATTGCCACTGGATTTATCATGGACTTGAGGTGCATGCGGCGATATAAAAAATACTTCTTCACAAGTTTATTATATTTTATGGCTCTTGATACAATAATGATGCCATTCCAAACTAGCTTTACCTCATTCAGCATTATTTGCGCTTTATACGGGTTTTTAAACGGTGCGTTTATGGCCCAGAGGATGGTTTTTCTTGTCGATATCGTGGGACGAGAGAGGATGGCAAGTGGCCTGGGATTACAAAGGGTATTTCAAGGAGTCGGGACATTGATAGGACCACCATTGGCAGGTGAGCCAAATGTGTATTTCTTATACTGTGTTGTTATATATAAAGTTCAGGGCCCTTTTCGTGTCTTGGGGCATACTAGATATACGTTGCCAGCCCTATATTCTTATAGAGCAAACCACACTGCATGAACCATGTGGTCTACATCACTGCGGCCCCTTTTACTTCCCATTACATATGTTGGTACCCTTTTTAGGCTAGGTGGATCTGGGATCTCTGGTCAGGTGTTTGTAATAGGCTATAAAAGATTAAAGTTTACGACACGTGTACATATCTTAAGACGTATTATGCATATAATGCAAGTTTCATATTTGTTTAGGCTAATCGCACTCGACAGGTGACATGGTCAATATCACACCAGCCCTCTTCACGCTCTAAGACAGTTCCTGGTACCCTTTTCAGGCTGGGTCGACCTGGAATCCAAGGCCATTGTAAACCCGCCTCGGTGCGAATTCGAACCAATGGCCACTGGGTGAGCGTCTAGCCACTACTCTACCACGGCTACTCAGAAGTTGCATATTCTCATCATGATTCTTTTATGCAGAAGTGTGGCTAATAGAGAGAGAGGGAACGAACGAACGGACGAACAAACTTTATTTTCAAAGGGTAAAAAATTGGGTAAGCAGGCCCGATTTACATTCGGCTCTTCCAATCACTCATGTTTCGTTCATTAATAGTGCATGGTACATTCATATAGGAAAGAACATTGTCAAATGAATGTTGTAAACATAACAATTACCATGTTATGAAACACATCCCCCACCCACCCACACACCCCACCCACCACACATCCCCCACACACATCCCCTACCCACCCACACACACACCCAGGCACACATACATGCCCCCACCCATCCACCCATCCCCACCCACACACATCCACCCGCACACACACATCCCCCATCCATCCACACACAACCGATGAACACATAAATGCACCAACCCACTAACCCGCACCCACACATCCCCCACCCACACACATCCCCCACCTACACACATCTCCCCACCCATCCCATAACCCACACACACTCACCCATCCACCAACACACCCCAAACCACCCAGCCAATCGCACATCCCCCAATCACACATCTCCACCCACACATCTCCACCGACACACACACACACACACATATCTCCCTGCCACCCCACACATCCAGCACCTACCCACACACACTTGCTGCACCCACACACACATCCCCACTTAGGGAGAGACAGCGAGAGAGAGAGAGAGAGAGAGAGAGAGAGAGAGAGAGAGAGAGAGAGAGAGAGAGAGAGAGAGAGAGAGAGAGAGAGAGAGAGAAGGGGTAAAATTGAGACTCTTGAAATGCCGCTTCTTAACTGAATGTGAGGGATTTCATGGCAGAAGACGAAAACAGTTTGACAAAAATTTGCAACTGAGAAAAACAGAACAGAGACGTAGGTCAGACAATTAAACAGTATCCGGTACCCCAGGCATATTAAGAGAATTGGCTTTCGGCTGAAGGATAATCTCAATAAAAGTGTGGATGACAAGTGTACAAGTTATTCATGGGCGCATTTACTTGCTTAATTATTGTCAGAGTCTCACATGGAGTCGGTAGGAACATAAAGATAGAAGGGAACTCGAGAAGGGACATAACCCCAATACAAGGGAGACACGCTCGAATGCTCGAACAATCTAGAGCCTTCGAGAAACATAGGTCAGTTCGCCTACAGCTCCGTGGACACGCTGACCGTGTGCCAGGACCTGTTCCACGAGAAGCTCGAGGAGAGTTACAGCCCGTGTCCGAGACACGTTAGAGGGCAGACGACGACTGGACATCGAACAAGCAACAGGGCTTAACTTAAGGGGGACTTGATAGATCGAATACCAGTGTATTTAGGATTGTTACTCGCTAAATAGATAGATGATAGAGTTTGTTGTAATAATTATTTATGATGGCTATGTTGTGAACTCCTATGATCATGTTCGCCACGTAGCTGGCTGCGAAAACAATTCTTCGCCAGCTTACTGTAAATAAATCATGTCAGATAGTATCAGAACGGAGTTTGTTGCCTGTATGAACCAAAGTTTCATTCCCCTAGGTATCTAGGACGTTAACAGGCTATTTGGGGGCCAAGCCGGTTTTGGCAAGCGCAAGCTTCACTTTCCCGACAGCTCTTGGTTTTGTCAAGTAAAATATATCAACTTTCATACATAACAAAGTCTAGAACTTTGCAGCTAATATCGTATCATCTATTCATGAGCTATCGTAGTCCCTCTAGAAAAGTAATTGAATAATGGTGTTCATGAAATTTGACATTGACATGACTGGACAATTACAGTGACAATTACTAATTATTTTTTTTATTCCAACATCAGATTGTTCCGCGAAAGATTGTGTGTATGTAAACTGTCCTCCAGCAGTGGCGAGAAAACAGGAGAACCAAACAACACTACAGCCAAGAAACCAGTAAATAAGATAAGTCCCATTTCATGCTCATTGTATCCCTAAACGATACTCACCATTTTTTTTTCTCATTGATGTAACATTTTTTCTATGTATTGCTATCAATGATATATATATATATATATGCACATTTCATAACCATGTGAACTTGTTCGTTATAAAGTTTGAATGTAAACATTAAGGGATATAACCAATTTTTGTACACCTCACTTTTTCCAAAGGGATTTAATTGCTATAAATTTAACATTAGCTAAAGTTACAAGATGTCAACATTAGAACACTGCATCGAATTAGGAATTAAAGTAGGTTACACCGCCGATAAACTTTCAGAATGGGCACAAAAGACACATTTAGAAAACATAGCACGAGAAGATAGGGCAGCGGAAAGAGAAGAGAAAAAGATGCAAGCGGAAAGAGAAGAGAAAAAGATGCAAGCGGAAAGAGAAGAGAAAAAGATGCAAGCGGAAATAGAAGAGAAAAAGATGCAAGCGGGAAGAGAAGAGAAAAAGATGCAAGCGGAAAGAGAAGAGAAAAAGATGCAAGCGGAAATAGAAGAGAAAAAGATGCAAGGTGAAATAGAAGAGAAAAAGATGCAAATAGAAGCTGCTAGCAAACAGGCTCAATTAAACGCAGAAATAAAAAAGTTAGAGTTAGAAACACAATTAAAATTGAAACAAATGGAAATTGACTCCAACTTAGAAATTTCAGTAAACAAATTAAGGAGCAAAGAAGAGGAACAAAAATACAACAAATATAAAGGCTTAATCAAACCGTTTTGTTCCGGGGATTCAATAAGTGCATACTTAGAGAACTTCGAGTGTTTGATGTCATACCATAACGTTTCAAAGGTCGATTGGGCGTTTATTTTGATGAGAAATTTAGCATTAGAGCCCTTAAAAGTGATAGAAACAATTCCACAAGACATGAGGAAAGATTATGACTATTTAAAACAAAGAATACTACAACATTTTTCACTAGATACAGCAGGCTATCAGTTGCAGTTTTCAAAATTAACACCATCACCTAACCAAACGTTCATAGACTACGTGTCTACAGTCCAAGATATTTGTACAAAATGGATAACCTCAGCGAAAACAAATAACAGCTATGATAAACTAAAAGACTTAATAGTAATTGATAAGATCATGAACACCATACCAACACCTTTCTCGAAATTTCTAAGACAAAGTGATTGTAAGACTATTCAAGAAGTCGAAAATAGAGGTAGTGCATATTTCACAGCTAACCGTGATATCTTTCAGCTAAATATGAGTCAGAATGAAACAGCAGCTGGCACAAACACCAAATATTCAAAACCAAATGAGAATAGGTTCAAACAACGCTCTAAATTTACAAAACCAGTCCTGTGTCAATACTGTCATTTGACCCACGAACAGTACGCAATTTGTGATAAATCACCAACGTATCCACATCACCTTCAAATGATGGTGAAAAAACAAAAAAACAAAAGAAACGCGTATAAGAGAGCGGTCAAATGCTACTTTTGTCTAGCTTACAGGCATTATTCAGGACGTTGCGACGGTCGCAAAATGATGAAGCAGGCCAATGCATCATTAATAGATACATCTACGGATGAAGAAATTGAAGAACTGAATGAATGTGACATCCAGAATGAAAGTGCGAGTGAGTCAGGTAATGCGGTAGAAATCATTAACACCATAAATAACAACACCTGTAATACGTGCAGAAAATTTCAGTTGGATACCACCTTGGAATGTGGCCATACAATTTGTATATCCAACGAAATAGCCAACGCAGCCTTAACATCAAAAGGCAAGTTAAAATTTGTGTAAAGGATTTGTTAATAACAAACTATGTACAATCATTCGCGATAGCGGAGCGACTCTTTGTGGAATTAAAAGAACATTAATTAATGACAAAGATTACACACACAACTACGTGACATGTCGCACATTCGCAGGCACCATCGAAAGATACCCCCTAGCACTCGCCGAAATTCAGACATCTTTTCTATCAGGACAAGTACTATGCGCAGTATTAGAAAAGCCTTGCGCGGATATTATACTTGGAAATCTTCCTAATATAAGATCCTGCTCTGAAGAAGAAATCAGAGAATGGGAACAGAAAAACTGCACCCAGAAAGCAAACAGTGATTCCAGAACTAAAGAACACATTTGCATGTCTCAAACTGCCAAAAGCACAAGGGAGACCTACCGATGACGGAATTCGAAACGAATTCACAGAGGTGCATAACACAGGGGCGGTCGAATCTTTCAATGACACCATCAGCATAAAACCTCGAATTGAGGATGCAACTGAAACACGAAATTGTGAACCTGTAAATGTGCAAGAACAGACAGAAGACGCCAATGTAGTGACAAAACAAATGACGCACATAACCCACATAAACAACTCAACAGAGACAACAGGGGACACTAACCGTACTAACAGAAACGACATTGACAAGAACAACAATGACAATTCTACTTTAACGACACATTCTCTTAATAACGGAAACGACGAAGTCAACGACACAATAGCAACAACTCTTCTAAATCATGACAAACAGCTTGACGAGTCATTACAAACGGACTCGACTTCTTTAAAATACTCTCAACTGAAATCATATTATCTGACAAACAACAATGACAAAAGCACAGCAACGACAGTACGCCTTACCGACACTACTACAAAGACAATGAAGACAACTTCACATTACAGACAGTTTCTCGTGAAAACAAAACCGCAGTTACCAAACCAACTGAGAGAACTCATAAGTTCCAACTTTATGAGTCAAAACAATTTGTTTCTCTGAGAACTAGAAACAATTACGTGATTAATTCCAAGAAACATAACCAAGGAATACAAAGATATCCAAGGGACACTACTAGTGACAAAAAAGTATTATTATCAAACAAGTGTCATCATATGTGTTCATCGCAAATTTATCATCGATCAAGGACACATAAAACTAAAACAGAAACAACACATAAAGCTGCAGAAAGTTATACAGATACAGAAATAACATCATCATGCAACATTCATGCAAACAAACAGTATGCAAATAAACAAACACAAACAAGTGACTTCACACAAAATCAAAGTCAGAAACGTTTGCATACAACAAAAACACCAAACGAGGCGGATCTAAATCCATCAGCACAAAGACTACCATTTTTAATTCACCATCCACCTATTTACCAGATAAATACAATTTCTTTGAAACACACACCTCAACCAACAAAAATAAACAATCACATTCACCAAGCAGTAGAATGAACAAAGACAAATCACTGACACTCTTGCTACTTTTGCTGTTAACCCAACTTCAACCAACATTACTTACCTGTCAAAATGTATCTTTCAACACCATCCGGATAACAAACATATTTTCCATCATAGTTACCATCTCATTTAGATATCAATCAACATTGCGCCAAAGTGAAAGAGCAAAAACCATGCTACAGTTCATTAACTCCTGTTGGTGCAAGGCTTTTCATATAACTTTGGGATATGCCTATAGTAAATTCATTTTCACTCTTACATTATTTAGACTTATTTTTACATCAATACCTATACAATTATGTAGTTTGTGCAATTGTAAGAGTATCCGTTTAGAGGATGCAATTTGCAAATTGAAAACCATTTTTTCGAATCCACCCATATTGAGATTACCAAACATAGATTTACCATTTATATTAACTACAGATGCAAGTGCGATCGCCATTGGAGGATGTCTGATGCAGGAATACGAACACGTGAGATACCCGATCCTGTATGTCAGCCGTAAACTGAAAACAGCGGAAATCAAGTATTCGACAGCTGAATTGGAGGCACTAAGTTTGGTTTGTTGTGTTAGTCGTTTATCTAAGTTCCTCTTAGGTTCCCATTTCGTTGTTCTGGCGGATAATTCGCCACTGCTGGTGATGAAAGAAGGCAACCCCAAGAACCATCGATTAGCAAGATGGTGTCTTCTTCTTCAGGATTTCGACTTTGAAATCCGTCACATTAAAGGTACGGATAATATAATACCTGACATATTATCACGACTAACCAATGCACCAGCAGATTAACACTATTTACATTAATTAGTGGCCATATGATAAGCTGTGATATTTTAGTCTGTTGCATAAAAGAGTGTACCTCTACACTTACTGTAGAACTTTAATTTAGAAGTGTCGACAGCTGATTTAATACTCTACTTATAGTATCACAGACATGAAACTTTGAGAACCGTTAACTATATTGGGCCACATTGGCAATTAGCAGTACATCAAAAACATTCCGAACTGTGGATATTAACATTTGCGAAGTTATTTCATCAATCACTGAACTAAAAGGTACCATGCGAATATTAATAACTGTGCATACGCGTGATTTCAATTGACTCGCAAACTAACGGAACAGAACATCGCACATACAAGCAGCGATATACTATGACTATGACGACATATGAGAGATAACACAGGAATGTGACACCAAAACGTTACCTACGAACGGTAAAACATTATTGGAACAGCACACGGACGAAAGAACGACAACACACGGATCGTCGTTGGAGATAATTAATTTAATGTTATTAGTTAAATATGTATTACATTTGTGCTTTGTTATATACATAAAATATGTGAACATGTAAATTGTAAATTTTCTATCATAATATGTCACAAACATTTTCATTCATAATTAAAATGTTCTCCCAATACAATTGTTGCAATTTAACTTATAAACCATTTCTTATCAACAGTACAGATAGTACTTGACACTTTGAATATAGCATATCGCCAGTTTCCTTTTTCTAAGGGCGACAACATTTACCTCACCTTAATTTGTATATTTTAACAAATTATTATATTGAATGAAAGGTGTGCGAATCAGAGAGTGAATGAATTAAATGAGAGAGCGATATACTGAGCGGACAAATTGTACGCAAAAAGTATTTATTTTAATTTGTCTGCGTTTTGAGTGTAAAATGTAACACTTGTCTAAAATTGTGTATACATGTTTAGTGTTAGATAAAATAGGTTCACTCTAAGAATCACTGTTTGAATACCCTGTACATGCGTTACACAGATGACGTAATTCATGACAAGGGATATTCCAGCTCGTGACACTTAGAGATGTACTACACACCACATACACACAGGTAGCACACACTTTAGACATTAGGTAGGACATACTCATAAAACTAAACACTAACACACATTTTTATTAGAGCAAGTAACAAAGCAGTAAACACACTAACAGGCAAACAGGAACATAAGTAGTTACTTGGGAGAAAACAAGAGTGCATATATATATACTAAGCACTATAAAACATACGGAAGTAAAAGTGTATCAAAATACACATTCAGGACAAGAATTGCAAGTGTTCTTAAATAAGCCAAGACAATTTGTCTTGTTAAACCTCTCTAACACAGAGTTTAATATCTGGGTATCAAATGGATACTTGAGAAGGGCGCGGTTGCAAATACAACTAGAAGCGTCAGGGAACTTCGGTCGGATAAGCATGTTTAAGGATATGGAAGAGATAGGGGCTCTTCAGCAATCACCCTGGATTGTTGTACGGGGAAATACATGAGTTAATAGTGCAAATATATAGATGGCCAGGTTCCCATCCACGAAACTACCAAACACCAACTTCATGTGATCCTATGACATAATTAGTGCAGACTAATTACCATATACTAACCCATAGAAGCGGGGGAGGGGGACCCCTGTCAGAGTCTCACATGGAGTCGGTAGGAACATAAAGATAGAAGGGAACTCGAGAAGGGACATAACCCCAATACAAGGGAGACACACTCGAATGCTCGAACAATCTAGAGCCTTCGAGAAACATAGGTCAGTTCGCCTACAGCTCCGTGGACACGCTGACCGCGTGCCAGGACCTGTTCCACGAGAAGCTCGAGGAGAGTTACAGCCCGTGTCCGAGACACGTTAGAGGGCAGACGCCGACTGGACATCGAACAAGCAACAGGGCTTAACTTAAGGGGGACTTGATAGATCGAATACCAGTGTATTTTGGAGTGTTACTCGCTAAATAGATAGATGATAGAGTTTGTTGTAATAATTATGTATGATGGCTTTGTTGTGAACTCCTATGAAAATGTTCGCCACGTAGCTGGCTGCGAAAACCATTCTTCGCCAGCTTACTGTAAATAAATCATGTCAGATAGTATCAGAACGGAGTTCGTTGCCTGTATGAACCCAAGTTTCATTCCCCTAGGTGTCTAGGACGTTAACACTTATCTACTTACTTACTTGTATCTTGCCACTGAAATGATCAAGTGCTGAAAAACTGTGAATAACATTTTCTGCTCCAGTCCCTTGCATACCATTAAGACCTTGCTACCATACACTTCAGTGTGTTGAATCTCTTCTGACACCTTTTAACCACCACTTCAACATGATCCCTAAAGGACAGGCTCCATCAAAAGTGATTCTCAGATGCTTCATTCTGCTTTCTCTATTCACATTTCTATCGTTTATTGTTAGGCTTGGGAGGTCAGCTTTAACAATCCTATTGTCCAGAGACCTCCAAATGATAGATGCCTTTCCTGGGTTAATGACAGCATTCATCTCCGCGCACCAATCCATCATTATGTCCAGTGTCGCATGCAGCTTCTGGGCTGTTTGATTTCTGTCCCTTCCCTATTTGTATGCGAGAACATCATCTGCAAACGCTAGTATCCAGCTCTTGGTGCTTCGAGGTTTGCAATCTTGCTCGCACACACATTAAAAAGTGCACGTGAAATTGCTGAACCCTCGAGATAGAATGCTGCCACCCCCGTCTCCTGCCTGTTTTCGAACCCTTCATAAACATCATAGGCAAAAGTGGCTGCATTTGCCTAAGTACCTTTCCCCGACCGTTAACTTCCCAAACCTGTCGGGAGAAGCTTTTCCCTTTCTAAATATTCCTGAAGCTTAACAGAAACGATCTTCTCCAACATCTTGCCAAAAGTATTATGTAGGGTGATAATCCTTAACCCATTTAGCTTTGAATGATTTTTACCTTGCTTTTGAAGTGGTATTAAATAGCTGTGCACCCGATTCTGGGACATCGGTGACATTCTGATGCTCACGGTTGAAGCAAGCAGCCATCTCCATAAGTTCTCCGTCATTCATATCCCTCATGTGAGCATATCTTATCCCATCGGGCCCTGGATCCGGTGTCTTTTGCTTTTTTCAATACATTTTTTTTTTTAAAATCTTCCAGCTGTATGATATCTTCACAGTAGGTATCTCTAATGGCACCTGATAGATCCTCTCTATCTGAGTCTCTGATTCCCCCATCATTCTGATCTGTCTGTGCTATGAATCTCTGCTTGAAAGTTTCCCCGTTCTCTTTATCTGTTGTCAAAGGCGAGCCACTATCTTTGTATATTGTACCCACTGTGGCATGACGATCTTTCCTTTGCATTTATGTGTGCAATTTCCAGAAGTTTCCCAGTGTCTTATCTCTTCCAATCGCATTCATAAAGTGTTCCCATTTCGCTCTTTTGACCTCTGCTGCACAGCTCTTGAATTCCTCCACCTTATCTTTCTTTTCTTGCGAAGCTTTCTCCATTTTTTCTCCATTTCCTTTTGTGAGCTGTGGGGTGTCGGCCGCACTTTCTGTATCTGTTTAACTGCCGCTCTCTTTTATCTTCTTGCCTGTTCCACCTCGGAGGTCCCCCGTAGAGTTAGAGAGAAAACGACAGATTCCAGCAAATCCAGAGTTGAGGCAATCCTGCTGGGCATGACACACGTTGTGAACAACTGATAATAGCAAACTAGAAATTCCTTTCTCTGGACACACAGAGCTAGTGGGATAAATGGAGACTTAAACACTCACGGAGACTATCATTAGAGACATCGATAAATAATATGGGGAAGGGGAGGATATGGAGGGCGCTGCAAGAGATAGCACAAGTTATAATTGCTTAGCATGAGTTCGTTGAGAGCCTGTGCCACCCAAAAAAATATTAAATAGCAGAAAAGGAGGAGGAACAGGATGACAAAGAGGAGAAAGAAGGCAAAGAAGAGGAAGAAGAGTAATAAACTAACTGTCTGTCTGTCATTTACTTCCTATAGTACATTGCAGTGTAGGGCGGGGGGGGGGTGTCTTGAGCCTGGGGAATTAAGGTTGCCTGGTTAGTGTAGTCGCTGCGAACTGTGCAGGTTAGGATTTCCTTTTTGCCCCAGGCAGAAAAGAATCCACACCTTATCGAGATTCGAACAATACTCTTAATTTCAACAAAGCTTACTTACAGTTAATTTACAAGCGTACTATTCTATTCTCCATAATATCATCATAATATTTGTTGTTTTTATTCTTCTTTCATGTCTTTTGAAGGACGTTGTGACAAACCTCAACATCAGGTTGATATACTACGTAATTTTACGTTCAGTAGTTTTCCATTGCTGTCTGAATAAGTCAAATGATAAGTGCAGGGTACGATCTCACTATCCCGTCGTCAGCGCACCGGAAGTTTAAGATCTAGCGCCCGTATCCATTCGGCCACAATGACCTCTCGTCATATCTTAGAAACTCGGTATTACTATTTGTTAAGGTCTCTTACCCCATACTAGTACAGCATTAACATCCACGAAATTATCCTGGGTAACGAGTTAATTAATACCTGTGTCTGGTCATTTCAGGTGCCTTGAGGGATGCTCTTGGTAACTACGACAGCTCCTTTTACCTGGGAGGCTCAAGTATGATTGGTTCCTCGTTGCTAATGACGCTTGCTGTTGTGCTAGTACAATTACGCAACAGAAAGTCTGAGATTTAAACTAGTATCATAACATATTTAACGCCAAGAAAGCAGCAGTCAACTTTAGCTTGTCAACTTGATACCTGCTGTCTTCAAATGGAGAGGGTATAGGCTAAATAGTTTTCACTATTTTGTATATGCTAGATACTCCTATCCTGTAACACATGATTAGTTGTCATTTTACCAGTTTCACAGTTACTTCATCTGTATCTCCTATCTTTAGTTTATTAAACACTAGCTGACCCGGTCCCGGCTTCGCCCAGTCCTGGTGGGGAGCATCTCATTTAATTCATATAAGTAGTCTTATAAGCTCCCGTTCCCGTTATCGACTATCTGTCTGTCTGTCTGTCTGTCTGACCCGGCCCGGCATCGCCCAGCTCCTGGTGTGGAGCATCTCATTTAATTCATATAAGTAGTCTTATAAGCTCCCGTTCCCGACTGTCTGTCTGTCTGTCTGTCTGTCTATCTGTCTGTCTGTCTCTCTCTCTCTCTCTCTCTCTCTCTCTCTCTCTCTCTCTCTCTCTCTCTCTCTCTCTCTCTCTCTCTCTCTCTCTCTGTCTGTCTGCCTGTCTGTCTAATCATTTATTGGTTGCAGTTAGAACATCCTTAGATAAACGAAGACCAACTTACAAAAAGCATTAGAAAGAGCACTTGAAAGATCTTTACATCTTCCCCAACAATTAACTTGGGTAAATGGAGCGGCGGCAGCAGCAGCAGCAGAAGAAGCAAAAGGAGGAGTAGGAGCTGGGAGGAGGAAGAGGGAGGTGGAGGAGGGAGGAGGAGGAGGGAGGAGGAAGAGATAGGCGGAGAGAGGAGGAGGAGGGAAGAGGAGGGAGGAGGAAGGAGGAGGAGGAGTAGGGAGGAATAGGAGGGAGGAGGAGGGATTAGGAGGAGGAGGGAGGAGGTAGGAGAAGGAGGAGGAGGGAGGAGGAGGAGGGGGAGGAGGGAGGAGGAAGGAGGAGGAGGGAGGAGAAGAACGCAGGAGGAGGAGGGGGAGGAGGAGGAGGGAGGAAGAGAGGGAGATGGAGGAGGAGGAGGGAGGAGGAGGAGAGAGGAGGAGGAGGGAGTAGGCGGAGGGAGAAGGAGAAGGAGGAGGAAGAGGGAGGAGGGGGAAGAGGGAGGAGGAGGAGGGATGTGGAGGGAGGAGATAGAGGGAGGAGGGGAGGGAGGAGGAGAGAGGATGAGGAGGGAGGAGGAGGGATGAGGAGGAGAGAGGAGGAGGAGGGAGGAAGAAGTAGGAGAAGGAGGGATGAGGGGGAGGACGTAGGAGGAGGAGGAGGGAGTAGGAGGAGAAGGGAGGAGGAAGGAAGAGGAGTGATTAGGAGGAGGGAGGAGGGAGGAGGTAGGAGGAGGAAGAGGGAGGAGGAAAGAGGAGGAGGAAGGAGGACGAAGACGGAGGAGAGAGAGGGAGGAGGGAGAGGGAGGAGGGAGAGGGAGGAGGGGAAGAGGAAGAGGGTAGGAGGAGGAAGAAGAGGAGGAGGATTATAACGCATATGCCTGTAGATAACTAGCTGACTCGGCCCGGCTTCGCCCAGTCCCTGGTGGGGAGCATCTCATTTAATTCATATAAGTAGTCATATAAGTTCTCGTTCCCGTTACCGACTGTCTGTCTGTCTGTCTGTCTGTCTGTCTGTCTGTCTGTCTGTCTGTCTGTCTGTCTGTCTGTCTGTCTGTCTGTCTGTCTGTCTGTCTGTCTGTCTATCTGTCTTATCCGGCCCGGCTTCGCCCATCCCCTGATGGCGAGCATCTCATTTAATTCATATAAGTAGTCATATAAGTTCCCGTTCCCGACTGTCTGTCTGTCTGTCTGTCTGTCCGTCCCTCCCTCTCTGTCTGTCTGTCTGTCTGTCTGCCTGTCTGTCTAATCATTTATTGGTTGCAGTTAGAACAACCTTAGATAAACGAAGACCAATTTACAAAAAGCATTAGAAAGAGCACTTGAAAGATCTTTACATCTTCCCCCAACAATTAACTTGGGTAAATGGAGCGGCGGCAGCAGCATCAGCAGAAGAAGGAAAAGGAGGAGTAGACAACTGCAGCGAAAAGGTGGGTCTGTCTATCTATCTGACCCGGCGTGGCTTCGCCCAGCTCCTGGCGGGTAGCGTCTCATTAAATTCATACAACAAAAAAAGTAACTTAAAAGAATGTCCTTCCACACACCATCCATTATTTTTAATGAAAACTCTTTCTAATCACCTGCATGACTACAGTAACTTCTTAAGCAAAAAAAGATGAGTTACAATGTTATGCATTGTGCATTATTTTTATGAAAACTTTGAAAATGCCTTACAGATTGTATCATTATTTATTATAACTCATATGCCGGTACATAACTATGGACACAGAGTTTATAAATCTTTGAAAACGATGCAACAATATGACTATAAGATATACAGAAAAGTTATTAAAAGTTATGCCCCTTGAAATAACTTTTCTAGAGTTAAGTCCCCTTGCTATATAGAAATTATAATGAAAAATTAAATAATATTAAGTAAGCAGCCGATTTTACACTAAAAAAATATCACAGTTGGCAGCGCGGCAATGAGAGGAAGACGTGTAGAAAATTTCATCTCAATCGGATGGACCGTTCGCGAACGCATAAAGGACATACAGACGATCCTTATTTATATATAAGACTAGCTGACACGGCCCGGCTTCGCCCAGTCCCTGGTGGGGAGCATCTCATTTAATTCATATAAGTAGTCATATAAGCTCCCGTTCCCGACTATCTGTCTGTCTATCTATCTGACCCGGCGTGGCTTCGCCCAGCTCCTGGCGTTGAGCGTCTCATTAAATTCATACAACAACAACAAAAAATAACTGAAAACAATGTCCTTCGACACACCATCCATTATTTTTAATGAAAACTGTTTTTAATCACCAACATGACTGTATATAACTTCTTTAAGCATAAAAAGATGAGTTACAATGTTATGCATTAAGAATTATTTTTATGAAAACTTTGAAAATGCCTTAAAGATTATATCATTATTTATTATAACTCATATGCCGGTAAATAACTATAGACAAAGAGTTTATAAGTCTTTGAAAACCATGCAACAATATGACTATAAAGTATATAGCAATGTTATTAAAAGTTATGCCCCTTAAAATAACTTTTACATAGTTAAGTCCCCTTGCTATATTGAAATTATAATGAAAAATGAAATATTAAATAATATTAAGTAAGTAGCCGATTTCACACTAAAAAAATATGACAGTTGGCAGCGCGGAATAAGAGGAAGACGTGTAGAAAATTTCATCTACAATCGGATGGACCGTTCGCGAACGCATAAAGGACATACATACACACATACATCCTTTTTTATATATAAGATGTGGACTTTCAGCCTGTTATGTCTTGTGCCGAGTCTGAAGATTGGAAGGATTGTTACTTATTCTCTGTGGTCGAGTTGGCGGTTTTTATCATCTTTCGCGTGCCCTGGATGCTCCTAATTCCCATTTGGTTCTATAATTGCTTTCTATAAATCTCTTGGCATGATGCCATTTGTAGACGGGTATTTCGTTTTAATTACAATAGAAAATTCTCGATTCACATCGTTCACAGAAAATATGTTTTGTCATTGTGTTTATGGGTGTTATATATGTTACACATATACATTTGGAAAATAAAAATTGATTAAACAAATAATATTTTGGTGTTTTGTATTGAGGACCTATGGTATGTTATTTTTTGGCTACGTAATGAGAAAACTAAATTGGAGAACTTGGAGACAACTGGCAAGATCGAGGGAAAGAAAACCAGGGGAAGGCAGAGAAATAAATACCCGGAGGGCTTGGCCATGTCTATGGTCGAGACAAGAACACTGAGTTGATCAACGACTCTGGTGATCGTATGAGATGGCAAAACATGACCTCCCACGATTATTTGCGTGGCACATAATGAATAAATGGTATGCTATTTCCGCAGAAAATGATAAATCAATTTCGTGTCAGTTTAAATGTAAGTTCTTTGTCTCATCTCATCTCATCATGTTCCTCTTGTACGTTGCGGTGTCGAGGTGAAGTATAAACATCGTGAGAGTGCCCGATTATGGGCTTCATGTATCGATATTCCCATGGACTCTGCTATTCCCTCCGTCCAACGTTTACGTGGTCGGCCTCTTCGTCTGTTTCCATCTGGTCTGTATATCATTGCTTGTTGTGGTATGCTGTTGAGTGGTAACCTACTTGCATGGCCAAACCATTTGACTTGCTGCTTTCTAATAAAATATAGTGCTGCTATAATCCCCACTTTAGTCCTGATTTCTTCATTTCTGATCTTATCTCTTCTTGATACGTTGAGTATTCTACTCAGGAATCTTTCTGTTGTTGTGATTTTTCTTTTCTCTTTTTCTGTCATTGTCCAGGTTTGGCATTGGTAGCAGAGAGTTGGTAGGAAGATTGTGTTGAAAAGTGCTTCATTGGTAGCATAGAGTTGGTGGGAAGATTGTGTTGTGAAGTGCTTTCTTAGTAGTTACTGATACAATTTCTTAGTGTAATAGTATTATTGCACAAATTATTCCGTCAGCGTCAAGAAGTGTAATACAATGACAAATGAGTGTATTGCATGAAGAACATTACTTTACCAGAATATTCGGATGTATTGAATACGGAATTAGAGATACAACTAAAGATACAAGACGCAAACCAATTTAAGAGGCCTTTTTTGCGCTCGCTCGCTTTGGACTCAAGCGTAGTCCATACACATTACTTCTAAGTGGCACTGAACTGAATTTTGCGCTTGGATAACTTTCCCTATTACCAGTTTCCCTAGCTATCAGGAGAACCCACTCCAAGTTCAGCGGTACTTGTAATTTACGTCCCAAGTCAAAGACGAGAAGTCAACATTTTAGCCCAAATGTCTGGTGTAGGGGTTAAACTCCTTATCTCGGCATCAACACACCGGATGTTTAAGAATGCACCTTCTTATCCATTCGGCCAAGCGGTTTAAAAATAGGGTTTAAAAGGTAAGAGAAAAGAGAATGCGTGAACAGTCATCTGCAAATGTTAGTATCCTTCCAACCCCTGGTGCTTCGAAGCTTACAATCTCTCTCCTACACACATTGAAAAGCACAGGTGAAACTTCCGACCCCTGTGGTAGTCCAGGGGTTATGATACATGGCTTCAAAGGTCCATGTACCCAGCCGAAGAGCCACTCTAGCGAGAATACACAAAACAGCTGCAATCCAGTTCACCAACCAAGAACAGACTGTCATCTCATGAGAGCGTACATCAAAATATCATATCTGACTCAGATCTACGCGTCCTCGAGTGCTGCCAAGCCGCCGTCTCCTGTCTGTTTTGGAACCCTTCATAAACATCATAGGCAAAAGTGGCTGCATTTGACCAAGTATCCTTCCTTTGTGGGTAACTTCCCAAACCATTCGGTGGAGGGGGGGGGGGGGGGGGGGGGGGGGGGCTTTTCGCTTTCTAAATCTGAAGCTTAACAGAAACGAACGATCTTCTCCAGCATCTTGCTAAATGTGTTCTCTAGGGTGATAATCCTGAACCCATTTAACACTGAAGAATGGGTAAAGTTAGTTGGGTGTCTTTTACGTTGCTGTCACCCCCAGGATGTTTTGGCTATTTGACATTTATTAGGCAATTTTACGATCAGTAGTTTGTCATTGCTTTCGAAACGGCAGACGCCTCATATTATCGAAATCAACGAAAACCAGACTGCTTCCGGATCGACTCTATTAGGACACAAAACTGCTCCATGCGTACGATATGCTGATGATAAGAGGAAATTGTGGCATCCTGACGACCTTCGGAGTGATTTTGGGATTAAACAGAAATCAGTAAGTCTCTTAAATGGGTTCGTCCAGCAAACAGACAATCTCAAAACAACGAATAAACACAAAATATAAGAAAGACATTTGTCAAAGGAAAACATACCTAGAGATACAAATGAACAAATCGAAACGAGTCATTATCATCAAACACAGAAATTTAGTTAAAAGTTAATTGCGTGTCCTTTAAAGAACGTCACAATCATCATCATTATGTGTCGTGCAGATAAGTGTGGGTGGTCATGTTGCACCACACGATCACCAGTCATCGATCAGCTCTGTGTATCTGTCTCGATTATGCCATGTAGCCTGGCTATCAAGATATTTAACTTTCTGCCTTTCATTTGTTCTTTTCTCCTTAATCTTGCCAGTTGCCACCAAGTACTCTAGCTTATTTCTTCTCATAATGTAGCCAACAAATATTTTGACTGTCTACGCTTTAAAAAATGAGACCAAACTAGATGATGATGCCCTCAACGCCATAGAGGCCCTACCAACTCTTGACCACCTGGACACACTTCCCACCATAACAGAAGTTAAGTGTGCTATAAATGAACTTGCATCTGGTAAGGCTCCAGGTAAGGATGGGATTCCAATAGAGGTTATCATGAGTGGGCAAGACACACACACTCTGCAGATCAACCAGCTAATAGAACTATGCTGGCGGGAAGGACAAGTCCCACAGGATTTCAAAGATTCAAGCATCATAACACTGTACAAGAACAAGGGCGATCGGAGCGCCTGCAACAACTATAGTGTCGTGTGTGTAAAGAATGAATGTCGTAGTAGTTACTTGTTCTTCTTTACCACTTCAGTGTCGTCCCTGCAGTGAAGGGAATCAACACCCACATTATTTTTTAATCCAATATCTCTATCCTGGAGATATCCAGCAGACTCCGTCCACACACTCCTTCAATCTGAAGAACACCTTCCTCTCACTCTTACTCACCCCTGGATCATGCCCCCTCTCATTCTTCCCCCACATAACATACTTGACACTCTAGCCTCAACAAATAAAACAAGAAATGTATTAAAGCAAAGAGTATATTGTAGAGAAGTGGGTGTGTGTGTATAAGGTGTAGAATGTGTGACGTGTACTCTAAAGTGTCTATAGACTCAGATCAGTGTTCAGGAGTATAGTCATTCTCATCCCTGTGCTGAAAACACACCAGCACCATGTATCCCATACAGGTAGTCTCACCCAGGTGATGCTCCTCCGGTCACGTGAAGACTTCCTCCGTTGTCTCTTGAACCACTAGATGCTTGGGACACCCATGACAAATACTGTCCAATGAGAGTCTTCAATCTGATTCACACTATGAATTTCCTCTGTTATTTAACTCATTGTTAATCAGAAAATTCTAACCCTATTGTCAATGTTATTGGGGAAATCTCAATGGATCTAGTGTCACTGGTTGTAAAGATTCCCCATATTAACAACCACAGTCTAAATTTTCTCTGTATCAGTATAACTTTGGTGTGAATGTTCCTGGTATCAATAGTGTATCTCTACAATGATATGACTGTTCAGTGATACAATTGTCACTTGATAATCTCATCAGCATGTCCTGCTCAGCAGAAGCCAGTTCCCGCAAACCAACTTGGGTATAAGCCCAATGTAGCGCCTTCTCAGCAACTTCTGTCTTCAATTCTGAGCCATCATCTTCTAAAATGTGTTAGCTTCACTCTTGAAAATCATAGAACACATACGTGGACCTGTAACTGGAAACCTGTAGAATAGAGAAACTATGGTGAGGGCAAACTCAGTCCTGGCCGGAATTAGGTAAGTGTAGGCCAATAACAGCACTCAGATCTATAACAGAGATCCGATCTCCGTCATACGGCCAAATAACTCAATCTTATGATCTGAGACATGGCAACACCAGGAAAGAATAAAGGAACGGGTAGAAACCCAGCAGATGCCCTACTGGAAGATCCTACTATTTCACATACCTCTTCCCCCTCTCAACCATCTTTAATCTCTCTAATTATTATTCCACTACATTGTCCTCAACTCCCTGAGTAAAATGATATATCACACAAGCTAGTTGAAGCCACACAATAGGATACCAGTGCCGACGCTCCTATGATACTTTCTAGCACCGCACTAATAGAACATTCTATCACTAATCATAATACATTATATCACTGCACCTATAATACATTAGATCACCGCACAGCACTGTACTCTATTCCTAATCATACTCTTAAATTAGATATTATAAATTGCCTACCATATGCCTATTTCAGTTGCTACTCGAGAAACTATTCAATCAGACTGGATCTATGTCCGCGGATAACTATCCCCACTTAGACATCATAGTCTCTCTCATGTAACGCAACTCGAAATAATGCACCGATCCTAACACTTCAGAATGTTTTTCTCGACTCCCTCCACCTGTTTACCGCAACTGGGTTTTATATGGGTGCTTGAGTGACGTCACCAAAAAGTCCAGACGTCAATCAGTCCAGAATCTGGCTTTGTCCTCCTGTTTCTAGACTAACCGGAGTCAATTCGCTGACAAGTTCACTTTCATCTGGGAAATTCTTTGTCTCATACAACAAAGATCCTGGCTGTCTGTGAGCCAGAGACCTTTCCCCCATATCACAGAATCCTTCCGACCTCTGGCAGACATTGTGTCCATCACTTTCAACGGCCGATTCCCGCCCTGCCGACAGATGACGCCAGTGCACGTCTCTCGAACAACAACCTGTCAACAAATTGTCGACCGTGTGCAGACATCGCGACGTGACTCACTTTGATCTCATTCCCTACAACATCAAAGGGTTGCTGTTTTTGCAGACTAAGGTCGGGTCTAGTCTGTCATTGATCGAACTAACAAGTTTATTCTGCGACATATAGGGGTATCTCACTTCTGTGTATTGTTGGAAAAGTATTTGCCAGAATTGTTCTGCGCAGACTTCAAGTCCTAGGAGATCAAGTCTACCCCGAATCATAGTATGGCTTTCGACAGAACCGGTCTACCTATTGATATGATATTCTCATTGCGACAAATGCAAGAAAAATGCCGTGAACAGAATCAACCACTGTTTATTGCCTTCATCGACCTCGCAAAGGCATTTGATTTGGTTAGTCGTGAGGATCTGTTCAAGGCACTAAAGAAGATTGGCTGCCCACCAACTCTTTTGTCCATTGTGGAATCGTTCCACACAGGCATGAAGGGTATTGTCACGGAGCGGTGTTATATTGATGTATACTGGTTACTGGATATAACTGTCTCCCTCTCCTTTCTTCTCAGGCTCTGGTCGACTAGTTTATGTTCTAGGGGCAGGTTGACCTTGAGGGTCACCGGACCAACGGCCAAGACCGTCTTTTCGTCAAAGACCAACACAGTCAAACGAAGGAACAGCCACTCAGGAACACTCCGTAGAACGATGAAAAGATGAGTTTATTTGCTTCAGGACGCTGTGTTAACCACGGTATACAAGCACACCATCAGTCGGCCGCATCTTGCGTTAACTACCATCTAACTGATGCAATGTACTCCCGCCACAGACCATTCCTGACTCACTCTCACGCCTCCTTATAGTGTCCCTATTGTGACCACGTATCCCCTTTGTGTGTGGCTGGCGTCCGGTGCTATCACCTACCGCGGGTCAGACTCCCAGCATCTTCCCGGCAGGTACGGTCGGCGTTCGAAGCGAAGTAGCCGTATTAAAATTGCCTAGCACATGACATCGACGGCTTTCTGTTGAGGAGTCTTAGTGAATGAGCGTATATGTTGTCGTCTGGTTGAACTAGTGAGTGTTAGTGAGCGAAGAGTGTTGGAGCATCTCTGTGAAATGTTTCCTAATGGCAGGTCTGAGATGAAGCGTCTGTTCGTGTTGAAGTGTAGAGCTGAAGTGTGTCCTTGCGACAGTCGCGTTGTCAAACAACACGACTTCATGACGTAGCTTTCACTGTGCTACTTAGTGCTCTAATTTGTTGTTCTATCTGTTTTTGTTAACTGACATGTGTGCAACTCAGTTCTTAATCTAGACGCCTGTCATTTACCATATGACAGGTATAATCAAGTTTTATGGTGCAACTTCAGAAGAGTTTGAAATCAAGAGTGGAGTTAAACAAGGTTGTGTACTAGCTCCCACCCTCTTTGAAATATGCTTTTCACTTCTACTGAAATATGCCTTTCGTGATCAGGATGGTGGTATATACATTCACTCACGTTCAGATGGCGGCCTCTACAATGCTCAGAGATTGAAGGCCAAGACCAAAATTAGGAAGGTACTGATCAGAGAGTTGCTTTTTGCAGATGATGCTGCAGTTACGACCCACTCTGAGGAAGAATTACAATGTCTACTATCTGCATTCTCCAGTGCTTGTTCTGAATTTGGTTTAACAATTAGCAAAAAGAAGACACAGATTATGTCACAAGGTGCACATGTGGTACCATCAATCTTTATTGACGACGCCGAACTAGAGATGGTAGACCATTTTACATATCTAGGATCAGTGGTAAATAGCAAATTATCCCTAGATCAGGAAATCAACATCCGGATTGGTAAGGCAGCAACAACAATGAGCGGGTTAAGAAAAAGAGTCTGAGAGAACAGGAAGCTTACTGCCAAAACAAAAGACATGGTATATCATGCCTGTGTCCTTAGTACTCTTTTTTATGGCAGTGCTTGCTTGCTTGTGTTCATTGGCTTGAGCTCCAACGCAAAGTCCTGTATGTCTGATGAAGGCATCCTGTTGTCCAACATCAGTGTGATGTCATACAGGACCTGAGGTTTGCGTGAGTATCCGTTGTCCCATGTCTGGCTTATTGGTGTGCAGACTGGTGGTTCCTCGCCATACAGGCAGGCACTCTCCGACTTCGGAGGAATCGGCGATCCTATTGACTTCAGCCAGGACCCCGAAGGGACCTGTTGCCCAGGACGCTCGGCGAGGACGCGTCAATAGGTCTTGGCCAGTATATAACCCGGCCCTGGTGCCTTGGAAACACCTCTGCGTTATGGCAGTGAAGCCTGGACAACTTACTCACACCAAGAGAAACATTTAAACAGCTTTCATATGCGGTGTCTGCGAAGAATTCTTGGTATTAAGTAGCAAGACAAAATCACAAATACTGAAGTATTGGAAAGATCATGTTGTGTGACAGTTTATTTCATTCCCAGTCTTCGTAGACTTAGATGGATAGGACATCTTAGGAGGATGAACGATGGTAGAATACTAAAATACATCTATTTTTGATGAATTATCAAGAGATCTCAGGGTCGGCCTATACTACGATACAAAGATATATGTAAGCGGGACATGATTGATACAGGCATTGATAATGCTCATTGGGAGCAAGTCGCCGCTGAACTTGTTGCATGGAGGGCAAACATCAGAAACCGAATAAAGACAAAGGAGAAAATTATTGCAGATAAAGCACACACCGAGCTTGTTAGACGTAAGATGGTGCATGATGGTGGAAATGACCACGTGTTCACATGCACCCACTGTGGACGAACATTTACAGCGCGAATTGGCCTTATCAGTCACATTCGCTACCGCCATAGGTAATAGTTATTATGCCATTTTGAAGCACAAACTAGTCTGCCAAGACGGCAAGGTGCCAATGTATGTTTAAAAAAGTACAGGTTCTATGTAGCATTTCAACACTTTTTATTTTCCCCCTCATTTCAGTTGAGATTTTTTTTTTTTTTTTGGGGGGGGGGGGGGGGGGGGGGGGGGGGGGGGTTTCGTCAGTGTGTTTTCCATCTTGCAAAAGGCTTCCTATGTCATAGTAATGTTGTGCTCTAACCTCTTCAAGGCACTTTCCATCAGATGTTATGACTGTACATAACAGAAATTGTACCGATTCGTATGTTTAACAACATTCCCATTTATCAGTATATTAGATTGGGGTATTTCTGTCATCTTAGAGACTACCATAATCCCTGTCTTTTTAAAATTTAATTCGAACCCTAGTTGTTCACTGTGTACTATAATCTCATCTACTAAATGTTGCAGATCTTTTTCAATGTCTGCAATCAATACTGCATCATCTGTATATATAATATTATTGACGTTATGTTACCTCCTCCCCCAATGGCGATTTCTTTCATATCTTCTAAATTTCTGAAAAATGTTTTCACTGTATATGGAAAACAAGTCTGGAGACGTTACACATCCCTGTCGCACATTTTCTTAACAGCTTGATATGGACCTACTTCTGTATCAATCTTTATGGCAGCTTTTCAATACATGTTTTTGTTTTACAAATCCATCAGTTTGTAGATCTGTAAGCATCTTAACCATGTCGACATGTCTTACTTTATCGAAAGCTTTTGTGTAGTCAATGAAACAAAGATGTAAGTCTTTGGTTACTTCTATCGAACGCTGCTTTAATGTTCTCAGCAAATAGACAGTATTAACTGTAACCTAGAATTCTATAGTAGTAGTCCTTCAGTAGTAAATGAAATATCATAATGTTCCTCTCTTGTATCGTTATAATGGTCTTCCACACAATCTGACCATGTATTTACAATCTGATATTTTTTTTTTCTATTATGATTTTGCCATCTTTGGTTAATGTGTATGTTCTTTTTTTTTTTAATGATGTCATTAATTCTTTTGTGCAGTAATTTGGTATTCCGGGTGTTATGTTAGTTTTCAATTTTCATGCAATTTTCCTCAAGCCACTCTTCTTGTGCCTCCTTGCAAAATTTTCTCATTTTCCTGTGAATCTCTTCTGATTGTTCATGCTTATTTTAATTTGTTTCTTATTTCCTTTTAAGATATGATCCGTCATTCATTTCTTAACTCTCATCATCTTCGTTTTGGGGATAGTTTTTTTTTTTTTTTTGTGCAGTCTGGTTGTCCTGAGTTTTCAATATTTCCCATTTGTCACTGACATCTTGAAATATAACCTATAGATTAAAAGATGCCTCAAATGTGTTCTTTACTTCTATGTTGAATTTATCTTCATGTATCCATAAGATAACCATAAGAGAAACTACATGATAATTTATTGAGATCGTAGTAATAGTAGTATCTTTTGAAAGACCATTCATCGGATTTATTTGCAAGAATTTGAACTCAGCATCCCTGATTTTTGATGTCTAGGCCTACAGTAGAAATAATAGAATCATGTATCAATTAAAGCTATTGATTTGAGTCGACGTCTGTGCCATGAGGATAGCGATAGTGTTTTCATAATTCAGACTTAACAAGTTCGAAGCCGCACTCAATTTCGGTGCAGATCGCTTTTTTGTTGGTTTTCGCAAATGGCCCATAAATGCTGGGCTGGTTGCAGGTACTGCAAATGACATGCAACAAACTTTTAAAATTAATTATTCATATTCTCCTGTGCTGCTATTCTGAAACTATATTGGACTACCGATCTTTGCCAACCAGACTACATTCCTAGAACTCGACATTCAAATACACATGCCTCTTTCGAGGCATAACAGCCGCTGCAAACTGACAAGCTGGCAAGCACGCGAAGTCTGAATTTGGCAGCGAGAGCGGTAGCACCCACTGAAAGAAACAAATATGTGTGGACAGACAGACAGACAGACAGACAGACAGACAGACAGGCAGGCAGGCAGGCAGGCAGAGACAGATAAATAGAGAGACAGATACATACATAAACAGAGATAGAGTCATAGAGAGAGAGACAGAGAGAGACAGTTGCAGAGAGAAGGGGAGAGACAAACAGAGAGTCACAGAGAGAAGTCACGAAAGACTCCTTTGGTCAACAACCGCACCTCGGTTTCTATATTCCAGTCTACTTGGTTATTTCTTAACTGCGGATTACATAGAATCAGAACGAGAGAATGAGATAAAGTTGACCAACTTTCCATCATATAAGTCCATTTTGCTCTCCGTCCGTATATTATCACCACCGACATCAAAACCGAGTTACAGGGGTATCACCAACTCCGCATGAGAAGAGTGAGCAGAGATACTTTGAGCTGGTTGCTGCATTGGAGTACTAAGCACGAATGGGAATACTCAAGTGCCCGAATGAAGATAACATAACGTGATAACATAACGTTCGAAGCTGTGTAAGGCAAACCACACATACACACACCCTCACACGCACGCGCGCACACACACACACACACACACACACAAACACACACACGCACACACGTCTCGAATGGTAGCTAATTTTATTTACAGATAACAATTATTGTTTGTTCTTTTAGTTTAAGAATTCTCTGGAAGACTGTCAACTACACTCTTAGTTTCAATGCATTGGCGTTAAGGTCACATGAGCCCTGAAAACGACTTTCGTCTAGGCAAGTGATGTTGGCTGAGATACGTTTATTCTACCTCGGCACACAGGTACTGTGTTGAGTTTAGCTAAGAACCAACATCACTGCACTCAGGACATTTCCATACGCGCTTCGTCCCCTCGTTCAACAGCCAGCGAAGAGACACAACACTAATTGTTACACCTAGGTACTATCTCTACAGGGACCTGTGTTGCAAATCTCTCCGTCCTATCCCCTAGCCCGGAAACTGCAATTTCACATGCGCGGAGAGGTACATTACGATGAAATCAGATCAAAATTCAGCACAGTACATACGTACCGACTGTGATTAGGCGTAGGTCGGTAGTGTTTCTTTCACAGGATTTAGGTATTTCATTGTCTACATACTCCAACCCAAGGTGAATATTTAGAGATCAGTGATGGCTGAAACTTGCATCATTTAAAATGCCCAGTGAACAAATATTAAGTCATATACAACTGCTATAATCAGCCTTGTCAGTAAACGACCAACCACTTACTCCAGTACCTTCTTGGCCATTAATATTGAATAACAATCAGTGATCAGTTTCACTCAACACTGTTTACGAATTATTAAGTAAATCAATGTATTGACTTATAGATTCCCAGACGATCTAGAAGCAGATACATTCGTATCATTGCACTAGCCAGTCATTTAGAATTTCACGACCAATAAGGCTGCAGTAAACTATGTAGGTATAGAATGAAAAGAGGGGCTGAGTAGTCTCGAGGTATGGTATCCGCCTCGAGTGCTGGAGGTCCCGGGTTCAGGCCCCGGTGAGGACCGGGATTTATTAAAAAAATCCACCTGGACTTCCAGTAATAAAATTTCCCCTGGTCTCTGGGTAGTGAGATCGGATGCCCGTTGTATTGTTGCGCACGTAAAAAAAAATACCCTTGACAGTTGGAAATCGAAAAAGAGTAGCTTAACGGCGCTGCCCGGGCAAAATTCCGAGTTAAAAATCTACCCAAAGTGTTTCAGGATCCTCGCCGATGCAACGGAGTTCGTGCATTGAGCTGAGTTTCTCCAGACTCAGGTTTGAGTTAGGAGGAAAACGGAGCACTTATGGGTTAAACCGTGTGCCGTGATGTTGATCCATTGACTAAATTAAACTAAACTAAACTAAACAGAATGAAAAGAACAGAGACAGGAGAGGGGATTAATGCGCAATCCTGCAACAAAACAAATTATCCCAGTGGGAGAGCTGATTTCTACTGAGCGAGTGTAGTCTGTGTAGGTATGCATTTCCTTTAACCATCGACAGGCGCGAAGAGGCAACATGGCAGCAACGATGTCTGCCGAGGTATCGCCATAGCGAACAGCTGATGTGGAGGCGGCTAGAGAGGCAAAACGACCGGGAAAGCGGCTAGATTTCCCATGATTATATAAGAAGGTGACGTGAATGTCACGATGCTTGAGGTATACAATGCTCTTCTCCCCGAGGGCGACTGGATTCCCCACGATTATATAAAAAGGTGATATGAACATCGCGATGCATGAACTGTACAATGTTCTCCTCCGCGAGGGCGGGATGGTCTGTTGGTAGGCATACATAGCAACGTATTTGTGTGATCAGTGCGAGAAATGTTTCGCGTATCTCCAAACTGGAAGTCAGAATGGGAATTTACGATACAAGAAACACACCCGTAGTCATTACCTGTATGAGCCCGCCCTCGAAGTGTTTCAAGAAGATAAAGAGGCCGAAACACTCGACAAAGGGGAACGACTTCTGTCGATCGGAAGCCCTCTGCATTGTGCTTGCTCTGACGTGGAGTTTGAATACATTAAATAATGTTCTTCTTCTTTCGTTCGCCTGAAATATGTTTATAACTGCAATGTTGTCTCTTGTATGAATCTAAGTCTTTTTTATTTCACTCAGCGGTCCATAGAGTTTGTATCTTCCACTGTTGTCTCTCTAGGCCAGAAGGTTCGCCTGGATATGTTGTAGTTTGGGCAATCCTGGAGTATGTGCTCTGCTGTCTGCGACACCAAACCACATGTGCACATGGATGAGTCACCAATCTTGAATTTTGTATATATGTGGTTGCGTAATCTATTGTGTCTTGTTCTGAGGCGCAGAAGAATGACCTGTTCTGGTCTGTCCATAACATTAAATAATGTGATCTGTCCTTTGTGGACGTTGGGGAGCAACACCAGGCCTAAGTTGATTTTCTTAGCAATTTTGCGTTCAGTAGTTTGCCATTGATTTTGGACGAGAAGTCATTGATCAACCAATGGGATCAACACCTTGTGCCGCATTTATTGAAAGACAGAAGATCAAGTGGTTTGGCCATCTCGTTAGAATGCAGCACCATCAACTACTACCACTGGCCTTACGTCAAAAATCATCTGCGACGAGATGAAGAGGACGCCCAAGAAGAAAATGGATTGACGACATCATAGACAATGTACACACGGAATGACACTATCTAATGAATGCCACCCACAGGGCGCTGGAGCGCTAACTATCCTTCCCCACGCCGCTTGACGGCAAAAGTGGAAGATGATGATGATGAGTCAACATTGGTGCCCAGATGACAGGTGTAGGGATTACACTCCTTACCCCACCAAAAGCGCACCGGAAGTTTAAGAAAGCGCATAAAGCCCTACGGCCACGTAGGTCTAATAATAATATCTATACATTTCAATGTAATTAAATCCATCCTCCTCCTGCTATAAATATGAAACAGAATTATCACGAAGGTGACATTTCTAAGTTCTAACCCCGGAAACCAAATATGGCCGGTTGTTTGCGATATGAGGGGTTGTGACAGAAGCCTTTCAGCACGTTATTGTGTTTGATTACTTTGGATTGTATTATTTTTGTTAACAGGTTGGTGTCTTTGTAAGTGTAGTATGTCGTTTTGTATCTTTGAACTGTTATTTGTTTGAATTTACTGTTCTAACTCTACGTGAAGATACATAACTCATAACATAATTCATACTTGAGTATTACTTGTTTGACTTTGATTTGAAGTTCAAGTTACGGCCACGATCAAGAAATGACTCACTGAGTGAATGAATGGCGAATGATTTAGTGCTGTGCCACTAGTCTACATCTACTGGCACTAACAAATAACAAACTAGGACTTGAACAAATACTTTAGCTTATTCTGGAAGTGTCTAGGAAAGTTATAGTTAGTTAGTCTTTCCTCTTGAGCCTAAGGCGGCGCATAGGGCAGAAGTCCTGTCTCTCCATGCCTGGCGGTTCGCTGCTATCTGTTGTAGATCTTGGATATTTGCTTGGCCGTTGAATGAGCCTTCTCTAATGATGGTTCTACGCAGGGTCTCTCTTGGTCTTCCCCGTTTTCTTTTCCCTACTGGTGACCATATGAGGGCTTGGTAGGGGAGTCTTGACTTGTCCATTCTGAGTACATGGCCGATGTAGTTCCAACGGCGTCTTCTTATGAAATTGGATACTGTATCTTGCTTAGTCTCTTGTCTTATTTGCGAATTGGTTCTGAAGTCTGTCCAGTGGATGTTTAGAAGTCTTCTAAGACATTTGTTCTCAAAATTGTCTAATTTTTTATCTAAAGCTACCGTTGATTTCCAACTTTCACATCCATACGTTAACACTGGAATCACACAAGAGTTGAAGATTTTAAGTTTTGTGTGTTTGCTGAGTGTCTTTGACTTCCAGATGTTTGACAGTTTATTGAAGGCACTAGATGCCAGTGCGATTCTAGATGATATTTCTGGTGTTGAGTCCCCTGTAGATGTCATTTTGCTTCCTAGGTATGTGAAGCTGTTGACTTTTTCAAGAACGTAGCTGTTCAATTTGGTGTCATCTGAACTGTTGGTAAGATCAATAGTCTTTGTTTTTGTGGTGTTAATTTGGAGACCAATTTGCCCTGAAACATTTTGGAGGTGGTTTATTTTCTCTTGGGCATCCGGGTGTGTTGAACTCAAAAGCACTATGTCGTCGGCAAAGTCCAGGTCTTCTAGAATTTTGTCAACCCAATGGATACCCATATTTGTGTTGTTTGTGCATTTGCGCATGACCCAATCGATAGCTATTCCAAAAAGCATCGGTGATAAGACACAACCCTGTTTCACTCCTGTTTCGACTGAGAACCAGTCAGAGTTGCCTGTTTCTGTTCTTACGCAGCAACGTGTTTCTTTGTAGAAAGATTTTATGACGTTGGTATATTTGGTAGGAAAACCATAGATGTTAAGTAGATTCCAAAGTGAAGGACGGTGGATACTGTCGAAGGCTTTTGAAAGTCGACAAAGTTGGTGATTAATTTCGACTGGAATTCTACGGAGTCTTCAATGATTATTCTAAGGGTGAAAATGTGGTCTATGCATGACCGTTTTGGTCTGAAGCCTGCTTGTTCTTCTCTGAGCCTTTCATCTATCGCCTTTTTCAATCTCTCAAGTAACATGCTACAAAAAAGTTTTCCTGGTACTGACAATAGAGTGATACCACGCCAATTATTGCAATCAGACATATCGCCCTTTTTAGGCAGTTTGAAAATTACACCATCTTTCCACTGTTGTGGTGGGGATTCGCTTTGCCAGATTTCATTGATCAGCTGTAACAAACGTTGTAAGGTGTTCTCATCTGCTGCTTTGAGCATTTCTCCTGAGATTTCATCTTCACCAACAGCTTTGTTGTTCTTCAATTTTTTGATGGCTGCTTTAATCTCTTCCATGGTGAATGACTCACAGGAGGCATCTAGTGGGGGCATAGTAATTTCTCCATCCAGGTTCGGAACAGTGTCAGGCCGCGGTCTGTTTAATATTTCTTTGAAATGTTCTGCCCATCGTTGCTTTTGAAGGTCATCGGATAACAATTGATTGCCTTGTTTGTCTTTGAATGGGTATATTTGGTGTAGGCGAGTGATTGCATAGTTTGCTTCATGATATGGAATTACGGCTCTGTTGTTTCCAGTTCTGGCAGCTTCTTCGGCGTCGGAGGCCAGGCTGTGAATAAGTTCTGTTTGTCTTTTCGTGCGCTTTGATTTCACCTCTTTATCCAACATAGAGTATTTTTGCTTATGGGTTTCATATGTAGATGTGTCTTTCGCAGAAAGAAGTGTTAGTTTTTGCTTGTTTTCTTTCTTGTATCTTCGTCCAGGTGTTATCGCTTAGGCCACTTCTTCTTCTGTCTTTGTACGTAGCCCGACTGTGTTTGTTGCAGCATTTAGCAAGGTAATTTTTTAGGAAATTCCAATTTTCTTCAATGTTGTTTTTAATATTCGCATTGCTCGATACACTTTCTTTGTTAGCATAGCTGCTTCGCACCTCTGAATTGAATGCGAGTTGGTGTTCTTTAGTCAGTAGGGACTGTGAGTTTATTTTCTTAGTTCTGGGGTGATCTGTGCAGAGTCTTGAGCTTTATTTTTAGTTTGGCAATGCAGAGATTGTGATCACTGCCAGCATCTGCACCTCTGTAGGCTCTGACGTCTTGTACTGATGAACGGAATTTGGCATTAATGCAAAAATGGTCTATCTGATTTTTTGTGATGTTATCAGGCGAGTTCCACGTGACTTTGTGTATATCTTTGTGTGGAAATAAAGAGTTTGCTACTATCAGATTTGTTATTTCACAGAATTCTAGTAGTCTCTCTCCGTTTTGGTTCATATCCCCTAAGCCGTGAATTCCCATATATCTCTCAACACCCTTATTGTCAGACCCTATCTTGGCATTGAAATCACCCATTACAACAACAATGTCGTGCTTGGGAGATGAGTTGATGGTACCAATTAGTTGTTCATAGAAATTATCTTTGTTGGTGTCTGTATCGTCGTTGGTAGGTGCGTAGCACTGGATGATTGTTAGCTTGAAATATTTCGTTTGGTAACGCGCTGTTATGATTCTATGTTATAAGCAAAGATATATTATTAATTCTTCTTGTGTGAATTACAAATTTAATTAATTAATGGTCTGTGCCTGTTCAAATTTAAAAGTTTAAAAAAGACTAATTTAATTAATAATATTTATACTATATACTCTATACTAATTGGATTGAAATACAAATTCAAATACGAACTTACCGAATAAGTTTTCTATACATAACCTCTTGCTTCCTAGGTGTGGACACACACACACACACACACACACACACACACACACACACACACACCCCCTCTCTCTCTCTCTCTCTCTCTCTCTCTCTCTCTCTCTCTCTCTCTCTCTCTCTCTCTCTCTCCCCCCCCCCCCCCCCCCCCAACCTTTCCCTAGCCAATCACCTAGGCACGGATGTTTACACATTATAATCGCTATTGTAATATAACTTATATAGAGTAAGAAATAAAACCCATAGTAATAATATCACATATCATAATTCATTCATCATGATCATCCATAAGTAAGTTTGTCCTGCACAGAACCTTGTACGGCACTCTTCCGAACGACGGTCCCAGATTATTTAGTGTGAAATGCATCCCTTATAGGGCCTCATAAGGTTATTTCCGGGGCAATGTGTTGTCAATCACTTACGTTTGAGAGTATCGTCGTCTGCTGGACACTAGACCAATCAACGTCTGAGTGTGTGGTGGACTGCTAGACCGATCAATGGATGCAATAAAGGTTTATTGGGCCCGGAAGGCCCTCACTGTCGTCGATATCCATATCTTGTGCTACCGATGAAAGTGAGGGCCCTCCGGGCTCAGACACATTTATTGTATCCATTGATCGGTCTAGCAGTCCGCAACACACTGAACCAGAAGTGATCGACAACACATTCAATGCTCGTTCTGATATGTACATCTTTTCTTTGCGTGGATATACCGTAACAAGAGTTTAGAACATGTTTTCCGACAGTGTTTACAACTTTAGTGCCACAATTTTCCACATATAACTGAAATATTATTGGTACGTATGTCCATTTTCTCAGTTCTATATTTTAGTTCATAATTTGTATTTTGTATTATATCAGCTAATGAGTCCCTGTAAGGGATGATTTTTACGCTAAATAATTTGGGACCGTCGTTCGGAAGAGTGCCCCTTGTACTTTAGTCTTTGGACATTTCTCTCTATAATAAAAGACAGAACACTTGCTTCTGGTGCTTGCTGTATAACTTATCCTACTATAACATCTTGAATCCATCTACATTGTGATCTCCCTCTTTTCTGCTTCCCTGGTAAACCTTGAACTTAATTCCATAGCTACCCATTCCAGACATTCAAATCTTTTTACACAAACAACAAAAATATTTAATAATCCTTATAATATTTGTTACAGTAACAACTCTTTTTCAGTTTTGAGATCTAGGGGAAAGACCTGTTTGTTGTCATTTTTATCCTTTAATGCTCAGGAGTGGCTGGCTAAGTGGTTAAGAATGCCAGGTTCTCCATTGGGAGACTCGGGTTTGAATCCTCGCTAAGGTGTGGATTTTTTTCTGTTGGGGGAAAAAAGAAAACCGTAACCTGCACAGTTCACAGCGACTGTACCACTAGCCAGGCGGCCTTAATTCCTCAGGCTCAAGATCCCCCCCTTCCCCTCCATCCTACACCGCAAGACAGTAGATGACAGTTTGATAGATGTTTTAATACACTTCTGTAACACTTATATTCAGAGATGTATATGGAGGTCAGCTAGGCTGCATGGATAATAGCGCCCGTTCTTACAAACATCCAGTGAGCTGATACTGATGTAGGGGGTTCAATTCCTACACCGCTCAATTGAACTAAAATGTTGGCTTCTCATCTTTGACTTCAGGATGTAAATTACTGTACAAGTATCTCACAAGTCGGAATGGGTTCGACTCCTAATGGTGAGGGACACAGGTAATAGGGACAGCTAATACACACGCAAAATTTAGTCCAGTGCTATTAGAAGTAGTGTGTATGGACTTTTCTTGAGTTAAAAGTGAGCGAGCACCCAAATAAAAGATAATTATCATCATGTGCTATGCCGATTAGCGTGGGTGGTCGTGTTTCGCCATCTCAATCGATCACCAGAGTTGTGGATCAGCTCAGTGTTCTTGTCTCGACCATGCCACGTGACCAAGCCATCCAGGATTTTACTTCTCTGCCTTTCCCTTGTTCTCTTCCCTTCGATCTTGCCATGTTGTCACCAAGTTCTCCAATTTATTTCTTCTCATATCATCATCATCATCATCAAGTGCCGTGCCGGCTGGCGTAGGCGTTCATGGCTCTCCATAGATCTCGGTCTTTGGTTTTCTGGATCAACTCTGCTGCTGATATTCCTCCATGCCACTGTCTCAATCCATCCAGCATCACTTCTCTTGGTCTACCTCTGCCTCTCTTCCCCTCGATCTTTCCAGTTGTTACGATGTTCTCCAATGCCTCTCTTCTCATCACATGACCGAGGAAAGCTGTTTGTCTCTGTCTTATTGTTGTATATAATGTTCTAGTTTCATTAGCCTGTTTCAGGCAGTCGTCGTTAGTTACTCTGGCAGTCCAAGGAATTCGCAACATTCGTCTCAGGAACCACATCTCTGTTGCTTCTAATTTCTTCTTAATTTGTTCATTTACATTCCCCTTCATAAAGTTATGGTCTCTGACCAAAACTCTCCATTACTTTTAGAGGACTTTCTTCTCATAACGTGACCAAAATATTGTGACTGGCTACGTCTAATTTTTCTTATCAGTTTACGATTTTCATTTGTTTCTTGTAGGACTTGTCATTGGTTTTTATGTCTGTCCATGGTATTCTTTGCATTTTCCTCAGAAACCACATTTCCACGGCCATCAGATGTTCTTCAGCCTGTTTGCTCATTGTTCACGCTTCATATCCATAAAAAAAGACAGATTATATGTAGCACCTCAGCATTCTCGTTGCTAATGACATCTTATTTTATTGGTCATTATGTTTTCCATCTTACAAAAGGCTACCTTTACCATGCCGATTCTTGTTCTAATCTCTTCAAGGCATCTCCCATCAGATGTTATGACTGATTTGCAATAATTGTGCAGACTCACTTGTTTAAAATATTCCAATTTATTTGTATATTACATTGTGGTATTTCCTTCTTCCTAGTGATGACCATAATCTGTCTTTTTACAATTTAATTCTAAATCTAGTTGTTCACTGTGTGCAACATCATTTACTAAATGTTGCAGATCCTACTAATTGTATGCAATAAATTCTGTATCATCTGCATATCTAATGTTATTGATGTTTCGTCCTCCAATGATAATTCCTTTTATATCTTCTATATTTCTGAAAATATATTTACTGTACAGGTAAAAGAGATTTGGAGATATTACACATCCCTGTCTCACACCTCTCTTAAAAGGCTGATATTGACCTACATCATTATCAATCATTATGGCAGCTTGTTGTTTCCAATATATGTTTTTTACAAGTCTAAGGTCTTTCCTATCAGTTTGTAGATCTTCAAGCATCTTTATCATGTTGACCAGGGCCGCGCCGCGCTGTGATATAGAGAGGCGACCTCATCAAGTGGCATAAGCAGCGAAATTAAAATGCAATTTGAGCCATTCAATAATTAAACATCTTTAAGGGGAGACATTTCAACAATAAAAGTCATTTAAGGGGCAGCATTTCGAAGACTTACATTATACTGAGAAAATCTACAGCACGGCCCTGATGTTGACATGTCTTACTTTATCGAAAGCCTTTGTGTAGTCAATAAAGCAAAGATATAGATCTTTGTTCAGTTTATGTTTTCAGCATATACACAGCATTTACTGTACCGTTGCCTTCTACAAATCCACATTGTTCTTCTATTTCTTGTTGTATTTTCTTCCTAACTGATAATTCTTAGCAAAATCTATGTGATATAGCTCATTATACTAATTGTTCGATGTTGATCACATTCCAGGGCTCCTGATTTCTTAAGGATTGCAATAAATATAGAATTACATAATTCAGGATGTATATGTGCAATCCATCTGATGTGGTAAACATCCAAGTCTTAGACCCAATGATGCCACAGCAAATAATACATGCTCTCAGTACTCAGACTTTTGTTCTGTCTATTCCAATCTATAAATCCTTAATTGTCTTAGGTTTTGCAGAGCAGTTTTTGTTCTTCTTATAGCTTCTGTCATTGCATTTCCATTCAAGTGTTTACAGTTCCAAGGAGAATACTTTTAAGCAGGTTAAGTTTTCAGACATCCAAGTAAGTAATTGTCTTTTTCTCAAGCAAACGTCCTTTACTTTTTGAACAGACCTCATATCACAATATTGACCCTCAAATTCACAAGGTTATTTGTTCTGTGGTGTCATGCCTATTTTCAGCATCTTGATTCACTGCAATAACAGTTCAACTGCATAACTGGAAACATCCTAATTAACTGATTAAGTGCCAAATGATGATATATCGCCAAATGTTACCTCCAGTTTGGAGAGAAGGACAATACATTGTCTTACTAGGGTCATCATATCATTTGATTTGCTGTAGCTTCTGCAATTGTAATGCTCAGTGAAGGGAAATTTACATTTTAATACTTGTTCATTTGATTATGTTTGATCCAAACCTACTTTTTATTTCGCACTGAATCAGTTGATAACAATGACATAATCACCACCATCATTGACAACAACAATCGTTTTGGCAATTTAAACGAGTGAAAAAATAAAGACATTGCACAAAATACATGATGTGACATATATCGATTAATGAAAACACGGGATACACAGATACATTACCTGTGGGGTGAAAAAACATGCTGAATTCAATTATTTACACATATCACTTCCACTCCTGCTGAACTAGACAGCTGCTGCTGTTGTATCATGTGAGAATATAAATGTTATAAGCAGTTAATACCATTACTGCAGTGCAATAGCTTGAAATATATCCACTAGTATGTTTAAAAGGTGTCTGTCTCTATCATAAAGTGGTCAAGCCGACTGCTTTGCGCTGCAAAGACCGTGGGTTCGTTTTCGGACTTCGTCTTTTGGTTTCAGAGACTAGTTTTATTTGAAGACCATGGGGAGATGTTGCTGGGGCTGCAGAGTTTGTCTGTGTGACGCTTTCGGCAGTCAATTTTGTGGAGAAAAGCCTGAGCCATTTGGGATAGGACCTAGTGTGATGAAGTTGATTCTCTTGCCATTAACTCCTTTTAATGTTTAAGATACTCTCCTTCTTTTTCCCTTCTTCTTCTTCTTCTTCTTCTTCTTCTTCTTCTTCTTCTTCTTCTTCTTCTTCTTCTTCTTCTTCTTCTTCTTCTTCTTCTTCTTCTTCTTCTCCTCCTCCTCCTCCTCCTCCTCCTCCCTCTCCTACTCCTTTGAAGGAGTAGCAGAAGATGGCAAAAGATATTTATCTTTGTCTCTTATTCTCTTATCTGTGATTTTAGGTTCCCTGTAATTCTTTTGCACGATGAGTGCCAGAGAAATAACTTTGTAGTTGTATTAATAGGTTTGATCAATGTGTGCCCTATTCTGCACAGGCATCTTTTCCTCACCACGATTAGCTGGGCTTTGTTTAGTTACTACATTAGTGGTTCTGTCATACACTTTTAGTCCTTTTATTTTGCAAAGGAACTATTTAATGAATGCTTTGAGTTTATTAGTAATTATTTTAGTCATTTTCCTTGTTTCTGACCCATACTGCAGTATTGATTTGTCGTGACAGTTCTAAGTCTGGTACTTGGTTTAATTTCCTTTGACTTCTTCAAATCAAATTTCCTTGGTGTTATGAAAGCTTCTCTTGCCTTTTGTTTTATTATTTTAATATCACTGTCTGGGTTTCAAACTTTCTCTACATTGCTAACAGGTATGTGATTTCCACCTCATGAAGTGAAGTTTCACTGAGGAAAATTTTGTTATTGTTTGCTTGATATTTTTTCTCATGATATATCTTTCTCCTATGTCATGTGTCTGACAGGAAGACCGTCATTAGCAAAGTCCAGATCATTAAGCGGCTATGTCAAATTCCATTAAATTCTATTTCTTGTGGTAGTTATTGTTGTCTCCATAATCTAGTATGTAAAACAAGTAAATAAAGGATCTGTTTACACCCCTTGAGACTTATTGAAAATGTGGTGCTAACACTTTCTAGTGACTGCCCCTTCCATCAACGTTGAACTGTAGTTTTAGGGACAGACTAGATATTCAATCTCACTTCCCAAGACATCAGGGGGACATGTGATGTCATTAGATGCCAGTGGTTCTACAGATAAAATTTTCAAACCCTATACTGAGATGGAACCCAGTACCGTCTAAACCTAAGATAGACACCATATATCTGTAGTGTTATGCTCACCACTAGCCATGAGCACTACTTACTATCTTGACATTCTGTAGTTTAACTGCACTGACCTATATTTCTCTTGATATGTTATCTGAAATAGCATAGACACCATGTTCATTTTCTGTCTCGGTGACTTGCAGCTACCATTGTTATGGCCTTTTATCAGCAGCAACGTACATTGGCTTGGTGTAATACAAAGTTCACTCTAATACACGTGTATGTGCCACACTTGTCGGTAAAGTTCACTGGCCGAATTGTAGAGAATGTCAGTCATTTGCACCGCGTTGAAACCATAGTTGTTAAATGAAAGGGGGGCATTGTTTTCTAAATTGTTAAGTTGTGTAGTTTATAAGTAGGTTTGCAACACCCTAAAGTGTTGAGTAGTAGGTTTGCAAGTAATTTCACATCTACATGGATGTTTAATACTGTGAATTATTAATTAAATTTGGTGTAGTTATATGCTTGTGCTGTGTTACATGCTTTAGTTTTATCACTTGGTGTAGCTACCATATTGATTTATACATTTGTTGCTGCAGAACTATATTATTAATTGTTTTCAGGATTACTTTATTCATGTATTGACACTTTGCCTTGTTAATTAAAAGTAAATTGCATGTACTTTATAGGACATTTCAATCAACCCCAGCATTTATTGGCAGTTTGTGATTTACTAGGCAATGTTTTTTGTTTTGCGCTCATTCGCTTTGAACTCAAGCTAAGTCCATATTCGCTACTTCTAGTAGATACTTGTAATTTACGTCTCCAAGTCAAGGACAAGAAGAGAACATTTGAGTCCAACTGTCTGGTGTAGGGGTTGAATCCCATACCTCAGCATCAGCACACCTGATATTTAAGAACTCACGTTCTTATCTATTCGGCCATGCTAACCTCTAAGGCAGTTTTATGTTTAGTAGGTTGCCATTGCTTTCTGAACAGCCAACGCTCATACCATATAAATCAGTGCAAAGCAGTCTGCTTCCAAAATGCCCATGGCTGATTTTTAGCCCGTGACTTTGTATTTCAGGGAATTATAAAACTGGGTTTACTAACACCTAAGCCACAGGTGCTAACCCCTGTTAATTACAGATGTTTTCATACCATGGGATCTTCGTAAAGTCTTTGTTTTTGTTATTTGTGTTAACTGTTTTGAAACAGCTTATGTTTGATTACAGTTAGTTAGTTGCATATCATTTGCAGGACGTTGCAGTCAGCGGCAGCATTATTTGGCTGTTTGTGATTTCTTGACAAGTTTACGTTCAGTAATTTGCCATTGCTTTCTGAACGACTGGCACTCATACTATTGTATGAAAACCAACACAAAGTAGTTTGCTGCTAATTCACCCACAGCTGTGTTTCCAACACTATGCGGAATTACTAATTATGTCCATTAACCCCTTTGCCACTGAACATATTATTACAGTAATTTAACATTTTAGATGTTTCTAATCTATGCATTGCACAAATAAGTCCTAGTTTTATGCCCATATCTGAATAGGTCAGGTATCTGATCCCCAACTAAGTAATAGAAGGAATTTTAAGGTCTTGTGGTTTCCAAAAATTAACAGCTTTATTTGTACTTTTCTTAAGCTGGAGGTGAAACACTGTTTGAAAGCCACTCCTCTTCTAGCTTTGATATGCTTAACAAGCCCATTGTGGTGTCTTAAATAGGGACCCAACATGGGATATTTATATAAGTGGATGGGTCCTTTACCAGTCTGCCATAGAGCCTCTGATTATGTCTATAGTAGTATGTACATTGTAATACTAATGACCAGTGAACTGAAGGCATGTGTGTATTTGCTATGAGCTGCAGTTGTTCAGTGACTAGCGAGCTGGCTGGCCAGTCTGGTGGTTATGGGTTCAGATCCCTATTGAGGCAGTATTTTTAAAATTGACATGGTCTCACACGTTGACCCAACCTAAAATGTGTGCAAGAAATGTTCAGGGAAGTAAATTCGCCTAGCGGGATATTGACCACTTCACCAGTTGACTGCCAGTTGATCTAAACAATGTGGTGGTAGTGTTATATATATACCCAATACACTTCCAGGCATGTAGAAAGGATACAATACATCCACTTATTTGTGCATACTTGTTGTGCATTGTGTGTAATTGGCAGTGAATAGATATTGTTGACAGTTTCTTTCATCACTTTGTCAGGCAACTGAAAAAGTATAACCTTCCTTGTCTAAATGTGTTGGGACAAGTTTTTGTTGTGTTCTGTGCTTGTAATTTTCTTCTTCATTTGAACTGGTTGACTCACTCAGTAAAGGACCTACTGTTTGTTTGTAGGCTGAGTTTAGTTCTGGTTGAGGTATCTCACTGAGTCTTGACACTTTAAGTGGTTGGCTTTTGTACTCAATAAATCGTTTGGTATTACAGCTCATTCAGTGTATTTTTGACAGATAATCTTTAGGTTTGACAGTTTATGTAACATGTCAAGAAATTATGAGGTTTGCCAACTCAGGTAGTGTGTTAATATCTATTAATGTTAAGGTTTGCAAATACAAGTAATGTTTTTATGCCCAATAATATTAAGATATGCCAGCTCAAGTAGTGTTTTTATGTCCAGTATTGTTGAGGTTTGACAGTCGCAAGTAGTGTTTTCATGCCTAATAATCTTAAGGTTTGCCAACTCAGGTGGCATTATAGTCAGGTAATCTTAAGATTTCACATCACTGCTGAACTTGAAATGACTATTTAATAGTTTTCCAGTTTGGTTATAGACCTGGCTTATACTCCACGGAATTAACCTACGGCACTTAAAGGTAAAGGAGCCATGGTAGTGCAGTGATCTGGCATGCATGATTACAGGCTCAGAATATCCATCAAGGTGGGGATTTCTTTCATCGGCCCAGGCTTCCCAGGCCGACCCAACCTCAACTGAGTACCAGAAAATTTCCTAGGAAATAAAAGTTGCTTCCATTACATTGACCATATCACCCACCATGTGCCGATCAATTTAAAAAGTATGGGGTTAACATAATATTCTCATTACACCTCATGGCATTAAACCAGCAATTAAACAGCAAATACAAATGGTTGTTTATTGCTTTGTCTATTTATTGCCTACACCGTTTAAAATGAAATCGCATCACATTAGTGTGAGTGTTATGACAGTGAACTGTTCACGCTTAAACTAAATATATGTGCATACTAATAGCATTAACGTAATGGATATCTCAACATATTGGTTTTCCCTATGCTCAAGAGAGATTACAGTATTGATTATTAACAACAGCAGAAGCTGACTATTGATTCAGCCCAGCTTCATTTTATTTATTAGTATATGTACATCTCTCCCTGCCCCATATGAAGCAAACAAGTGTTAGTATAATACATATGAAAGCATACAGTTACATATATGTTTTCCAGTAGTTAAGTCTATTACTGCGGCTTTATGCGTACATCTATTATTTTATCCAGAATAGATGACATAACTGCTAGATTAACTTAACTGATTAATTTTGGCTGTGTTTTCTGCCACAGGATAATATTTTGTGGTTAATTTTTGATGTGTGGAAGTTGATCAGGCTGTCAAAGGAAAGGTCAAGCAGGCAATATTGTGATGGGATTTTGAAGCTGGTTTATTGCAAAGTTGATTTATGTGTTCCGTGGGTAATGTAGTAGTTAGGGCATTTACATACAGATAGAGTGGTCCATGGAAGGCGTGGTGCAGCAGTGGTCAGCAAGCGTGTCTGGTGGTCAGGTGTTTGAATCCATTTTAAGGCAGGGATTTCTTGACCTGGACTCCCTGGTCATCCCAGTCTTAAGTGAATGTGCACCAGGAAACTGTCTTGGCAAGTAAAGGTGGCTTGTGTGAGACTGATCACATCGTCTGCCAATGGCCAATTATTTTTTTTTTTCTGCGTTTCCATCCTGTTTCAGGATATTGCGGTCAACATCAGCATCTTTCAGCTGTATGTTGATTCCTAGGCTAGATTACGCTCATCAGCACGCCACGACTTTCTGAGCGACCGGCTCCATACTCTCATAAGTCACTGGCGCGACTCAAACCGCTTCCAATTCTCGTGCGCTCACGTCAACCACGAGAGTATTCGGGGTTACGGAGAAAGCTGCTAACCTCTCGGCCAGGGAGACCGACACAATTGCCTAATAAAAATATGGGGCTCGCACCATAAACCCAATACCTCCTGATATGAAAAAGGATCTTTTCCTTGTTACAGTGGTTTGTGGATCAGTTCCCAGCAGTGACAGGGTTGGATCTCTTCAAAGAAAGGGAGGTGGTCACCTGATATCATTATATGATGACCTAGCAGATGTTAACGTCCAGGACTGCTCACCCATATGGCAGTATCTGCCGTGAGATTACTTACCTTAAGTGAGAGCATGTTGGGATCAGATATGTCAGATCAACTTAACTTCAGTCGTAGGGGTGCCACGAAAGAAGCATCAGGATGTAGTCTTTTTTTGTCTGTTCACGGTAACACATATAGCGTCCAGAATAGTTAGTTAGTTAGTTAGTCGACAGATCATCCTCGTTGCACATCGAACCATTCAGTCCATAAGTGCTCGGATCCCCTCCTCAGCAAATCCCGCAGCATGTAGCGGCTAACGACGCCAGTTCTGTGTTAGTTTATCAATCTTCTTTGGCTTCCTGCGTAGTGTTCTTGTTTGGCCACCCCTCTTTTAATTTGCTGCTCCCGCAGTCTGGCCATTGTTGTAGATTCACAGTCATCACTTGGTTCTCGCAAAAGTCTCACTTCTCGTAGAGCATTCAGAATGTCAACCTGGTCCATGGCGCGTCCGCCCTCCACAGTAGCCTCACCTGCGAGCTTGTCAGCCCGCTCATTTCCTTGTACTCCCGCATGACCTGGCACGAAGATGAAACTAATCTTTGCCAGCCGAGACCGCTTCAGAGGCAGCAACCATTCTCTTCGGATCGACCCCTCCTCTATCCTCTTGAGGAGTCCTCCTTCACAATTCTCCCTCCGGCCCGAGCTGTAAAGGCCCATGAGCTTCTCACATGTCGGACGACCGACCCATCTGTGTAGATGACCGCGTCACCGTCTAGCGAATTCTCGAAAATCAATGCTTGTACTTCAGCCTCAACAGCAGCCGGATTTTCTTGTCTGCATTTTCTATCTAGTTGGATGCAAACTGAAAAGGATGTGCAGAAGTCTGTTGGCACTTGCACCCACTCCTCGCCAGGTTCTAAGTCCTCAAGTGAACACACCTGTTGAAGAATGTCTTCGGCTTGACCCATCCACGACCGTCCTCTTTTTAACCTGCTGTCCTTCACCTTCCTAATTTCACTATGCAGTGGATGTTGTGTGTTTGCGTTAATTCTGAGGTAGGCGCGTGCCCTGCAAACTTGTATTCTCTCTTCAATGGTTGGAAAATCAAGAAGGTAGCGCATCGCCCTGCATGCTGTATCTCTTGTACATCCAAGAATAATGCGCATAGCTTCATTCTGTATCCTTTCCATCCTTTCTATCTGCTTATGGCTGAGAGTCAGGATTGCCATTGCATACTCCAAAACAGACATGACCAGCCCCTCGTACAGAAGACATAGATGGCGCTGCTCACAGTTTGCTGCCGCCATCACCCGCATCGCTGCCAAACCCCGCTTGGCCTTTGTTATCACCTGGTCTATGTGCACATTATAAGCAAGGCTTCGATCAAACCGTATCCCCAGGTAATTCATTGCCTGCGTTCTTTCCACCGTCTCTGAACACAGCATTACAGTTGGTGTTGGATTGTTGACAATATGATTATTCAACGAGAACCAAGTCACTGTTGCCTTTGTTGGGTTGACCATTGCCCCAGCTTCATCACACCAAGTACTTATGCGATTGAGTTCGGTTTGTAGTTCCACAGCAACCTCCTCTCTATCCTTACCCTGACGATACACTAAAACATCATCGGCATACGACAATGTCCTGCCAGGTCCAGTGATCTGCTCACTGGTGATTCTCACTGTGTAGGCGTTGAACAGTACCGGAGATAATGGTGATCCCTGTGGTAGGCCAGGATATATTGTTGTTGGTTCCGAAGTCCAACTGCCACATCTAAAAACTACTTTCCGTTGGTAGAGGGCTGCAGCGATCCAACTAAGGAGGAATGGACTTACGTTTAGTTCAAGAAGCTGAAACATTAAAAAATCCAGTGATACTCTGTTGTATGCGTCCTCAAGATCAATCGCTGCAGCAACGGTTTCAGTGCCTGAGTGGAAAACTTCATAGACATCATGGGCAAAGACTGCTGCATTGGTCCAGGTTTCTCTTTTTGGACGGTACCCACCCAGGGTAGGTGGGAAAACACCTTGCCTCTCTAGTTGGCTTGATATTTTCCTGGCAATTACCTTCTCCAGCAGCTTGCCTATAGTATTCTGCATGGTTATAATTCGATATCCCTGATTTTTTGTGTGGTCTTTGTCAGGCTTCGGCAAGGGAATCAGATAGCTGTGTAACCATTCCTCCTTGATGCTGGCACTCCCTATACTGTTGTTGTACATGTCTGCTAGTTTCTCTAGCTCATTGTCGGTACACCTGTTGATGTCGTCGTATCTTATGCCATCAGGACCTGGAGCACTGTTTTTTGATCGTCGAAGCACAGCCTTGATTTCTTTCACTGTCACTGTGTCTTCCTCCGAAGTGTTCTGGGCCTTGCATCTGTCTGAGGTGACCTCCTTGGCCAGATTTCGGCCTCCCATGTCTGTCTGGTTGCCCTGCTCAAGGTAGCGTTCAAAGAGGGCTTTGTCCTTGTCCTCGTCAGTCCTCTGCCAGGTGAGGTCAGCACCTTGGAAGTCTGAAATGCTCTTATTCTTGACTACACCACTCATGCTTTTATGTAGTCGCCAGAACAATTTCAGTGACTTGTCTGTGCTTACTCTTTGACACACCTCTGCCCATTTTTCGCTTTTAACCACCTTGACCAGTTTTTTGAAATAGCTTACTTTTGTGTGCATCTCTCTTTCTAAGTGCAAGCAGGGACTAGGATGACCAGCTCTGTTCTTCTTGGCATTTTGCCATCTCCTTACAGCACTACGCTTATCCACCCAAGCCTTCTCCACCTCGAAACTCCACCACGGTGGCTGCTCCCAGCTTTTTTTCCTGCCCTGAAACGTTCTGCGCTTGTCACGTCTTATTTTACTCACCACATCTTGCCCTGTACTGTCATACTGGAACGTCTTTACCTTTAGCTTGTGCTGCCTGGTTCTGCCTTTCTCCACCAATATGCTGCACGGGTGGTGGTCGCTGCCATGGTGTCCTAGGACACCCCATCTACACACTGTAGTGAGTGAAGGTGAAACTAGCGCCAGATCAATAGCACTGTCCTCATCGCCTGGACGGCTTGCTGTCCTGGTGACACAGCCACTGTTAATACAAACCAGGTCGATGGTTTCCAGTGCAGTCTCGAGCTCCTCCCCTTGTGTATTGGGGGAAGTGTTTCCCCATGCTCTGCCTTTAGCGTTGAAGTCACCACAGAAAATAACATTTCTCTGGTGGCCTAATATGCCACTTAAGCACTGCCACTTCTGGGCGTCCATACTCGCATTGTGGGCATAAACATTAACCAACACGAATGGTATACTGGAATGAACTCTCAACGCCTGTATTTGTATATCGTCACTGTCCCAACTGGACATGTCTAGCTCTGACGCCACCATGCTGTTGCGAACGAGAATCGCCGTTCCCAGATGTCGTCTGTTGTAGAAACATTTGAAGCCGGCAATTCGGAGTAGATGCTCGCCCAGTCTCGTCTCCTGGAGTGCTACAATGTCGTTCCTGTAAACTAGGGTTTCTAAAATAGAGCCCCGTTGTTTTACACTGGCACAGTTCCAATATAGAATACGGATGTTCCTGAGTCCTAGACGGTGACACTTGAGTCTAAAACGCCTCAAACCACCGCGCTTACCTTGCTTCTTTGTCCCTGCGCGGCTACCACGCCGCTTCGTTATGTTGACTGCTGACCGCTCGGAAAAAACACGTTCTTCCAGAATACCATGGCACATGTATTCTGTGATGTTCTCACTCCAGGATTTCCTCTTTCATCTTCTTCTCTGTTCACTTTCAGCTGTTCGAAGGATATTTTACGTGTTCAATAACTGATGACACGTAAAAACCAGACAATGCAGTTTGCCTCTTTTCTCGTCACATAATCAAAGAAAGCTGTTTGTCTCTTTATTATTGTTGTGTATATAATGTTATAGTTTCATTAACCTCTTTTAGCCAATCGTTGTTAGTTACTCTGGCCGTTCAAGGAATTCGCAACATTCATCTCAGGAGCCACTATCTCTGTTGCTTCAAAATTCTTCCTAATTTATTCATTTACATTCCAAGATTCACTGTCATACAGCAAAACAGGTTCTATATAGCACTGCAGAACTCTTCTATGCACATTGTAATAAAATTACTGTTACTTAATGACTCTCCCTTGTGCACATGTGCGTGCATGCGTGTATGTGTGTGTGTGTGGTGAATATATGTAGAAATATATGTGAATGAGGAAAAATTGGAGGTGGTGGAACATTTTGAATATCTTGGGTCATTGATTACCAACAATGGTGACACAATGAAAGAAGTTAAAAGACGAATAGCTATTGCTATTGAAAGACTAAAACAACTGAACAAATTGTGGAGAGGGACAGATAAAACTACAAAAACCAAATTTTTAGGAGCATGCATCTTTCCCATTGCAACATACGACTGTGAGATCTGGTCACTTACTAAACAAGCTGAACAGTGCATAAATGCCTTTGAATATCAATGTTATAGACGAGTTCTAAGAATATCTTGGATAAACAAAAGAACAAATGCATCCATACTTCTAGAGCTGAATATTGAAGAAGGTTGGCTATTAAAGACGATAAAACAAAGAAAATTGAAATATTTTGGTCACTTGAAACGTCACGAAAGTTTGGAGAGAACAATAATGGAGGGGTATATGCCTGGGCTAGGGGCTAACGACTTTCTCCATAATCCTGTATATTCACATGGGTAATGCAGCTGCGCGAAATTCGGTAGTGGATCACGTTGGTTACTTACGAGGGTATGTGAGATGGTTGCTCCGAAAGCAATGACAAACTACTGAGCATAATCTTGCCAAGACATCAATAGCAACTGAAAGATGCTGGTGTTGACTGCAGTGCCCTGTAAAGGGTATGCTAAAAAAAAACATAATAATATGCCCGGGAAGAGAGGGAGAGGAAAGCCAAAGAGAAGATGGGTGCAGGCTGTGGCGGATGATCTCCAGATGGGTGTATCGGACGCAGGACATCTTGCTTATGATCAAGAGGGTTTCCGGAAGATTGTTATGGGAGTGAGGTTCTGCAAAGGACATGCTACTGAATGAATAAATATATATATATTGACCATGCAAAAAGATTTATCATGCTTGCTCTTAAACTTTCTGATACCCTTGTTATTGGGTTTGTTCCATACACCGGTCAGGTGGATTTAAATGTTGACTTTTCATTCAGAAATCAATGGCAAACTATTGAATGCAAAATTGCCTGATAAATCACAAACAGTCATTAGGGCTGGGAGTGAATGCAGTGTCCTACAAAGATATATATATATATATATATATATATATATATATATATATATATATATATATATATATATATATATATATATATATATATATATATATATATATATATCTTTGTAGGACACTGCATTCACTCCCAGCCCTAATGACTGTTTGTGATTTATCAGGCAATATTCTTCGCAAGACTTCTAATATAGGAGTTGTGACTAGATTATTTTCAAAGAGGTATAGAAGTTGTTAAGAAGGTTGTGAACAGACTTCTGTGTGAATGGTGTTCTAAGAATTTACTCGATTTGTGTTCATGTGTCGGAGTCAAAGCCAGTCTGACATTTAAAGCTCTTCTGACATTTATCACTCGTGGATATGGCTCTTCACCAGCGTGGATTGCGAGGGTAATTTATTTGCTACTGTGTGAATTTTTAGCTGTAATACATTTCTTGTTTTATTTTGTGCATTTGAGGCGAACTTTTATTTTTTATCATCATCATCATTACCACCATCATCACCATCATCATCACTATCATCATGACCATCATCAGTAGCATCATCACTATAATAATCCCTCCTTAGGTTCCTTTATTGAGTGTCTTGCCCTTTCAAGTGGTCTGAACATATTCTTTATTGGTTATACCTTGCATGGTATAGGAAATTACAAATCATCATCATTGCATTTTGGACATTCCCACGGGTACTCTGTACCATTCTTCATTAGCCAATGAAGAGTTCCCGTACTGATGTTGCTAGGTGACAGCCTGACTGAACGTCCGCCTGCATTTTCCTCTGTGTGTCAAGTAAATCTTGTGCTCACTCCCTGCTGAATAATTACCATAGGGCGGCTGGTGTGCACATCGGACCCATGGCCTATTTACTGTTGGATCAGTGGCGAAATTTGGATGTTTCTTTTCTTGGTTTTCCTTGAGATGCCAAGGTTTGGGACATTTCTTTTCTTGGGCCCTGTGCGATAGGATAACTTCACATGCCCTGGACGACAATATCTTGACGCACCACCACTATACTATTTCAGTGGCGCTTCATTTATATCTCTAGAGATGCTTAATCTTGATCTTGTAGACATCTCTCCTTCTACTTCTGATGGTCGTTGAGCCTTTCCATCTTGTACAGTCTATAATCTTCAATCCAAACTGTTGAATTCCACATATTGATGCATACAGAATTATACACAATATACCTTTTCTAATCACATTTTACCAATACCTAATATAATTGACATTTGTTCTGTTCATTTCGTTCTTAATGTTTTCCAGCTGTCTATTTTGTATACATGTTCTGACATTTCTATAACAATAGGTAGGCTAATTTTTAACATTCAATTTGCATTCATTTGTGTGATTTCTTTCATGTTTTTAGTCCTTTTAGAGCGTGCACTGTCAATCATGTCATCCCAAGATGATTGGGTATCATCTGTATTACATAATATTCCTTACTACATGAACCTCCCTTAGCATTTAACTAGATTCAATTTGTTAATAAGCATGTTTTACAAGGGATGAATACAACTGTGGTTTTCCCTTGCTTTCTGCCAGTGTTTTTATGGTTTGACTCCAATAGCCATTGTCAACAAAGACAGATGCAGCTAGGCAACATGAGAAAGTGGTTATGTAAAGGTATCTCTTACTCACTGATGGCCATCTCTCACTGACAGCCAACTTTTACAGCTCAGTAAACAGGAGTGATTGCTCGCTTGTTTCTCCTCATACAAAACAGATCATGTACAGATGTTTTCAAGTTTATGAAATGCAGAGAAATGTGTTCATCTTCTGCTTTATGTCTCACACAGGAAAAGGATGGCATCGGCTGGTGAGAATGGTATCACCACACACAGTAGGAAGCGCACACACTCGGCAGCCAAGATTTCTTCGCCTGCATCTTCAGACAAAGAGGATACTTTGCGAGTAGTTGACACAGCTCTACGATTCCCGTCACAGGTTTGTGGAGGCTTCTTCTTCTGTCTTCTAGCCCTTATGGGGAGTCCCTGTGGCCAAGTAGATATGCCGACTGCCTCCCACTATGAATGTTGTGGGTTAATTTCTGGCTTATGTCATTTGGCTCATGTGTGTAATATTCTCGGATACCCTGGAGGTCGTCGCTGGAGCTACGAAGTCCGTGCTTTGTGCGCTTCTTTCAGCAGGCTGTCATAGGGAAAGAGACCAAGCCGTATGGGATCAAACCTAATGCACTGAAGTCTTGCCTTTTAAATCCTTTTTCTAAGCTCTGATAGAGCATACACTTTCAACCATGCCATCCCAAGTTCTCCTATCCCGTTGATTTATTTGCGTGATTTCTTTCATGTTTTTAGTCCTTATAGAGCATACACTCTCAACCATGCCATCCCAAGTTCTCCTATCCCTTTGATTTATTTGTGTGATTTCTTTATATTTTTAGCCCTGATAGAGCTCTCAACCATACCATCCCACGTTCTCCTATCCCTTTGATTTATTTGTGTGGTTTCTTTCATGTTTTCCCCATTTTACTAAAATTTATCAGTAATACTCTTCTGCACATTTTTCACTATTTTGCATCCATGTATTAAAAATGGAGAGCTATTTGCTAATTTCTTGGTGAGAATCAGTACCTTAAAGGCAGAAGTGTGTTTCCACATCACAGAATTCACAAAGTTAACAGTCAACATGGTTTTAACCTGACCATAAAACAAATCAAAATTGACCCCATCTGAACCAAGAAGAAGTTAAGGTCTTCTCTACAAGACATGAGAGTCTTTAGAGGAGCATATGTTCATGCAGATCATCATCTTCTAATTGGCAAAATGAAACTGAAGCTTAAGAGATACATAACATCCCATAAACACAGAAATCAATACAATGTAGGATACCTCAGAAAACAATTCCCAATGGATTCCTGCATCTTGACCTTTTTCTTAACTGGAGACCATGGTTGTCTCCTCTGCATCTTTCTACTCATTCATACCCTCTCCCCTGACTCAAACAACTGTCTCCATACTGAATCACCCAGAAATTAGGGTACAATTCATGGTTACAGTTGAAAATAATTACCAGGCCCAACGACAGACAGTAAATGAAATGAGCTACAGAAGTCTGTTGGCAGCAGGATAAAAACATTAGGAAAGAATAATATTTAGAAGTACTTGGCGAAAGAGAAAGAAACCATAAATGGTGGATAATGCCGGGAACCCTTACAATGACTGAAGAAAGGAGAAGCAAGAAAGCAAATATAAACAATAGCAAAGCCAGAGCCCAGGAAAAATATGCAGAAGCTAATAAAGAAGTTAAGAAGCTGATAAAGGCAGATAAAAGACAATATATAGATGACCTAGCAAGAGAGGCGGAAGAAACTGCGTCAAAAGGAAATCTTAGAGACCTTTACAGCACCACTAGGTAGACAGCAGAAAGGTGTAATCAACCAAGTGGGTAGGTCAAAAACAGAAATGAGAATGTCCTCACTAGCATTAAGGATCAAATAAACAGATGGTCAGTGTGTCTGTGTAAAGCATTTCCTGATCATCTTGTGGATCTGTGTAAAGCATTTCCTGATCATCTTGTGTGTCTGTGTAAAGCATTTCCTGATCATCTTGTGTGTCTGTGTAAAGCAATTCCCCTGATCATCTTGTGTGTCTGTGTAAAGCATTTCCTGATCATCCTTTTCCTAGAGTATCTACAGACCAGCTCCTTTCAGTCACGAACCAGAAGCTTTGAAAATCAGAAAGCAAGTGGACTACACAATAAAAATTTCATTGGATGATGCAAAAGCTGGAAAAGGTAAATTGCTGAAATATTTAGATGTAGTTCTTTCTATTCTGCTCCTGCTTCTTCTTCTGCTCCTGCTTCTTCTTCTCTTTTTGCTCTTCAGCTTCTTCTTGAAAACAATTGCACTGCGTCCATGTACATCAAAATTGCAAAATCTGTACTTTAGCATGACACACTTCAAATTCAGTATGATATTTGTAAAGACCAGAGATGTAATTTGTTTACAACACATAATGTGAATCATCTGGTGTGGGTCCTCATCTCTTCACATCCCATAAACCTGGCATGGGTTGTAGGAGTATCATTGTTTCATCAGTAATCAGTCTCTTACCACTGTCTTCCTTGGGAAAATGCACATATATGGAAATAATTCCCTCTCTGTTCTTTATTGTTAAAAGTTCAGGATAATTTCTGTCTTTCACATTTTTGTTTTCCGTTAACTGTTCCCTAGAGTTTTACCTTTGAGGTGGGGTCATGATGCGTGATATGCCCCAGCCAGGCTAGTTTTGAAATTTACCACTGACAGAAGTGATTCTTGACCAATATTAAAATAAATGTTTGAATAAGTTTCTTTATTTTGAAATATTGCCAAGGCTAAACTGAGATTAAGCAGCTGTGCATAACAGAATGATGTTACAGTTAAACATTGTTTGAAAAAGCCACGCTATATCAGATGGCTGTTTTTGTTACACACAAAGGAATTTACATCTTTTAAGTCAGTTGGAATGTTCTATGAGTGTTTGCGAGAACCAAGTGATGACTGTGAATCTACAACCATGGCTAGACTGCGAGAACAGCAAATTAAAAGAGGTATGGCCAAACAAGAATACAACACAGGAAGCTAAAGAAGATTGATAAACCAACACAGAACTGGTGTCGTGAGCTGCTACACTACATTTGCTGAGGAGGGGATCCGAGCACTTATTGACTGAATGGTTCGATGTGCATCGAGGATGATCTGTTGACTAACTAAGTCAGTTCATTACCCGGATATTACTAGGGCCTATGAGGGAATCAGAGAATAGTAACATTGTAGCTAACTATGCATGTTGTAAGAGAGAACTAAGAACGGGAGGCAGGAGAATGGCTGCCTCATCCCATAAATACTTGAGTTGTAAAATCCACCAAGTCTCCAAGGGCTTGGCTTGAGTTGTGTTAAGGCCTCTTCCCCATTGGGATATGAAAGCAGTACAAGGCATACCATTTGTAATCACTTATTGTTTCTAGCTTTCATCTTTGCAAATGATGCCATTCAATGCTTTCATGATGTCTCAACGTATGTTAATGGTTTCTTTCTCTGCAGCACCAAGGCCAGTGAGGATCTATGCTGATGGTATATATGACATGTTTCACACGGGGCATGCTCGGCAACTTATGCAGGCCAAAATGGCATTCCCTAATGCTTATCTTATAGTTGGAAGTAGGATTTTACTATTTTTTTTATTACTTGTTTTTTGTTGCTGTTGTAGATATAGATATGTATAAGAAAACTGTTGTTTGTGATTGTGAGTATATGTGTATGCAAGGGAGTGTGTATTTGTATGCTACTGAGTGGGTGCATAACTGTGTGTTTGTGTAAATGATGTATGTATGCAAGTATGTATGTATGTGTTTGTGTATGTGCATCTGCCTGTCTCATAACATGGTAATATGCATTGTTTATGTTTACAACATTCATCTGACAATGTTTTTTTTTCCTATGTGAATGTAAGATGCACAATAGATAATGTATGAATGAAAGATGAGTGATTGGAAAGGATAAATGTAAGACAGGCCTGCGTGCCCAATTTGTGACCCGTTGAAAATAAAGTTTGTTCTCTCTTTCTGTATACTTCCATCCTTTCATTATCCATCTTTCTACCCACCAACAACCCATTTATCTGTTTCCTTATCATGGCATTAAATGTTCACCTTTGTGGAATAGTGATAAGGGAAGGCTAATCCACATGCAAAATTCAGTCTAGTGCACTAGAAGTGGTAGCACATATATGGACTACGCTTGATTTCAAAGCAAGTAAATGCAGAAACAAATTAAAAAGTTACATTTACATTTGTATAAATGATATTAGTAGTAGTAAAGAAAAGATAGAAGACGATTAATGACCTATTAATCAGCTGTAAAGTTACAAAATCATAGTAGCCAGTGATGGACTACTATGAAGTAAGAAAGAAAGAAGTCTGTCTGACTGAAATGCATTCATTCACTTTGTCTTTATATCTGTAAATCTATCTCAGCTTCATTTATGCATTTTGTTGGTTTATCTGTCTTTCTGCCCATCTCCATCATAATTAATCTGCAAACTTTCATTGATTATCTAGGAACCTCAGGTGTCAAAGGTAACAAGTGAGCTGATTGGTTGGCTAACACTGCATTGATCAAGGAGGGAAGGACAATGAATGAGCCAGACATTATCAATGCCATAAAAGACTCCTGGGAGTCTGCTTTCTTGTTCAGAGTGAGGGAGATTTGAGTGAAGCACAGCATCACCAGACGGACATTTTGTCAAGGGCATGCAAGATTTAATTAACACAGAACTGGTGGGATCAGTCTCTGTAAGGTAGCGGGGAAGTTAAGGAGGAGGTCAGAACATCTATTGACCTGTCCGGAAGTGCACTGATGATGACCCTCACTAATCACCTGTGTTTGTATACCCATCTATCTTAATTACAGCATAAAATTTATAGATGTTTCATGATTAAACGTGAAACACCTATCACTCTACTGTCTGTGTATTCCAGTTTGTAGTGATGCACTGACATTCAAGATGAAAGGACGGACAGTCATGAATGACACAGAACGATATGAGGCAGTTCGGCACTGTCGCTATGTTGATGAAGTTGTGCCAGATGCGCCTTGGACTTTAGATATATCTTTTCTTGAAGATCACAAGGTAGGTGTTTATTTCTTTGTTACATCTGTTTTAAGAAAGAAAAACACATATCAAGTCCCAGAGCAGAAACCTGTTATGAGTATTCAAAGTGTTAGGATCTTCACATTTTGTAGGCTTGAGTGTGTGGAGGGATAAGTAGGATCTTCACATTTTGTAGGGTTGAGTGTGTGGGGAATAAGTAGGATCTTCACATTTTGTAGGCTTGAGTGTGTGGAGGAATAAGTAGGATCTTCACATTTTGTAGGCTTGAGTGTGTGGAGGAATAAGTAGGATCTTCACATTTTGTAAGCTTGAGTGTGTGGAGGAATAAGTGACCAGTCTTTTCCTCCCGTAGTGAATGTCGAGAGCTGACATCGAGCCCTTGTCTGGCCACAGCTCATGCCACTGTCAGTGTGATGTCTTAGCTGTTACCAACACGCTCACTTTCTGTTTTAAAGAACAGAGACATTTCTTATTTTCTTCAATGTTTAGTTTAAGTAACAAGTAATACATTGTTGTTATGTGCAACAGTTTTAAAATATATTTGTTTATAATTGTCATTAACTCTTTTAACATGATATGTATAAAATATCAGTGCTTTTTGGCAGGTAGCTTAAGTGGCTTTACAAAGAAAGACATTTAATAACTTTCTGACTTGAAAACTATATATTCTAAGGGCGTGTTTAATATTAATAGTGTGTAAAAGAAATGTACATATATTTTGTATATATTAAATTTTATTACCTGAAATATATTTACACAACTTAAATATGTTTGCCATTTGGGTCATCTGATTCACATTATGTTAAGATTTATAATGATCGTTGGATATTATAACTAGTTATTGGATAATTATGACCAAAGATTCTCTTACAAGAATTCTCACAGCCATGACAATCAGAAACATTACAAGTACAAAAATCCACTTACTGAAAAGTTGTGTGGGGTGTATTCTTATGTATGGAAGTTGTGTGGGGTGTATTCTTATGTATGGATGTGAATGTTAGACAATGAGTAATGACATGGTGAAGAAGCTGGAGATGTGGTTTATGAGAAGGATGTTGAGAGCTGCAGGCATTATAGGATAACTCATTAAGGGCATAGGGAAAAGACAAGTGAAATGTATGGGTCTTTTACCAGACTAGGCAGAATAGAAACATTTGCCTGGTATGGGGGAAATACTAGGCAAGAGAGCATGGGAAGGCAGAGAAAGATGTTTGAGGGAAGCTGAAACATCTGTGCAACAAATAATAAAATATGCAACACCAACTTCATAAGAAAGAAACAAAGGAAGAAATAATATTGAAGGAGAGAAATATTTGGCTTGTTATGTGGAAAGAATGAGATTGCGGGGTATCGGCAGGGGTTCTGGAAGAATCTCAAAACTGAGAGGGAAGACCAGGAGAACTTTTAATCAGATAGCTGTGGGAACGATTAGTAGTATGACTCTTCGCTGGCTGTTGAACGAGGGGACTGAGCACGTATGGGAATGTCCTGAGTGCAGTGATGTCGGTTCTTAACTCAACTCAAGTATTTCATGCAAAGCTAGAAAACCTAGCACACCACATTGTGCCATCAGCTTTTTGTGGATAAGCACAAATGGGAGGGTACAAGCCTTATCCTAGTGTGAGGAAGTTCATCATTGGCACCTTGCCGTCTTGACAGACAATAGTTTGTGCTTCAAAAATGCATAACTTTTACCCATGGCGGTAGCGAATGTGACTGATAAGGCCAATTCGCGCTGTAAATGTTCGTTCACAGTGGGTGCATGTGAACATGTGGTCATTTCCACCATCATGAGGAAGTTCAACATAAAGACTAAATGTCATGGCAGGGCACACCAGGCCTTTAGCCTTGGTTGGCAACTGGTCTAGGATAGGATCTCTGACAGATGGACAGTTAGAGCATTGCATTGCTGATCCGGTAGCTTCTGTAGCTGGCCTTGTTTTAGATGTATTGGTGTTACCTTTCCTCTAAAGGAGCAAACTAGACAGGCTGAGATAGGGATCAAGGGGAACACATGGCCTCTACAATTCAGCCCAGGCTTTGTGCTATGGAGAAGTATAACTGCATCTTTGGTCCCCACCATGGGTTGTAGTTATGCCTTTTTTAAGCACAATGTAATTAACTATCTGTCAAAACAGCAAGGTGCCAGTAAGTATTGTTTAAAAAGATTTAAGGATAGCAAGAGATGTTGATTTCTAAAGAAGCAGATGTAAAGAACAGGATAAGAAATTCTCAGCATGTATAGCGAGATGTAAAGATAGAGGAGTGAACACTTCAGAAATGGATTCCTTGTATTTGTAGTAGAATATTTCCTCAGCGTACATCATTGTTGTTTCTTCCCCTATGTTACTGTAACAGTTAACAAGGCTGGTGCAGAGATATTTTGAATGCTGTTGCAGATAGACTTTGTGGCTCATGATGAACTTCCATATACAACTGGGTCTGAAGATGATGTGTACAAGTTTGTCAAGGACAGGGGCATGTGAGTTTTGTTTGTGGGTGCATTTGTTTACCGTGTTTGCTGAAGAAACTTGTTTTCCTTGTGTGTTCTGTTTTGCTAGTAGTTCTATAGAAACAAATGGATGTGGTTTGTTAAGGATTACTTTTATTGCATATGGACACTTCTGAAAGTGCTTCAGAATTCTCCTATTGATTGTATGAGAAGATTCTCAGTACACTGCACAAACTCGGTTGCACCTGCAAGGATGCCATTAGCAAATAATAAATGTCACATCTAATATTATCATGGTAGGGTTTTGAATTGATAGACTTCACATATCCTTCATTCCGTCCTGCGTCTCATTAACTACAAGAGTGGTCGACTACAATAAACAAAAGGAGTGGTCCATAACACAAAACTATAAGAGTGGACCATAACACTAATCTGCAAGAGTGGACCACAACACTAAACTACAAGAATTGACCACAACACTAAACTACAAGAGTGGACCACAACACTAAACTATAAGAATTGACCACAACACTAACTACAAGAAGTGACCACAACACTAAACTACAAGAATTGACCACAACACTAAACTACAAGAATTGACCACAACACTAAACTACAAGAATTTACCACAACACTAACTACAAGAGTGGACCACAACACTAAACTACAAGAGTGGACCACAACACTAAACTACAAGAGTGGACCACAACACTAAACTACAAGAGTGGACCACAACACTAAACTACAAGAGTGGACCACAACACTAACTACAAGAGTGGACCACAACACTAAACTACAAGAGTGGACCACAACACTAAACTACAAGAGTGGACCACAACACTAAACTACAAGAGTGGACCACAACACTAAACTACAAGAGTGGACCACAACACTAAACTACAAGAGTGGACCACAACACTAAACTACAAGAGTGGACCACAACACTAATCTACAAGAGTGGACCATAACACTAAACTACAAGAGTGGACCACAATACTAAACTACAAGAGTGGACCACAACACTAACTACAAGAGTGGACCACAACACTAATCTACAAGAGTGGACCATAACACTAAACTACAAGAGTGGACCACAAGACTAAACTACAAGAATTGACCACAATACTAAACTACAAGAATTGACCACAATACTAAACTACAAGAATTGACCACAACACTAAACCACAAGAATTGACCACAACACTAAACTACAAGAATTGACCACAATACTAAACTACAAGAATTGACCACAACACTAAACTACAAGAGTGGACCACAACACTAAACTACAAGAATTGACCACAACACTAAACTACAAGAATTGACCACAATACTAAACTACAAGAATTGACCACAACACTAAACTACAAGAGTGGACCACAACACTAAACTACAAGAGTGGACCACAACACTAAACTACAAGAATTGACCACAATACTAAACTACAAGAATTGACCACAATACTAAACTACAAGAATTGACCACAACACTAAACTACAAGAATTGACCACAACACTAAACTACAAGAATTGACCACAACACTAAACTACAAGAGTGGACCACAACACTAAACTACAAGAATTGACCACAACACTACACTACAAGAGTGGACCACAACACTAAACTACAAGAGTGGACCACAACACTAAACTACAAGAGTGGACCACCCCACTTAACACAAGACTGGACCACAAGACTTGACACAAGAGTGAACTACAACACCTATGGACCACACCACTTAACATTAGAGTGGACCAAAATACTTATGGACCGCACCACTTAACTCAAGAGTGGACCATGAATCTTAGTTACAAGAACGGACCACAACACTTCCCTACAAGAGTGAAAGACAAAGAAATATATGGATAGTTTCTATCAAGTTTATACTACACAAACTCTCAGAAGACATGTTTCGGACAAGATTGAAAACTTCAAATATCTTGCCTCTTTATTTAATGTGTTGACTAGGAGGCATTGTTTATAAGGCAATAGATAATAGTGTATGTGTAACAATGTATAAAATGCAAAATTCTAGTTTGTCACTAACGATTAAGACAAACTAGTTGTATGAAGGGAAGTCATTAAGTAACAGGAATTTTACAAATAACTTTTCCTTTTACAATAATGCGAACCAGAAAAAGTGTTATTTCTAAGCAGCCTGGTAATACTCTTGGTCTACCTGACTACTAGCATGTTGATGCATTCTAGGAAAAGTTTTTGGGTGTGGCCTTAAACCAGTTTTGTACCACCTCCATTACCTCGTTGCAAACCTCTGACCATGCAAATATTCTTTCGAGCTTCCAAACAAGTGAAAGTCTGATGGCACCAAATAATTTCCCTGTGGATTCCTGCATCTTGACTTTTTTTCTGAACCAGAGACTATGGTTGTTTCCTCTGCATCTTTCTACCCATTCATACACTCTCCCCCTGACTCAGACAACTATCTCAATACTGGACCATCCATCGTCTGTAGAATTCACAAGGTATTGCACCCTCTGACCACACATAATTTAATGAAGCCTTGCTCTTCCACAGCCCAAGTCAGTAGTGGGTTGGCTATTTTGTAATTGCTATTGTGCATGTGCAAACTGCTCAGTTCTTACAACCCTTACATAGGGTATTGCTTAAGAGCCAGTTTGTGTCCTGAAATAAAATTTTCTGTTGTCCATACTCTTCCATGCAGTTCATAACAACTTCCTGTTACATGTTTTGGCAAAAACTGGAAAATCCACCATCATGAGGAAGTTCAACCTAAAGACTAAATGTCATGGCAGGGCACACCAGCCTTTAAGCCTTGGTTGGCAACTGGTCTAGGATCGGACCTCTGACAGATGGACAGTTAGAGCATTGCATTGCTGATCCGGTAGCTTCTGTAGCTGGCCTTGTTTTAGATGTATTGGTGTTACCTTTCCCCTAAAGGAGCAAACTAGACAGGCCTGAGATAGGGATCATGCTGCAAGGGCAACACATGGCCTCTACAATTCAGCCCAGGCTTTGTGCTATGGAGAGATATAACTGCATCTTTGGTCTCCACCATGGGTTGTAGTTATGCCTTTTTTAAGCACAATGTAATTAACTATCTGTCAAAACAGCAATGTGCAAGAAGTATTGTTTAAAAAAGATAGAAGGATAGTAGGGAATGTTGATTTCTAAAGAAGCAGAGGTAAAGAACAAAATAAGAAATTCCCAGCATGTATAGCGAGATGTAAAGATAGAAAAATGAACACTTCAGAAATGGATTCCTTGTATTTGTAGTAGAATATTTCCTCAGCGTACATCATTGTTGTTTCTTCCCCTATGTTACTGTAACAGTTAACAAGGCTGGTGCAGAGATATTTTGAATGCTGTTGCAGATAGACTTTGTGGCTCATGATGAACTTCCATATACAACTGGGTCTGAAGATGATGTGTACAAGTTTGTCAAGGACAGGGGCATGTGAGTTTTGTTTGTGGGTGCATTTGTTTACCGTGCTTGCTGAAGAAACTTGTTTTCCTTGTGTGTTCTGTTTTGCTACTAGTTCTATAGAAACAAAGGGTTGTGGTTTGTTAAGGATCAATTTTATTGCATATGGACACTTCTGAAAGTGCTCCGGAATTCTCCTATTGATTGTATGAGAAGATTCTCAGTACACTGCACAAACTTGGTTGCACCTGCAAGGATGCCATTAGCAAATAATAAATGTCACATCTAATATTGTCATGGTAGGGTTTTGAAATGATAGACTTCACATATAATTCTTTCCTTCCTGCGTCTCATTAACTACAAGAGTGGTCCACTACAATAAACAAACAGAGTGGACCACAACACTAAACTATAAGAGTGGACCACAACACTAAACTATAAGAGTGGACCATAACACTAAACTATAAGAGTGGACAACACTAAACTATAAGAGTGGACCACAACACTAAACTATAAGAGTGGACCATAACACTAAACTATAAGAGTGGACCACAACACTAAACTATAAGAGTGGACCATAACACTAAACTATAAGAGTGGACCATAACACTAAACTATAAGAGTGGACCACAACACTAAACTACAAGAATTGACCACAACACTAAACTATAAGAATTGACCACAACACTAAACTACAAGAATTGATCACAACACTAAACTACAAGAATTGACCACAACACTAAACTACAAGAATTGACCACAACACTAAACTACAAGAGTGGACCACAACACTAATCTACAAGAGTGGACCATAACATTAAGCTACATGAGTGGACCACAACACTAATCTACAAGAGTGGACCATAACATTAAGCTACAAGAGTGGACCATAACATTAAGCTACAAGAGTGGACCATAACATTAAGCTACAAGAGTGGACCATAACACTAAGCTACAAGAGTGGACCACAACACTAATCTACAAGAGTGGACCACAACACTAAGCTACAAGAGTGGACCACAACACTAAGCTACAAGAGTGGACCACAACACTAAACTACAAGAGTGGACCACAACACTAAACTACAAGAGTGGACCACAACACTAATCTACAAGAGTGGACCACAACACTAAGCTACAAGAGTGGACCACAACACTAATCTACAAGAGTGGACCATCAACACTAATCTACAAGAGTGGACCACAACACTAATCTACAAGAGTGGACCACAACACTAATCTACAAGAGTGGACCACAACACTAAACTACAAGAGTGGACCATAACACTGAACTATAAGAGTGGTCCACAACATTAATCTACAAGAGTGGACCACAACACTAAACTACAAGAGTGGACCATAACACTGAACTATAAGAGTGGTCCACAACACTAATCTACAAGAGTGGACCACAACACTAAACTACAAGAGTGGACCATAACACTAATCTACAAGGTGGACCACAACACTAAACTACAAGAGTGGACCATAACACTAATCTACAAGAGTGGACCACAACACTAAACTACAAGAGTGGACCACAACACTGAACTACAAGAGTGGACCATAACACTAATGTACAAGAGTGGACGACAATACTAAACTACAAGAGTGGACCACAACACTGAACTCTAAGAGTTGTCCACAACACTAAACTACTAGACTGAACCACCCTACTTAACACAAGAGTGGACCACAAGACTTAACACAAGAGTGAACTCCAACACCTATGGACCACACCACTTAACATTTGAGTGGACCAAAATACTTATGGACCGCACCATTTGACTCAAGAGTGGACCATGAATCTTAGTTACAAGAACAGACCACAACACTTCCCTACAAGAGTGGAAGACAAAGAAATATATGGATAGTTTCTATCAAGTTTATACTACACAAACTCAGAACAGTTCAGAAGACATGTTTCGGACAAGATTTAAATTTCAAATATCTTGCCTCTTTATTTAATGTGTTTACCAAAAGGCATTGTTTATAAAGCGATAGATAATAGTATATGTGTAAAAATGTATCAAATGCAAAATTCTAGTTTGTCACTAACGATTAAGACAAACTGTAGTTGTATGAAGGGAAGTCATTAAGTAACAAGAATTTTACAAATAACTTTTCTTTTTACAATAATGCGAACCAGAAAAAGTGTTTCCATTACCTCGTTGCAAACCTCTGACCATGCAAATATTCTTTCGAGCTTCCAAACAAGTGAAAGTCTGATTGCACCAAATAATTTCCCTGTGGGTTCCTGCATCTTGACTTTTTTCTGAACCAGAGACTATGTGTGTTTCCTCTGCATCTTTCTACCCATTCATACACTCTCCCCCTGACTCAAACTACTATCTCTATACTGAACCATCCATCTTCTGTTAAATTCACAAGGTATTGCACCCTCTGACCACACACAAATTAATGAAGCCTTGCTCTTCCACAGCCCAAGTCAATAGTGGGTTGGCCATTTTGTAATTCCTATTGCGCATGTGCAAACTGCTCAGTCGTTACGACTGTTACATAGGGTATTGCTTAAGAGCCAGTTTATGTCCTGAAGTAAGATTTTCTGTTGTCCATACTCTTCCATGCAGTTCATAATAACATTCCTGTTACTTAATGCTGCAGGTTTCTGGCAACAGAAAGGACAGAAGGTATCTCGACCACAGATGTGATCACCAGGATCATCAAAGATTATGACGTATACATCAGAAGAAATCTGGCACGGGGTTACTCTCACAAGGAACTGAATGTTAGCTACATGAAGGTAAACTTATATTGCCGCCACATCAGCAAGATATATATATCAATATATATATATATATATATATATATATATATATATATATATATATATATATATATATATATATATATATATATATCAATATATATATTGACTGTCTCATTTTAAACTGGATAATGAGATTTTAATGTCCACGATGCACAGTTTAATGCTTCAATAGATTCCTTATCTGTGAAAATAATCCACCACCAAATAAGTTGTCAAACCATCTGCCTTATGTTCTGAATGCCATGGGTTCTTTTTTGGACTCTTCATCAGACCACAAATGGGGGTCATGACTGGAGCTACATAGTTCATGCTTTGTGCGATGCTCTTGGCAGGTGGCTTGCTCTTCTAACCAAGCCAGATGGGGTAAACCTGGTGCAATGAAGCCAATCCTCTCACCTTAACCTTTTTTTTTAACGTTCGCAGCTTAGTCCATGCATATGCTGCTACTTCTACTGCATTGGACTGCTTTTTGCAGGTGGATTAATTTTTCCTTATTACCAGATGTCCCTTGCCTTCAGACAAACCCACTTCGACTTCAGATGTACTTTAATTTATGTCTCCAAGTCAAGGACGAGAAGTCAGTTTTTTAGTCCAATTGACCAGTATAGGGGTCTAACGTGCCACCTTGGCATCAGCACACCGGAAGTTTAAGTACAAGTGCTCTTATCCTTTGGCCAAGTTGAACCCCTGTGCAAATTTATTGTAATAAGTCTTTTATTTCTTATTCTTTGTACACCTTTCTAAGCTGAAGAGAAGGTATGTCACACCCAGTTGCTGCACCTCACAGGGTTAGTGTGTCTGATTGCCATATGCTCGTGTGTGATGTTTACTTTCTGAAGATCTCACTAAAAAGCTTTTGGAATTCATCATGACACTTGGGAGACTGCTGCCAAAGACCAAAATGAAAATTGTGGTGTACATCATTACGCAAGTGTGTGGTCACTTGTGAAGCAAACAGGACTGCAAGAGCTGTGAAAAAAAAGGCTGGACAAAAACACCACCGCAGGAGATCCTCCTCCTGGAACGTCAAGCATTCTTTGCCCACATTGCCAAAGAACATTTGGAGCCAAAATAGGCCTTGCAAGCCATCTTAGAACTCATGGCTCCATACTTTCAACCCCACTGGATGAAATGAATGGTCATCATCATTCTTCATGGACAAACACAACTTTCATTAGACTCATAGGTAGATAGCATGCAAGGCCATGAGTTCAGTCTACCATTCTATAGGATTTGTGTCCTTACAATTGTGCCAGGGCAGGGACCTGTGGCCTACTCTGTGATTTTATGCTTTGAGATTTTTTATGTTGAGTTCTTGTACACGGGGCCTCCTATTTTTGACACTTTGGTCGTGTGTTGGATTCCGTACCCTTTAAGTTAACATGCCAGATGAGATCCTTTTTTTCCCCCAGGTGGTTAGAGATACTACACCTGTGCTGTAGTGAATGAGTTACAAACACAATTCACAATCCCAAGTACTGCGTTTGAAAAGCAGCTGCAGTTGATTTGGAAGCAGGCCTGCCTTGTGCTGGTTTTCATATACTGATTATGAGTGCTGGTTGTTCAGAAAGCAGTGGCTAACTACTGAACATAAACTTGCCTAGGAATTACAAACAGCTAAATAATGCTGGGGTTGACTGCGACATCCTGTAAAGGATATGCAAGAAAAAGTCTCAATGTGAGTTCGAACCTGTGATCACCGGGCTGGCAGGCAAGCATATAGTTTCTGTGGAAATCAGGATGCCACGCAATCACGCCATGAAATATGTCGACTACTGCTTAACCCTTTGAAAATAAAGTTTGTTTGTTTGTTTGTGGGAAGCCATTTAACATTAGCTGGCTGTATGTTTCAGGCTAAAAGACTCAGGTTGAAAGACAATTATGAAAAGTTGGAGAACAAGCTGAAGGATAAAGGCAAGAACTTGATGGACAAGTGGAAAGGGCAGCTGGACAGAGGCAACACAGTGTTACATCGGTGGGAAGAAAAGTCCAAGGAGTTGATTGGAAATTTTGTGGACATGTTTGGCAAAGATGGGAAATTTGTAAGTATTTGTGTTTCATTAACCAGCTTTTATATAAGAATGGGTGTGGGGATGTGTGTGGGTGTGGATTTGGGGTGGGGAAGAGCAAAAACGACTGCAGCATACTTGTGTTGTTGTGTGGAGTCAAAAGTCAACATCACTGCACACAGTACATTCCCAGACATGCTCTGCCCTCATCTTCAACAGCCAGCGAAGAATCCCAATACTAAAGGATGACCAGTAGTCGTCTAATTATGTATCCGTCTGAGCTTTCCTCAACGTCCAGAGTGTAAGCCAGATCCTCTGGCTACTCCCTGCAATTCAATTCTCTCCAGGCTATGATAATTAATCTGTTCATCCACGCTATACGCATGTTCCCAAAGAACCCTGACCAAATCTGCCTTATCATGCACAACCACCAGTGCTGACCCAGTCCATCTGTCCGCATGCTCAGGTGATCTTAAATATTACAAAGAAATCAGTGAGCTTATAATGGTTTGAAGGGTAAAATGAATACCTGTATTGTTAAGTCTCTCTGGAGCGTTCATGGCTGGAAAAAAATTAGTTTCATTTTCATGCCATGGCATGTGGGTATTCAAGGAAATGATGGTCCCAAATGTTGCTGTTATGTAGCCGGGGGTGGGGTTGGGGTGAGCGCCCAGCCTTGCATAAATACCCCAATGGCTCATGCATTCATCACCACTATAGCAAAAGTCCAACTCCTGGCCTTCTCATGGTGGAACTGTTTTAACTAACAGGAGAAGGGGCGGCGGCGAGTCACTGGCGCCGAGAAATAACCAGAACGCTCTAGATGTTTATGCACGTACATGCATGCGCAGACATGTGTGTGCTTGCCTACACACCTAAACTCGAGTAAGACCACAGTCTGCTCTAGCAAAGGAAAGATGCTGAAGGTGGAGGCGACCAGCCAGGAGGCGTACCACAGAAATCAGGATGCCACGCAATCAGCCATGAAATATGTTGACTACTGCTAAATGTTATGGTGCTCACCCTGCTTTGAACCCCCAGGCAGGTGCAGTGCTGGGCCCTATGCCTCGAAAGGATCCAACCTCAACTACTGGAGGTTCTTCTCAGATGTCCTGTGGAGCCAAAGGACCTGAGAATAGAGTTCTGGCCATACCAAACAAAGACTAAAAATAATGCACTAGAATGGAGAGGCAGTCAGCAACAAAAAAATTGAACTAGAAAACATCTTGGACCAAGAAAAAGTAATCTTATGTTGCTTGCAAGAAACTCACCTCAACGAAAATATAGCCTTCAAAATCAGAGGCTGCCAGTGTTACCAATCTGACTGAAAGGACAGTCGAAAGGGTGGGATACTGACCCTATTAAATAATAGACATCACTGCTTCCAAAATTGAAGTTACATGGAAGGGGCCTGAGTATCAGACACTTAAACTTAAGACAGGCAATACAGACCTTCATCTGATCAATTACTACTGTCCAAGTGACAGCCCACAGGCACTGGACGCAGTACCATTAAAAGAAAAAATGATTGTGTGTGGTGACTTCAACAGCCACTCGCAGAGCTAGGGCTATGATCACATGAACCATAGAGAAGAGAGACTGGAAGACTGGCAGGATGAGAATAGATTCATCTTGATTAACAAGCCATCCAACCCACATACTTTCTACTCAAGATCATGGCACACTACAACTACACCTGACATGGCTTTTTATTCACCAGACCTGGAGTGGAACATTACACGAATTGTTGGGAAACAACTTGGTGGCAGTGACCATCGGCCAGTCTTTCTAACTGTAGAAAATGAGCTTGTAAGTGAAAGCAGCACCCTCTCGAGGTGGAACTACAAGAAAGCAGACTGAGCAATATGCAAGCATCGCACCAGCATACTGGTTAGAAACCTAACACTGAGAAAAATAAAGTAGTTTAAGAGTTTGGGAAATGCATACTACAGGCAGCACGTGAAACAGTACCAAGAGGAAGCCCGTAAACATTGTAAACCCTACTGGAGTAGTGAACTGGAGCAGTTGCAGAATGGTGTGGATGTGTGTAGAAAGCAGAGGCCAAACCCAGCCAAGAGCACCACAAAAAATACCAGCATGCAAGAGCCAAATTTCAAAGGGCCAAGCTGCAGGCTAGATGGAAAAGCTGGCAGGAGAAAATGGGGTCCCTGAACTTTGAAAGAGACACAAGGAAGTTGTGGAAGCTAATAAAACAACTTAACAATGAGGGCACAGGGAGAAACTCAAAAATTGCACTATATAAAGAAGGAAACCTTTTAACGGGAAAGCAAGCAGCCGACCATTTTGCGGAAATGGCAACATAAAGGACAGAATGAAACAGTACATGAGGTTTTGGAGGCACCTATCACTCAGCGAACTGGAGCTAGCCATATCAAAACAAGAAAAGGAGAAAGTCACCTGATGATATCTCCAATGAAATGATCAGGAACCTAGGAACAGAGGCCAAAGCAAAGCTGTTGCAGATCTTCAGTAATAGCTGGACCTTAGGCAATGTTCCACAAGCCTGGAGAGAAGCAATCATGACACCCCTCCTAAAATCAGGGAAAGATAGTTCAATTTCCTCCAGCTACAGACCAATTAGCCTTACCAGCTGTCTCTGCAAAACAATGGAGTGCATCATCACTCACAGACTGCAGTGGTACATTGAAAGTGAAAATATCCTTGCGCCACAGCAGGCTGGCTTTAGGCAGTGCTACTCTACGGAAGATCAGACAACCTACCTCTCTCAACAAATTTAGGATGCATTCCAAGAGAAGAAACTGGTGCTTGCTGCATGGATAGATCTGAAGAAAGCCTTTGACAAAGTCTGGAAAGAAGGTCTAATGAAGAAACTGAGAAACTGTAAAGTTGATGGAAGAATGTACAACTGGGTGAAAGCATACTTACACAACAGAAGAGCCCTAGTACAGATAGATGGACTCCAGAGCAAGAAAGTACTACTGCATCACAGAGTTCCACAGAGCGGAGTCTTGTCCCCCACACTTTTTCTCATCGTCATCAATGATCTTGTTGCTAATCTACTGCATGGAGTTAAAGCGGCAATGTACGCTGTTGACCTGGTTTTATGGAGCATAAATAAACATGCATCAGTGGCAACCTAATCGCTACAAAGAGCTGTAGATGCATTGTTGCATGGGCAAATAGATGGTGTGTCAGCATAAACACTGACAAGTGCAGCACCACTCTATTTACCCTCTCTCCTAAAACAAAAGGCAGGGATCATCCAGATAAATGGAATACCCCTTAGAGAAGATATAGAACCAACATACCTTGGAGTAACATTTGATGGCAGGCTGACTTGGAGAAAGCACATCAACAAAGCAGTAGCAAAAGCCAGAAGGAAAATAACCATCCTGAAAAAACTGAGTGGAACCACATGGGGAGCCAGTGGGAAAATACTTAGCAAAGTTTATCAACAGAGCATACGACCACACCTGGAATATGGGTCAACTGAGTGGTGTTCAGCATCAAAAACCACACTACAAGAGCTGGACAAAGAGCAAAATCAAGCACTTAGAGTCACCACAGGAGGAATGAGATCAACCCCTATAGTGGAAATGGAGAGGATGGGGAGGACACAAGCACTGAGTGAGCGCAGAGATACGAAAACGCTAATACAAGCAGAAAAGTTCCTCAGCTTGCCAGGCCACCCTATAAAGAACAGATTTGAAAACCTAGCTATGGGGTGGTTGAAAAGAAGCAGTTTTATCCACCAGGCCAAACGACTCTACAAAGAAACCACCAATCTGCCCACAATTGGTATCCTCCTAACAACTATTCCAGAGCGAACTCCATGGAAAGATGAACATAGACTATCGTTACAAATCCAGACAAAGTGAGAGGAATATTTGACAAGGAAGAACAGAACAGTGTGCAGCGCAGAACAGCCACTCTCAGCTTCCTTGATGAAGAATACCCACACAGATGGGTTAACACAAAATGTTGTTCGAAATGGAGGAGTGGGAGTGTACATAGAGTACCAGAATAATACTAGGTACACGGCCAGAATACCAACAGGAAAGTACTGCCGTAACTATGATGCTGAGATTGAGGCAATCAAGAAAGCAACAGATGAATTACTAAATAGCAGCCATGGTACACAACCTGTAGTGCTATTGACAGATGCAAAATCAGTACTCGAGGCGCTCCTGTCTGGGAAATTGCCAATACTAAGGACACTACTTTCTGAACTTAGCAGTCAGCATAAAGTCACCCACTGTGGAATACCTGGAAATGACAGAGCTGATCGATTGGCTAAGGAAGGAGCCAAAGAAGAACAGCCTGATGTGCCTGTCACATACCACTAAAAGAAAAGAATGATCAAATCAGCTAGAAAGCCATCAAAACCTGCTCAAGATGACTACCACATTATGGACAGACCAGAACAAGTCATTATTCTGTGCCTCAAAACAGGACACAATAGATTACACAACCACATGTATACAAAATTCAAGATGGGTGAATCAGCCATGTGCACATGTGGATTGGCGTCGCAGACAGCAGAGCACATACTCCAAGACTGCCCAAAATACAACATATCTAGGCAAACCTTCTGGCCTAGAGAGACGACAGTGGAAGATAAACTCTATGGACCACTGAGTGAACTAAAAAAGACAGTTAAATTCATACAAGAGACAACATTGCAGTTATAGACATATTTCAGGCAAACAAAAGAACAAGAAGAGGAAGAAGAAGAAGAACAAGGAAAGGATCAGGCTGACAGGCTTGCAGGTGAAGATCAGACAAGCCGTGGACCAGGCTGATATACTGAAATCTCTACAAGTAAGACGTTTGCGGGAACCAAGTGATGACTGTGAATCTACAACCATGGTCTAGACTGCGAGAACAGCAAGTTAAAAGAGGTGTGGTCAGACAAGAACGCTGCATTTGAAGCCAAAGAAGATTAATAAACCAACAAAGATCTGGTGTCGTGAGCCGCACACTGATTTACTGAGGATGGGATCCAAGCACTTGTGTACTGAATGGTTTGATGTGCAATGAGGATGATCTGTCAACTAACTAATTGTAAAGTTTTCAAGAATATTAGAGGGAGTTTGGTTGGTTGAGTATCCTCTGGAAGATTGTGGGTTGTAACTCTAATGTATAAGCTGTGAACAGTGCTTGCATCTATAGGGGTCAAGATGATGTAGTAACTTGTATCTAACCTGCTACGAAAAGTAAAACATGAACAATGAAAACATTTAAAAACTACAAACATGCATTAATTGGTCCAAAATAGAAGGAATAAAATGGTATGACAAAATCACCAAGGTGGAGCTCATGGAGAGAACTAGACAAATACCAGTGATAAAAAACCAGGTAAAGAAAAGAGGCTGGCGTTGGATAGGCCTTACAGTTGAGACAACTCGAGGAATGGTATAACTAGAAAAGCCTTAGTCTGGAACTCACAGGACAAAAGAAATATGGGAAGACCTTAAAACTCACAGAGAAGAGAAGTAAAAACAAATGAACAATATGGGACGGACATTGTCAGAGCTGCATGGGATAGCTAACAGTAGGGGACATGGAGTGATATAGGGTGAAAGAAGAAGTCGAAAATACCAAAATACTTTTGCTGAAATACTAAAAACACTTAGCCATTGATATTGTTCAACTGTGGAGCATTTGTTTATGGAGCAACTGGAGCATTTGTATTTCAGCCAAAGTATAATTCATTTATTCACTTTATGATATATAACTGAGGTGTGGCTGGCCGAGTGGCTAGAATGCCGAACTCTCCTTCGGGAGACCCGACCAAGTTCGATCCCTCGGTAAGGTGTGGGATTTTTGTTCTGTCGGGGGCAAAAGGAAAATCCTAACCTGCACAGTTCACGGCGACTGCACTAGCCAGGCGCCCTTAATTCCTCAGGCTCAAAGACCCCTCTGCCATACACTGCAAGGTACTACTATATTGGCAGTAAATGACAGTTGGCAGTTTTTTTGTTTTTTTTTTGACATATATATAACTGCATTCTGTCAAATGAAGAATTTTTTTCAACACATTAATTTACCCATGACGTCGGCAATCGTAATTTGCGGCAAGGCACAGGATGATGATGATATATAAATTTGCAGTATGTACCTGATGAAATGCAGCAAAATATAAATCAATCAATCAATCAATCAATCATGTGCCATGCCGGAAAGCGTGGGCGGTCATGACTCGCCATTTCACTCGATCACCAGAGTTGTGGATCAGCTCAGTGTTCCTGTCTCGACCATGCCATGTGGCCAAGCCATCCAGGTATTTACTTCACTGCCACCCTCTTGTTCTTTCCCCCTCAATCTCGCCAGTTGTCACTAAGTTCTCCAAGTCATTTCTTCTCATAACATGTCCAAAAAAATTTGACTGTCTATGTCTAATGACTCTAATCAGTTTACGAGTTTGCAGCAAAATATGCCAAGATATAAATTATGCAACTTGTTGTTTTTGGTTTCTGTGTTTATATTCACCATAGGAAAACATTGTGTTGAACCTAAGAAGTTGCTACAGTTTTTCACAGTTGTTTGCATTGAGTAAATTCAATCAATCAGGTGCCGTCTTCACAATGAAGGTTGGCTAGCATGGATCTCCAACACTGTCTGTCTCTCGCCCTGACTGTATATTCTGTCAAATTGATGTTCGCCCATCTCTTGATGTTATCTTCCCACTTGTATCATTGTCTACATTTTGCTCGCTGGCCTTCAACCTTGCCTTCAAGTATGGTTTTTGTAAGCATGTTATGTCTGTTAATATGGCCAAAATATTTCACTTATTTCATTTTGATTTATTTCATCAACTCTCTTTTCATTCGCAGTTTTCCTAGAACCTCTATATTTTATTGGTTTTGTTTCCAAGAAATAAAGTGAGTAAATTATAGGGTTGATAATATGAGTTGCTCCACTAACAAATGCTCCATGAGTAAATTAATAAGGGTAATAATGAACACTTATTCATGCCCTGTGACATTCAGAAGGCACTAAGTTCTCAATGTATTTTCTGTTGTCCAGAGCCAATGGATCCAAGAGAACACAATGAGAATCGGCCGAGCCATGTCTCCGTCTGCGTCACCTCTGCCAGAATCTCCGCCCTCACCTTCTACCTCAGACCCAGGTGCCAGCCCTCCAGCCAAACGAAGCCGGTATACCCCGCCACTAATTGCCATGGAAGAACAGGATTCCTCCACAGATGAGGAAGAGTTTGAATAGTTAAGCTTGACATTCTGTGACAGATGTATAATATATTATGTTGACATCAAGATGCAAGACTGATAATATAGTGTTTTTGACATTTGTGACGGACTTAGAGATAAATATAGAGGGACGAACATTCTGCGACAAATATTTAATGTATTGTGTAGTAACTTATGATTTGAGACATAAAGATGAATATAGTGTTGACTTATAGTGTTGCGTTATGATCTATCAACGCAAGCCAGAATTGTGTAAACAGAAAGACATGTTAGTCAGCTTAAAATTACCGTGGTAGACAATCGACATTACTGTGCGAAATTGTGTATATTTCAACTTGAAGGATTTATCTAGTTAATTTCACGTAAGTTGTGTGATTTCTGCAGTATGTACCTGACGAGATGCAGCGAAATATGCCAGGCAATAAATCGTGCAATCTATTGTTTGTGTCTTCGTTATTCAAATTCACTACGGGAAAACATTGTTTTGAATTTCTCAAACATAAAAAATTTGTTTAGGGAGCCTGTGGTCTGTCATGCGAGTCAAGTGACCAGCCCAGCGAATCTGATTCTTCACTAGTAGAGTGTGGATACTGGGCATGGACACTCTTTCTAAGACTTCAGTGTCTGAGATATGAAATAGCTAGCCAAAATGAAAGAACACAAGTGTCCTTATGTGCAAGGTTTTGGTGATCTTCCTATCATGTTAATCTTCCTCATATAGTCCTTGCCTGCTGTGTTGGTCATCATGTCTGTTCACAGCCTTCTGTCTCATGTACTGCCAGTCATTTCTGAAACAGATGTTCATCCATGCTATGATGCCAAACTGTCCGTCATCTCTCTTGGCCTCTCCTCCAGCTTTACCCCAGCCTTGTCCTTCTCATGATGTGCATAATTATCACTAGTCAACATTCAGTAAACCAATTGGTAGAGCATGTTTTCTGTGTTGCTAGCTGCCATTTTGTTTGTTTATGTGGAGGTCAAAATCATATTAAAAACATAAACAATCTTAAGAACCCCCACTAATTTAATATATTTTGTATTTAGTATTTATTTTGCCTGTTTTTAAAATAAAATTAAAACGGCTGTCGAAGGTGTCTTAAGCAGTGTTACCATTAAACTTTGCTAGAGCACACAATTTTAGCCCATAGCACACGTACTTCTGGCTCAGTAAAGGTATAATGTTACAATGTCAAATGTAGACTAACCAGGTGACCATTAGCTGTATTATGATTAATTTAAACATGGAAGGTAATTAGGCTAATTATCATTAAGTTGTCAGATACTTTTATAAAGTGCCATACTTTTGTAATAATTACAAGCAGATTATGATATATTTCTGCTGTTGTAGTGTTGATGATATTGACTTAGGCAGATGCTTAAAGTCTGTAAAAGTTTATTAAACTTTCTGTAAAGATACTGAACTGTGCTACAGTTGCAGAACACCTTACACTGGTAATTGAGCTATTCTGTAGTTACAAGACTTCTTTTATTGATAATTAGACTATGCTACAATTGCAAAACTTCTTACATTAGTAATTGAATTGTGCTACAATTGCAAGATTTTTTTTTCTGGTAATGGAACTGTGCTACATTTATGGGACTTATTTTACTACTAATTAAATGATGCTACAGTTGTAACATTTCATCACTCCAGATAATTATGCATAGGTGATTAAACTAGTTTGATGAGCACAACTTCAGAGGGGAGAGCACTAAGATGACAAACATAAATTGTATTATTAATTGCATTTTTAACAGTAGCTACGTTTTTGCATTTCCAAGTTTCTTCCATTTTGTTTGCTTTATTTATGTAGAATTTTATGTTTGATTTACTTTTCATATATATATATTTCTTTGTTTGCTGATGCTATTCATGGTTAAGACTGGTGATATAAACTAAGGTTTTCCAAATCTACATGGAGCTGTGTGAATATCATCTGTTTTCATTCATTCATTCATTAAATTGTATGCACAGTATTACTATTGATCTTATGCCTCTGACATCCAAATATTGTACAGTCATTTTTTCTTTGTTTATATCAGTATGCTTAAGGGCAGGGAACACAGTTCCCAATCTCATATACTGGGTTCAAAATCAGCTATGGACAATTTTGTAGCAGACCGCCGTGCGTTGGTTTTTCAATATGATAAGAGTGGCGGTCATTCAGAAAGCAATAGACATTTTTTTTTTTTTCACATATCCTTTACAGGACATCGCTGTCAACACCAGTATTTTACCGCTGTTGTTGATTTCTTGGCAAGATTACACTCAGTAGTTTGCCATTGCTTTCTGAGCGACCGGCTCACTTATCCCGTAAGCCACCAATGCGGCGAGAACTGCTACCAATTCTCGCGCGTTGCGAGACCCTTCATAAATAAACGGGATTACGAAGAAAGTCGTTTAACGCCTCGGCCAAGGAGACCAGCAGTTGAAAACTACTGAACGTAAATCTGCCTAGAAAATCACAAACAGCCAAAGCAAATGCCGGGGTTGATTACAATGTCCTGCAAAGGACATGCAACAAACTTGTATAGGGTGTATGTTTAATGACTGTGCAGTGCTTGAAAATATTGCCAGTCCAAGTTTTGTATTCACCCTCTGTAATGTTCATCCAACATAATAGGTAAATACAAAACTTGGACTGGCAATATTTTCAAACACTGCACAGTCATTAAAAATACACCCTGTGTATCAATATAAAAGTGAAATCATTGTAGTTTTATAGAAACTACAAATTCCAGTATGCTCTGTATATAATGACAGTGTGAAAATCATACTGGTCAGTCTTTTTAAATGTTTAGGCTACACAGTGACAACCGATGGAAGATGTGACACAGGGAAAAAAAAGCATCTTCATGTCTGAAGACTGGGAGCCACGGTTGCATAGCGACTAAACGCTCTTCCGGTGGTCATGCATTTAAACCTGCATTGCGGCAGATTTTGTAACTAATCTAGACTTCATTACGGCAGATTTTGTAACTAATCTAGACTTCCAGGTCGACCCAGCCTAAAATAGGTTCCAGGAAATTTTCGTAGAAGTAAAAGAGTCTGCTAATTGCATCACCCACCAAGTTCCGATTGGTCTGTACACATATTCTAGCACCAGATGCCTTAAGGTGTGGCAAATAGTTCTTTATGTTTACTTATGTCGAAACTCTTTTACTATAATGAATTAAAGTTAGTTGCATATCCTTTACAGGACGTTGTCAACCCCAGCATTCTTTTGTTGTTTGTAATCTGTTGGCAAGTTTACCTTCAGTAGTTTTTCATTGCTTTCTGAATGACTGGCACCCATAACCAACACAAGGCAGTCTAATTACCCACAGCTACTTTTTCTAGAATGAGTAATGTCATGAAATATAGAAAAATAACAGGCACACAGATATGCTTACTGATGTGTTGTGTGCAGCCTGTTTTTTGTATGAATGTGAATGCTAGACAGTGAGTAATGAATTGATAGGAAAACTGGTGATGATGAAGATGTAGTTTTTGTGAAGAATGTCGAGAATATTATGGACAGAGAAGAAAACATTTGCTGAAGTATTGAGGGCTGCATATGTTACTAGACTGCTCACCAAAACCATAAGTAAAAGGCAATTGAAATTTGTGAAGAAGAGGTAGAATAAAAAATCTAGCCATATCTGGGAAAATACTATACAAGAGAAGCAGCGGAAGACAGAAAAAATATATGTGGGAAAGTTAAACAGCTGGGCTGCAATTAATAATATATGGAATATTAACTATTAAAATAACAAATAACCGAGAGAAAAGTAGTGGCATTATATATATATATATAAAGTTACTCATATATTTATCCTTGTTGTGGGCTGGGCACCACTGTCATGGAATTAGTATGTATATGTGGGCTGTATAAATGTATAAATATATGGGGCTAATACCATATGTCCAGTAGCCTCATGTCACAAAAAGGGGTCTTTTATTGTGATACGTAATAAAATAGTTTTGTCTATTTTTACAGCCACTGCCTGCTTCATTTACGCATTTATGAATACTGAATTGAGGTAGACATTGAGAGGAGTCATTTAGTCAGTATCATCATTTAATAACTCATTAGTGATATGTTACTGTCATCATAGGAAGCAGGATAGACTATTTGTGAAACGTAGGATAGACTATTTGTGACATGTTGCTTTCATCACAGGAAGCAGGATATACTATTTCTGAAATGTTGCTTTCATTGCAGGGAGTAGAATAGACTGTTTGTGAAATGTTTTCATCACAAGAAATAGGATAGGATAGACTATTTGTGACATGTTGCTTTCATCACAGGAAGCAGTATAGACTTGATGTTTTGCCAGTTCTCCAGTCTCATGAATATTCAAGCCAAGGTCTCCTCAATATCCTGTGTCCCACCTTTATGCTTGTCGACCCCTGCCTTTTCTTCCATAAACCATGTCTTCCATTGTTCTTTCTGAGACACTGTGACATTGAAATTATCCCAAGTTTGACAGTTTCTGAGACACTGTGAAGTGGAAATTATCCTGAGTATGTCAGTTTCTGAGACACTGTAACATTGAAATTATCCCAAGTTTGGCAGTTTCTGAGACACTGTGACATGGAAATTATCCTGAGTATGTCAGTTTCTGAGACACTGTGACATTGAAATTATCCCAAGTTTGGCAGTTTCTGAGACACTGTGACAAGGAAATTATCCTGAGTATGTCAGTTTCTGAGACACTGACATTGAAATTATCCCAAGTTTGGCAGTTTCTGAGACACTGTGACATTGAAATTATCCCAAGTTTGGCAGTTTCTGAGACACTGTGACATGGAAATTATCCTGAGTATGTCAGTTTCTGAGACACTGTGACATTGCAATTATCCCAAGTTTGGCAGTTTCTGAGACACTGTGACAAGGAAATTATCCTGAGTATGTCAGTTTCTGAGACACTGTGACATTGAAATGATCCCAAGTTTGGCAGTTTCTGAGACACTGTGACATGGAAATTATCCTGAGTATGTCAGTTTCTGAGACACTGTGACATTGAAATTATCCCAAGTTTGGCAGTTTCTGAGACACTGTGACAAGGAAATTATCCTGAGTATGTCAGTTTCTGAGACACTGTGACATTGAAATTATCCCAAGTTTGGCAGTTTCTGAGACACTGTGACATGGAAATTATCCTGAGTATGTCAGTTTCTGAGACACTGACATTGAAATTATCCCAAGTTTGGCAGTTTCTGAGACACTGTGACAAGGAAATTATCCTGAGTATGTCAGTTTCTGAGACACTGTGACATTGAAATTATCCCAAGTTTGGCAGTTTCTGAGACTTTGACATGGAAATTATCCTGAATATGTCAGTTTCTGAGAGACTGACACTGAAATTATCCCAAGCATGTCAGTTTCTAAGACATGATACTATTTATGAGATAATGATCTTCAATGATTCACATCGGGGGTATTTTTTATAGTGGGTGATTGTGTATTTTTTAGTTGAGTTGGTACATTGAATTGTTTCATGTTGTTGAGATAGAGCTGAGTCGTATAACTGACGTAGACATTGTTGTATTTTATTCTTACAGACAGCTGAGTCATATAAATGATGTAGACATTGAATTCTTTCATTTTATTGAGATAAACAGTGAGCTGAGTCATATAATTGATTTAGACATTGTTTCATTTTGTTGTTACAGACAGTCGAGTCATATAACTGATGGAGACATTGAATTGTTTCATTTTGTTGAGACAGACAGTGAGTTGAGTCATATAACTGATGTAGACATTTAATTGTTTCATTTTATTGTTACAGACAGTAAGCTGAGCCATATAACTGATGTAGGTATTAGATTGTTTCAATTTGTTGAGACAGAGTAAGTTGTCACATAACTAATTTAGGCATTAAATTGTTTCATTTTATTGTTACAGACAGTGAGCTGAGTCATATAACTGATGTAGACATTGAATTCTTTCATTTTGTTGAGACAGACTGTATGTTGTCACATAACTGATGTAAGCATTACATTGTTTCATTTTATTGTTACAGACAGTGAGCTGAGTCATATAACTGATGTAAACATTATATATTGTTGTTACAGACAGTATGCTGAGTCATGTAACTGATGTAAACATCGTTTCATGTTGTTACAGATGGTAAGCTGAGTCATGTAACTGATGTAAACATTGTTTCATGTTGTTGTTGCAGGCAGTAAGCTGAGTCATGTACCTGATGTAAACATTGAATCGTTTCATTTTGTTATGACAGACATTGAACTGAGTCACCAACTTCGCATACACATTGTGTTCTATCATCCATCTAAGGTAGATAATGAGTCATTTTGAGTTATTTATGACAGTGTTTGTGCTTTATTTGTATATTTCTTGCCACATATTAACTGCTTAACTTTATTGACTGCTGCTGAGTGAAGATGTCTTATTGTGCCAGGTAATCTCCATTGATTACAGTGTAAACATGAATTGCATGGCTTGTTAACAGACCTTAAGTTTTTGATTGATTTAGGAAACTGTATTAAAATGTTTATATATGTAAGTCTCTTATGTGAATTTGGAATGTAAGAAAACCACCTGAGGAGTTGTTGTGCAGTCCCAAAGCTAGATGCATAGTGGGGTGGGAAGCTCAAATCACTTTGTACAAAATTGATAACCTGGCAGGATGTGTGTCAATTGCATAACAAATGTGATCAATGTAGCAAGTTCTTTGAATACAACCCAATAAAAACATTCTTGATTTTTTGCTTGTTCTCCTGCCTGATGCATTTTCATTCCCAATGTAGACACAGTGTCCACTGTCTTTAGTGGGAAGTAGTGCCTGTGTGTGTTTTGCTTTGTGTATGAATGAGGATGTATAGGTGTGAGAGAGAGAGAGAGAGAGAGAGAGAGAGAGAGAGAGAGTATGTATGTATGTACAAGTAAATTTTTGATATGTGCGTTTGAGGGAGTGTGTATTTGTGTGTTGTTGAGTGGGTGCATAACTGATAGTTTTGTGTACATGATATAAGTATGTATGTAGGTGTGTAATTATGTGTTTATGCATGTGTCCATGTCTCTGTGTGTCTGCCTGTCTGCCTGCCTGTCTCATAACATGGTAATATGCATTATGTTCACAGCATTCATTTGATAATATTTTTAAAAATCTATGTGAATGTAACATAAATAAATGTTTGCATATCCTTTACACGACTTTTACAGCATCTTTCAGCTGATTGTTGATTTCTTTGGCAAGATTATGCTCAGTAGTTTGCCACTGCTTTCTGAGCGCCCGGCTCCATACTCTCATAAGTCACTGGTGCGACTCGAACCGCTTCCAATTCTCGTGTGCTCACGTCACCCACGAGAGTATTCGGGGTTACGGGGAAAGCTGCTAATCCCTTGACCAGGGAGACCGGCAATTGTAACATGCACAATAGATAATTGATGTACACAAGATGAGTGAGTGGAAGGGCCAAATGTAAGACAGGCATGCATGCAAATTTGTGACCCTTTGAAAATAAAATGTGTTCATTTGTCCCATGACCCACGTCTTCTATTACAGTATTGTCTAAACCATTAGGACATTTAATACCAGTATTCGTCTTGATGTAGCCGGTCCTGTGTAGAATGTTGCTGTCTTCACAGCCTGCCAGAAAGTTTCTCCATCTCTTGCCATTTATCGTGCTCCTGGCACTGTCATGTCCATGGTGGTTTCAATGTCCTGTCCTGTCCTGTACTGTGTTCATCGATTTCTTGGCCGACCTCTGACCTCTCTTTCAGTAATCCTGTCTTCCGTTACTGTGCTTTCTTTACCACTGTGACAGTTCATAACAGTTGAATAACAGTGTGTCTATAAATTCTTGTGTCAGTTCTAGTGTCTGCATGAATTCTTATGTCACTTCTACAGTGTCTGCATACATTCTTATGTCACTTCTGTAGTGTCTGCATGAATGTTTATGTCAGTTCTGCACTATCACTATGAATTCTTATGTCACTATCTATAATGTGTGCATGAATTTGTACATCAGTTCTGCATTATCCACATGAATTTGTATGTCAATTCTGTAGTGTCTTCGTGAATTTGTATGTCAGTTCTACAATGTCTACATCAATTCTCATGTCAGTTCTACACTGTCTACATGAACTCTTATGTCAATTCCGCAGTGTCTGCATGAATTCTCATGTCAATTCTCATTTGCAGAATGTATAAGTGCAGAGTGTGAGAGTACATGTTATTGGTGACAGTTGTGTTGTTACCTAAATGTCAGATATCAGAAATAAGTGATAATGTCATATATTAGAAATCATTGGTATATTTGTCTTATATTCTCTGACACACATCAGCGGGTTGCCTAAAAATTAGAGATGGCAAAATCATAATAGAAAAAGATCAGATTTTACATGCGTGGTCATATTATGTGAAAGACCTTTATGATGATGCAAGAGAAGAACAATATGATCATTCAGAATAATAATGAAGGACCATCAATTTTGAAGGTGGAAGTTCAGAATTATCTTAACCATATGAAAACTGGCAAGACCCCATAGGTAGTACAGATAACATCACAATAGAAATGATCAATGCCTTAGAAGAATATGGAATAGACCAAGTTACCAGACTGCTGAACGCAATATACTGATACTGGAGACATACCTCCTGAATATGTAATTCTATATTTATTGCAATCCCGAAGAAATCAGGAGCCTTGGAATGCGATCAACATCGAACAATTAGTGTAATGAGCCACATCTGAGAATTATCATGCAAAGAGTTAGGAAGAAAATACAACCCGAAATAGGAGAAGAACAATGTGGGTTCGTAGAAAGCAAGGGTGCAGTAAATGCTGTGTATATGATGAGGTATGGTATCTGTTTTTATATGATGAGAACATTAATTGAATGTTCTATAGAAGTAAATAAAGACCTACATCTTGGCTTTATTGACTACACAAAGGCTTGCGATAAAGTAAGACATGTCAGCATGATGAAGATGCTTGCAGATATACAAATTGATGGGAAAGACCTTAGACTTGTAAAAAAAAATCATATATTGGAAACAACAAGCTGCCATCAAGATTGGTAATGAAGTAGGTCAATATCAACCTATTAAGAGAGGTATATGACAGGGATGTGAAATGTCACCAGATCTTATTTCCCTATACAGTGAAAATATTTTCAAAAATTTAGAAGATATGAGAGAATCACCATTGGGGGACATAACATCAATAACATTATATATGCTGATGATAAGTATTGATTGCAGACAATGAGCAACATTTAGTAGATGCAGTTGTTGTACACAATGAACAACTAGGATTAGAATTAAATTGTAAGAAGACATAGATTATGGTCATCACTAGGAAGAAGGGAATACCAAAATGCAGTATACAAGTAAATGGGAATAGTCTTAAACAAGTGAGTCGATACAATTATCTCGGAACAGTTATAACATCTGATGGGAAATGCCTTGAAAAGATTAGGACAAGAATCGCCATAATGAAGGTAGCGATTTGCAAGATGAAAAACATAGTGACCAATAAAAAGATGTTATTTGCAATGAGAAAAAGTGTTGAAGTGCTACATAGAACCTGTACTTTTGTATGGATGTGAAGCGTTGACAATAAGCAGGCAAGCTGAAAAACATCTGATGACTGTGAAAATGTGGTTTCTGAAGAAAATGCAAAGAATACAATGGACAGGCAGAAAAACTTATGACTGAATCCTACAAGAAATAAATGAAAACCATAAACTGATTAGAGAAATTAAGACGTAGACAGTTGCAATATTTTGGACACATTATTAGAAGAAATAAATTGGAGAACTTGGTGACAACTGGCAAGATTGAGGGGGAAAGAACAAGAGGGTGGCAGTGAAGTAAATACCTAGATGGCTTGACCACATGGTATGTTCGAGCCAAGAACACACAGCTGATCCATAACTCTGGTGATTGTGTGAGATAGCGAAACATGACCACCCACGCTTATCGGCATGGCACGTGATGATGATGAATTATTAGATTCACTTTTGGAAACCCTTCGTTCACCACTTAGTCTTTGTTTGTGGTTAAAGATCACCTTCATTGCACATAGATGTCTCCATAAGTGCTCCAGTGCCTCCCATAGATCACTGATGTAGAAACTCAGCACAGTGCATGAACCCTGTATCTGTGAGGTTCCAAATGTGTATACCAAAATCACACATGCTGTATTCTTTTTCTGGGTAGGTTTTCTCATTCTGAAGTAGTGATCTGAGCATCAACCTGTTCAACCTGTTGTTTTTTATTTTCAATCTGAGGCATTTTGTAACATGTGCAAACACAATGTTCTTTGGTCACGTGAGGAGGAGAAAGACAATGGAAAACATTGTGACAGCTGAAAAGATCAGTGGTAGAAATGGCAGACTGAAAGAGATGCTGGATAGCCTAAGATGAGGGAATATCATTAATAAAATGGATCTAGAACACCAAAGACCGAGTTCTGTGGAGATATACAAACGCCTATGACATTTGCAAGGCACATGATAATGATGCGACGTGAACATGGACCATCTGAGTTTTTCACCCTTGTCCAAGGAGACTAGACATCAGATCAACTGCCTCTGGATGCTTTTTTTGTTGTTGTAAACTACACAATCCAAATCAAAAAATAAACCAGGTATGCTCAAACCATAATCTCTAGACCACTCTGCCATATGCTGGCCATTTATAATAGCTGTATCAGTTCACAATAGTGCTTTGTAAAAATGGTACAATTTTCATTGTATACTTGGTTTAGATATCACAGTGTCAAAAAAGTATCTTTCATATATTGTAATAAAAGGAAATGTTAATGCCAGACTTATGATTGAAAAAAAAAGAGAAAAATATACTGATAGGAGTGAAAAGTTATATCTGGTTCAAATTAAAATATACTATACAATAATACAGTTTGCCTCGCCAGAGCTGAAATGTGAATGATTCTATATATTTTGGGGTATAGAAAAGCTGGCAGATGTTGTTCTTATTTTCATATCCTTTACAGGACGTTGCAGTCAACATCAACATTTTTCAGCTGCTGTTGATGTACTAGGCAAGATTATGCTCAGTAGTTTGCCATTGCTTTCTGAGTGACCGGCTCACATAATCCGTAAGTTACCAACGTGGCGAGAACCGCTACCAATTCTCGCGCAGTTTATGTTATTCACTGAGAATATACAGGAGAATTGTTTACGTATTTATTCAACATAATTAACTGATATGTACCATATTATTTTCAAGCAACACAGACACACACTTCATTCACTTTAATTTTGCGGTACAGTTGCAATGACACAAGTCACTTTGTTTGCATTTATTGCACAAGTTGTCAGCAGATGCCGCAGACATAATGTTGGAGTAGTTTCCCTTTAATGTTTTTTTACACCAAAAAAAAACATTTGCATAATTAAAACAAAACTTCAACAGTGTTAACATCAATATATCAATTATTAGTATTAATATATTGCTTTGAAAATTGTTAAGAACAACTGAAACATTCCTGTTTGCTTTCTTTCAAGAATTAGCTTGAAACAAATGCATTATAAGTGGTAAATGAGTCAAGAAGTACAGAAATACATGAACAAAGATTGATTACAGTAATCTGCACATTTTTGCCATCCAGCTGATGGCAGGTGCAGTACGTTTTCTTCCATGAGACACTGACACCTTATTTCAATTTATATTTTTCTAGAATTGTATTATTTGATGTTATCTGCAATGGATTTTCCTGATGTCAGCTTTAAGTTTCTGTTTTTTTGACAAATTGATATTGCCAGAAAGCTGTTTCAGTTGTTTTAAATTGATGAAACATATTATGCATGTAATTTACACTGCGATGGCCATATTTTCCACAGCTCTTGTCAGAAAATGAAGTTACAGACCATGTATTGAGCTTCCTAGAAATTAAATCATTTTTTACACTACCATTGTGTGGGTGAATACATTGTAGCTGTGTGTTTGTGTTCGGATTTCTGGTTTGTTTTCCCTCATTGAATGTCACTTGCTCTTCTCTCCTCTCTCTCTCTCTCTCTCTCTCTCTCTCTCTCTCTCTCTCTCTCATGCTCTCTCTCTGTTTATCTGTCTCATGCTCTCTCTCTCTCTCTCTCTCCTCTCTCTCTCTCTCTCTCTCTCTCTCTCTCTCTCTCTCTCTCTCTCTCTCTCTCTCTCTCTCTCTCTCATACACATACATTTATATGTGTGTGTGTATGTATGCTTTAGTATCATCATCATCATCATCAAGTGCCGTGCCGGCTGCCGTAGGCGTTCATGGCTCTCCACAGATCTCGGTCTTTGGTTTTCTGGATCAACTCTGCTGCTGATATTCCTCCATGCCACCGTCTCAATCCATCCAGCATCATTTCTCTTGGTCTGCCTCTGCCTTTCTTCCCCTCGATCTTTCCAGTTGTTACGATGTTCTCCAATGCCTCTCTTCTCATCACGTGACCGAAGAAAGATGTTTGTCTCTGTCTTATTGTTGTATATAATGTTCTAGTTTCATTAGCCTGTTTCAGGCAGTCATCGTTAGTTACTCTGGCAGTCCAAGGAATTCGCAACATTCGTCTCAGGAACCACATCTCTGTTGCTTCTAATTTCTTCTTACTTTGTTCATTTACATTCCAAGATTCACTGCCATACAGCAAAACTGGTTCTACATAGCATTTCAGCACTCTCTTTCTTACATTCAGTGATAGTGACTTATTGCACAAGATACTCTTCATTTTCTGAAATGCGGCTTTTGCCTGCCCTATTCTGCTCCTAATCTCTGTTGTACATCTTCCATCTGATGTTATAAATGCCCCTAGGTATCTAAAATTATCCACTTGGTTAAGGATTTTTCCTTCTATTTCTATGTCACATTTTAGTGTCACCATTTTCTTTGATATTACCATTGTTACTGTTTTCTTGATATTCAAGGAGAGTCCTTTCCTTGCACTCTCTGTTACTACAACGTCTAATAATTGTTGTAGGTCTGTTGAATTATCCGCCACCAATACTGTGTCATCTGCATAGCGTATATTATTTATATTATAACCTCCAACTAGTATTCCTGGCATCTCTTTGATCTCTCTCATTATTACTTCGCTATACAGGGAGAAAAGATCTGGTGACAAGACACACCCCTGTCGTACTCCTAGCTTTATCTGTTCGTAACCACCCTCTTTATTTCCCATTTTAATTGCTGCTACTTGGTTCCAGTAAACATTCTGTATTATTCTTAAATCTTTTCCATCAATGTTGATATCTTCCAACATTTTAATCAGTTCATCATGTTTTACTTATCAAATGCCTTAGTATAATCTATGAAGCACAAATATATGTCTCTCTGTTTCTCTATTGACCTTTCTATTAGTGTCCGTAATGTATAAATTGCATTGTTTGTGCCCTTTCCTTCCACAAATCCATACTGTTCTTCACTAATTTCCATTTTTATTTTCTTTTTGATTCTTCTCATTATGATTCTGAGTAAAAGCTTAGTTATATGGTTTATGAGGTTAATTGTACGAAAATCTTCACAATCAATTGCTCTAGATCAAATGCTTTAGTATGTGTATGTGTAAATGAGTAATATTGTTGCTACTGCAATTTGGGAATATTGTGATAAATATAGTTTCGTGATCATTCCTAGTATCTATTATTACACTGCACACAGGGGAACTCAATATTTTCATGTCACACTACACAATGGGACACTCGATTTGCAAATATTCCACTACAAGCTGGGACACTCACTTCTTTGTCACACTGGAAGTTGGGACACTCACTTCTCTATCACACTATAAGTTGGGACACTCACTTCTTTATCACACTACAAGTTGGGACACTCACTTCTCTATCACACTACAAGTTGGGACACTCACTTCTCTATCACACTACAAGTTGGGACACTCACTTCTCTATCACACTACAAGTTGGGACACTCACTTCTCTATCACACTAAAAGTTGGGACACTCACTTCTTTATCACACTACAAGTTGGGACACTCACTTCTCTATCACACTACAAGTTGGGACACTCACTTCTCTATCACAGTACAAGTTGGGACACTCACTTCTCTATCACACTACAAGTTGGGACACTCACTTCTCTATCACACTACAAGTTGGGACACTCACTTCTCTATCACACTACAATTTGGGACACTCACTTCTCTATCACACTACAAGTTGGGACACTCACTTCTCTATCACACTACAATTTGGGACACTCACTTCTCTATCACACTACAAGTTGGGAAACTCACTTCTCTATCACACTACACGTTGGGAAACTCACTTCTATATCACACTAAAAGTTGGGACACTCACTTCTCTATCACACTACAAGTTGGGACACTGACTTCTCTATCACACTTAAAGTTGGGACACTCACTTCTCTATCACACTACAAGTTGGGATGATGCTCACTTCTCTATCACACTACAAGTTGGGACACTCATTTCTCTATAACACTACAAGTTGGGACACTCACTTCTCTATCACACTACAATTTGGGACACTCACTTCTCTATCACACTAAAAGTTGTAACACACTTCTCTATCACACTAAAAGTTGGAACACTCACTTCTCTATCGCACTACAAGTTGGGAAACTCTCTTCTCTATCACACTAAAAGTTGGGAAACTCACTTCTCTATCACACTACAAGTTGGGACACTCACTTCTCTATCACACTACAATTTGGGACACTCACTTATCTATCACACTACATGTTGGGACACTCACTTCTCTATCACACTACAAGTTGGGACACTCACTTCTCCAATATCACACTACAAGTTGGGAAACTCACTTCTCTATCACACTACAATTTGGGACACTCACTTCTCTATCACACTAAAAGTTGGAACACTCACTTCTCTATCGCACTACAAGTTGGGAAACTCACTTCTCTGTATCACACTAAAAGTTGGGAAACTCACTTCTCTATCACACTGCAAGTTGGGAAACTCACTTCTCTATCACACTACAAGTTGGGAAACTCACTTCTCTATCACACTGCAAGTTGGGACACTCACTTCTCTATCACACTACAAGTTGGGACACTCACTTATGTATCACACTACACGTTGGAACACTGACTTCTCTATCACACTACATGTTGGGACACTCACTTCTCCAATATCACACTACAAGTTTGGACATTCACTTCTCTATCACACTACAAGTTGGGACACTGACTTCTCTATCACACTACATGTTGGGACACTCACTTCTCTATCACACTATGTGTTGGGACACTCACTTCTCCAATGTCACACTACAATTTGGGACACTCACATCTCTATCACACTACAAGTTGGGACACTCACTTCTCTATCACACAACAAGTTGGGACACTCACTTCTCTATCACACTGCTAGTTAGGACACTCACTTCTCTATCACACAGTAAGTTGGGACACACTTCTTTATCATGGCACCATTTGGGAAACTAATTTCTTTACCACTGCAAGTTGGGGAAACTCACTTCTCTGTCACACTACAAGTTGGGAAACTCATTTCTCTATAACTACAAGTTTGGGAAACTCACTTCTCTGTCACACTATTAGTTGGGAACTCACTTCTCTGTCACACTATAAGTTGGGGAACTCACTTCTCTGTCACACTATAAGTTGGGGAACTCACTTCTCTGTAAGGCTACAAGTTGGGAAACCCACTTCTCTGTCACTACAAGTTGGGAAACTTACTTCTTTGTCACTACAAGTTGGGAAACTCACTTCTCTATCACTACAAGTTGGGAAACTCACTTCTCTGCCACACTATAAATTGGGAAACTCACTTCTCTAAGACACTACATGTTTAGAAACTCACTTCTCTATCACACTGCAAGTTGGGACACTCACTTCTTTATCACACTACAAGTTGGGAAACTCACTTCTCTATCACACTACAAGTTGGGACACTCACTTATCTATCACACTACACGTTGGGACACTCACTTCTTTATCACACTACATGTTGGGACACTCACTTCTCTATCACACTACAAGTTGGGACACTCACTTCTCTATCACACTACAAGTTGGGAAACTCACTTCTCTATCACACTACAAGTTGGGACACTCACTTCTTTATCACACTACAAGTTGGGAAACTCACTTCTCTATCATACTACAAGTTGGGAAACTCACTTCTCTATCACACTACAAGTTGGGAAACTCACTTCTCTATCACACTACAAGTTGGGACACTCACTTCTTTATCACACTACAAGTTGGGACACTCACTTCTCTATCACACTACAAGTTGGGACACTCACTTCTCTATCACAGTACAAGTTGGGACACTCACTTCTCTATCACACTACAAGTTGGGACACTCACTTCTCTATCACACTACAAGTTGGGAACACTCACTTCTCTATCACACTACAATTTGGGACACTCACTTCTCTATCACACTACAAGTTATGACTCTCACTTCTCTATCACACTACAAGTTGGGACCACTCACTTCTCTATCACACTACAAGTTGAGACACTCACTTCTCTATCACCCACTACAAGTTGGGACACTGACTTCTCTATCACACTAAAAGTTTGGGACGCTCACCTTCTTTATCACACTACAAGTTTGAGACCCTCACTTCTCTATCACACTACATGTTGGACACTCACTTCTCTATCACACTACAAGTTGGACCATCACTTCTCTATCACACTAAAAGTTGGGAAACTCACTTTCTCTATCACACTACATGTTGGGAAACTCACTTCTATATCACACTAAAAGTTGGACACTCACTTCTCTATTACCTATAAGTTGGGACACTCCCTTCTCTATCACACTGACACAGTTGGGACACTGACTTCTCTAATCACACTACAAGTTGGGACACTCGCTTCTCTATCACACCTACAAGTTGGGACACTCACTTCTCTATCACACTACAAGTTGGGATGCTCACTTCTCTATCTCACTACAAGTTGGGACACTCATTTCTCTATAACACTACAAGTTGGGAAACCCACATATCTATCACACTACATGTTGGGACACTCACTTCTCTATCACACTACATGTTGGGACACTCACTTCTCCAATATCACATTACAAGTTGGACACTCACTTCTTTATCACCTACAAGTTGGGACCTCACTTCTCTATCACACTACATGTTGGGACACTCACTTCTTTATCACACTACATGTTGAGACACTCACTTCTCTATCACACTGCATGTTGGAACACTCACTTCTCTATCACACTGCATGTTGGGGACACTCACTTTCTCTGTCACACTACAAGTTGGGACACTCACTTATCTATCACACTACATGATGGGACACTCACTTCTCTATCACACTACAAGTTGGGAAACCCACATATCTATCACACTACATGTTGGGACACTCACTTCTCTATCACACTACATGTTGGGACACTCACTTCTCCAATATCACACTACAAGTTTGGACACTCACTTCTTTATCACACTACAAGTTGGGACACTCACTTCTCTATCACACTACATGTTGGGACACTCACTTCTTTATCACACTACATGTTGAGACACTCACTTCTCTATCACACTGCATGTTGGGACACTCACTTCTCTATCACACTACATGTTGGGACCCACTCACTTCTCCAATATCACACTACAAGTTGGGACACTCACTTCTCTATCACACTACAAGTTGGGAAACTCACTTCTCTATCACACTAAAAGTTAGGAAACTCACTTCTCTTTCACACTACAAGTTGGGACACTCACTTCTCTATCACACTACAATTTGGGACACTCACTTCTCTATCACACTACAAGTTGGGACACTCACTTCTCTATCACACTACAAGTTGGGACACTCACTTCTCTATCACACTACAAGTTGGGAAGCTCACTTCTCTATCACACTACAAGTTGGGACACTCACTTCTCTATCACACTACAATTTGTGACACTCACTTCTCTATCACACTACAATTTGGGACACTCACTTCTCTATCACACTACAAGTTGGGACACTCACTTCTCTATCACACTACAAGTTGGGACACTCACTTCTCTATCACACTACAAGTTGGGACACTCACTTCTCTATCACACTACGTGTTGGGACACTCACTTCTCTATCACACTACAAGTTGGGACACTCACTTCTCTATCACACTACAATTTGGGACACTCACTTCTCTATCACACTAAAAGTTGGAACACACTTCTCTATCACACTACAAGTTGGGACACTCACTTCTCTATCACACTACAATTTGGGACACTCACATCTCTATCACACTAAAAGTTGTAACACACTTCTCTATCACACTAAAAGTTGGAACACTCACTTCTCTATCGCACTACAAGTTGGGAAACTCTCTTCTCTATCACACTAAAAGTTGGGAAACTCACTTCTCTATCACACTACAAGTTGGGACACTCACTTCTCTATCACACTACAATTTGGGACACTCACTTATCTATCACACTACATGTTGGGACACTCACTTCTCTATCACACTACAAGTTGGGACACTCACTTATCTATCATACTACATGTTGGGACACTCATTTCTCTATCACACTACATGTTTGGGACACTCACTCTCCAATATCACACTACAAGTTGGGAAACTCACTTCTCTATCACACTACAATTTGGGGACACTCACTTCTCTATCACACTAAAAGTTGGAACACTCACCTCTCTATCGCACTACAAGTTGGGAAACTCACTTCTCTGTATCACACTAAAAGGTGGGAAACTCACTTCTCTATCACACTGCAAGTTGGGACACTCACTTCTCTATCACACTACAAGTTGGGACACTCACTTATGTATCACACTGCACGTTGGAACACTGACTTCTCTATCACACTACATGTTGGACACTCACTTCTCCAATATCACACTACAAGTTTGGACATTCACTTCTCTATCACAATACACGTTGGGACACTCACTTATCTATTACACTACAAGTTTGGACACTCACTTATCTATCACACTACAAGTTGGGACAGTGACTTCTCTATCACACTACGTGTTGGGACACTCACTTCTCTATCACACTACGTGTTGGGACACTCACTTCTCTATCACACTACGTGTTGGGACACTCACTTCTCTATCACACTATGTGTTGGGACACTCACTTCTCCAATGTCACATTATAATTTGGGACACTCACATCTCTATCACACTACAAGTTGGGACACTCACTTCTCTATCACACAACAAGTTGGGACACTCACTTCTCTATCACACTGCTAGTTAGGACACTCACTTCTCTATCACACAGTAAGTTGGGACACACTTCTTTATCATGGCACCATTTGGGAAACTAATTTCTTTACCACTGCAAGTTGGGGAAACTCACTTCTCTGTCACACTACAAGTTGGGAAACTCATTTCTCTATAACTACAAGTTGGGAAACTCACTTCTCTGTCACACTATTAGTTGGGGAACTCACTTCTCTGTCACACTATAAGTTGGGGAACTCACTTCTCTGTCACACTATAAGTTGGGGAACTCACTTCTCTGTAAGGCTACAAGTTGGGAAACGCACTTCTCTGTCACTACAAGTTGGGAAACTCACTTCTCTGTCACTACAAGTTGGGAAACTCACTTCTCTATCACTACAAGTTGGGAAACTCACTTCTCTATCACACTACAAGTTGAGACACTCACTTCTCTATCAGACTACAAGTTGGGACACTGACTTCTCTATCACACTAAAAGTTGGGACGCTCACTTCTTTATCACACTACAAGTTGAGACACTCACTTCTCTATCACACTACATGTTGGGACACTCACTTCTCTATCACACTACAAGTTGGGACACTCACTTCTCTATCACACTAAAAGTTGGGAAACTCACTTCTCTATCACACTACATGTTGGGAAACTCACTTCTATATCACACTAAAAGTTGGGACACTCACTTCTCTATTACACTATAAGTTGGGACACTCACTTCTCTATCACACTACAAGTTGGGACACTGACTTCTCTATCACACTACAAGTTGGGACACTCACTTCTCTATCACACTACAAGTTGGGACACTCACTTCTCTATCACACTACAAGTTGGGATGCTCACTTCTCTATCTCACTACAAGTTGGGACACTCATTTCTCTATAACACTACAAGTTGGGAAACCCACATATCTATCACACTACATGTTGGGACACTCACTTCTTTATCACACTACAAGTTGGGACACTCACTTCTCTATCACACTACATGTTGGGACACTCACTTCTTTATCACACTACATGTTGAGACACTCACTTCTCTATCACACTGCATGTTGGGACACTCACTTCTCTATCACACTGCATGTTGGGACACTCACTTCTCTGTCACACTACAAGTTGGGACACTCACTTATCTATCACACTACATGATGGGACACTCACTTCTCTATCACACTACAAGTTGGGACACTCACTTCTCTATCACACTACAAGTTGGGATGCTCACTTCTCTATCTCACTACAAGTTGGGACACTCATTTCTCTATAACACTACAAGTTGGGAAACCCACATATCTATCACACTACATCTTGGGACACTCACTTCTCTATCACACTACATGTTGGGACACTCACTTCTCCAATATCACACTACAAGTTTGGACACTCACTTCTTTATCACACTACAAGTTGGGACACTCACTTCTCTATCACACTACATGTTGGGACACTCACTTCTTTATCACACTACATGTTGAGACACTCACTTCTCTATCACACTGCATGTTGGGACACTCACTTCTCTATCACACTACATGTTGGGACACTCACTTCTCCAATATCACACTACAAGTTGGGACACTCACTTCTCTATCACACTACAAGTTGGGAAACTCACTTCTCTATCACACTAAAAGTTAGGAAACTCACTTCTCTTTCACACTACAAGTTGGGACACTCACTTCTCTATCACACTACAATTTGGGACACTCACTTCTCTATCACACTACAAGTTGGGACACTCACTTCTCTATCACACTACAAGTTGGGACACTCACTTCTCTATCACACTACAAGTTGGGAAGCTCACTTCTCTATCACACTACAAGTTGGGACACTCACTTCTCTATCACACTACAATTTGTGACACTCACTTCTCTATCACACTACAATTTGGGACACTCACTTCTCTATCACACTACAAGTTGGGACACTCACTTCTCTATCACACTACAAGTTGGGACACTCACTTCTCTATCACACTACAAGTTGGGACACTCACTTCTCTATCACACTACGTGTTGGGACACTCACTTCTCTATCACACTACAAGTTGGGACACTCACTTCTCTATCACACTACAATTTGGGACACTCACTTCTCTATCACACTAAAAGTTGGAACACACTTCTCTATCACACTACAAGTTGGGACACTCACTTCTCTATCACACTACAATTTGGGACACTCACATCTCTATCACACTAAAACTTGTAACACACTTCTCTATCACACTAAAAGTTGGAACACTCACTTCTCTATCGCACTACAAGTTGGGAAACTCTCTTCTCTATCACACTAAAAGTTGGGAAACTCACTTCTCTATCACACTACAAGTTGGGACACTCACTTCTCTATCACACTACAATTTGGGACACTCACTTATCTATCACACTACATGTTGGGACACTCACTTCTCTATCACACTACAAGTTGGGACACTCACTTATCTATCATACTACATGTTGGGACACTCATTTCTCTATCACACTACATGTTGGGACACTCACTTCTCCAATATCACACTACAAGTTGGGAAACTCACTTCTCTATCACACTACAATTTGGGACACTCACTTCTCTATCACACTAAAAGTTGGAACACTCACCTCTCTATCGCACTACAAGTTGGGAAACTCACTTCTCTGTATCACACTAAAAGGTGGGAAACTCACTTCTCTATCACACTGCAAGTTGGGAAACTCACTTCTCTATCACACTACAAGTTAGGAAACTCACTTCTCTATCACACTGCAAGTTGGGACACTCACTTCTCTATCACACTACAAGTTGGGACACTCACTTATGTATCACACTGCACGTTGGAACACTGACTTCTCTATCACACTACATGTTGGGACACTCACTTCTCCAATATCACACTACAAGTTTGGACATTCACTTCTCTATCACACTACAAGTTGGGACACTCACTTATCTATTACACTACAAGTTTGGACACTCACTTATCTATCACACTACAAGTTGGGACAGTGACTTCTCTATCACACTACGTGTTGGGACACTCACTTCTCTATCACACTACGTGTTGGGACACTCACTTCTCTATCACACTACGTGTTGGGACACTCACTTCTCTATCACACTATGTGTTGGGACACTCACTTCTCCAATGTCACATTATAATTTGGGACACTCACATCTCTATCACACTACAAGTTGGGACACTCACTTCTCTATCACACAACAAGTTGGGACACTCACTTCTCTATCACACTGCTAGTTAGGACACTCACTTCTCTATCACACAGTAAGTTGGGACACACTTCTTTATCATGGCACCATTTGGGAAACTAATTTCTTTACCACTGCAAGTTGGGGAAACTCACTTCTCTGTCACACTACAAGTTGGGAAACTCATTTCTCTATAACTACAAGTTGGGAAACTCACTTCTCTGTCACACTATTAGTTGGGGAACTCACTTCTCTGTCACACTATAAGTTGGGGAACTCACTTCTCTGTCACCCTATAAGTTGGGGAACTCACTTCTCTGTAAGGCTACAAGTTGGGAAACGCACTTCTCTGTCACTACAAGTTGGGAAACTCACTTCTCTGTCACTACAAGTTGGGAAACTCACTTCTCTATCACTACAAGTTGGGAAACTCACTTCTCTGCCACACTACAAATTGGGAAACTCTCTTCTCTAAGACACTACATGTTTAGAAACTCACTTCTCTATCACACTGCAAATTAGAACACTGACTTCTCTATCATACTGCAAATTAGGACTCTGACTTCTTTATCACACTAAAAATTGCTACACTGACTTCTCCAATCCTCCACTACACTCTGTGGCAAAGGGGTTATGGACGCACACCACATTTGAAACACAGCTCCGGACGATTTGACAGCAGACCACTTTGCTTTGGTTTTCATATAATGGTATGAGTGCCGGTCGTTCAGAAAGCAATGGCAAACTTCTCAACATAAACTTGCCAAGAAATCACAAACAGCCGAAACCTCACCTGCCACGTGTGTGACTTCAACACACGCGGGGGAACCTCTGAACTAGGGGCGACAAGAGGTTTTGTGCCTGGATAAAGGATATGCAACTAACTGTTTTATAACACGCGTACATGCTTCACCGTTTGCTCTTTTGTTCACTCACTTTAAACTCAAGCGTGGCTCATACTTGTGCTACTTCTTGTAGCACTGGACTGATTTTTGCGTGTGGAATAGCTTTGTCTATTATCAGAGTCCCTTGGCCATCAGGCAAACCCATTCCAACTTCAGAGGTAATTCTGCAGATGATATTTTATCAATGACATCGGTCATCGTTCTTGACCATGAAGCATTATTTCTCTTGGTCCGCCTCTTCTCAAATCCATTTTTCTTACCGTGTGATCAAAGAACACTGTAAATCTCTTTCTTATACGAGGGGGCTTCAAATGAAAACCTTAAAAGTGTGATGGAAATTACAAAAACCATGCCATTGTCTTGTAACCTGTCAATGTTGATGTTAAAAAGACGGTTAGGCCCGTAACATCACTGTGCAGACGAACATGGTGACGTCATAAAGACATTTAAAGGTTGTCTCCCTACTTTTGACATGCACCAAAGAGGAGAGCATTCTGTTATCCATTTTTTTTTTAAATCAGTGAAGAGGTTGCTGGCTTGCTTGCGTTCGCTGGTTGTGATCTCCAGCGCGAAGTCCTGTATGCCGGATGAAGACATCCTGTTGTCCAACATCAGTGTAATGTCATACAGGATCTGAGGTTTGCGTGAGTATCCGATGTCCCATGTCTGGCTTATTGGTGTGCAGACTGGTGGTTCCTCTCCATGCAGGCAGATACTCTCCGACTTCGGAGGAATTAGTGATCCCACTTGACGTTAGCCAGGACCCCAAGGGACCTGTTGCCCAGGACGCACGACTAGGACATGTCAGTAGGTCTTTGCCAGTATAGAACCTGGCTCTGGCGCCTTGGAAAAAAACCTCTGCTTCCCAGTGAAGGGGTGAAACCTAAAGAAATTCATCGGTGAATGAAGTTCCAGTATGATGATGCATCCTGTCAGTCCAGCAAATGTATGAATGCAGCAGAAAGTTCTAAAACGTTTCGGTCCGATGAAAAGGTATAGTATGTGGTGCATGAGTGGTTATACACTCTACCAAGAGAACTTTTTTTTATTTTCCTACAGGAATCCAAGCACTTTATCGGCGCTGGAGGACTTGAATTAAATGCTGTGGTGACTACATCGAAAAAATGATACATTTGTTCTTTACTTTTTCAGAATATATTCACAGAAAGAAGAAAACACAGTTATGGGGTTCATTTGAAGTCCTCTGGTAGTTGTGTATAATGTTTTCTTTCATTAGCCTCTACCATGTAATCATTGTCAGTTACTCTGGCTGTCCAAGGAACTTGCAAATTTCGTCTTAGAAACTACATCTCCGCTGCCTCCAAGCTCTTCCTAATTTGTTCATCTACATTCAGGGGTTCACTCTCATATAGCACATATGATATACTATTTCAGTATTCTCTTTCGTAAATTCACCACGAAGGGTAGCGACAATAGTAGTGAGTGCTAGCACGCTAATGTCAAAAGGGAATGATATGTAGTTTAAAAGCATAACATACGAAAGAGACAGATAAACAATTGAACGATTCCACCAAATCCTTTGTCAACGAACTAAGAAAACCGAAAGCGAGAATCATCTTATCTTGCGCCGTGCCGATGAGCTGAGCAGTCATGACTCGCCATCTCAAATGATCACCAAAGTATTGGAGCAGGTTTGTGTTCTATGGTCGCTGTAGCAGTATAGTTTATATATGTATATTTACACAAATGTGTTAAACTAAATTTCACAAAGCATAGCCGAAAACAAAAGTATACTAATTCATTCACAGCACAACTACTCTTGTTTTCCGTGTTTTTGTTTTTCCTTGACAAAGACATTCGAAACGTTTGTTTTCTTATGTGTGTTTGTCGAGCCACTGAATCTGAATTATTGATTCTGTCTCAGCAAAAATGGCTTTGCGAACCCGATACACACAAAACCAGTAATAGTATTGGCTGTGGTAGAGTAAGGGTGGCTATCAGCCAGTGACATCAGCTGAAAAAATAAAATAGATATGTGGAAAAGAACATACACATTCATAGCGAATAGTGTTAGACCGTGAACACCGTTTCAAAATGAAACTAAGTATCTGATGTGGTTGTAGAAAATGAGAGTGTGAAATTTGGAAGGATATCTTTCTCAACAAACATTGTACGCTGAAACAATAATTCAACTATAAATATTCATAACCTTTACACTAAAATAAGAGGTTATTATGTAAGATCACTGTTTTTGTCGGCGACACTCGTCACTGCGCACTTGTTCGTTTCATTCATAACGCGCACACTTGTTCGTTTCATTCATAACGTGCGCACTTGATCCTTTCATTTATAACGTGCGCACTTGTTCCTTCCATTTCTTCTTCTTCTGCTGCGTGCATCCGGATTTTTTTTCCGGATGTGACTGCGTTGTGCCTGTTTACAGCAGAGCTGCGCTCTTGCGCCGTTAGGCCGACACATCCGACTTCTGCGGGCATTTGTTGACCGGTTTAACCTTCCCGGGGTTCCTTTCATTTATAACGTGCGCACTTGTTCGTTTCATTTATGACGTGCGCACTTGTTTGTTTCATTCAAACGTGCGCACTTGTTCGTTTCATTCATAACATGCACACTGCCACAGTGCCTCATTCATAACATTTGTTAAAAGTCCCGAAGCAAGAACATCCTGTGGGTGTGTTAAGTGCTAGAACAATCACGTGTTGTAGGCCTCAGTGCACGGAGGTGTAGGTGCTCAGTCTTTTCCTCTTCTAGCGGACGATGAACGCAGGCGTCGAGCTCTGATCCAGCCACCATCAGGACATTACCAGCATATGCCCTTAACGATTACACCAACGTGCCCGCTATTCATAACATGTGCATTGATATATTGAATCTTTGATGATGTGCACACTGATATAGTGACTCACTGGTTATATGCACAGTAATATAGTGACTCATTGGTATATGTTCACAGTAATATAGTGAATCATTTATAATGTATACACTGTTATAGTGACTCATTGACAGTGTGCGCACTGATATAGTGAATCATTCATAATGTGCACATTGATATAGTGAATCATTGATAATGTGCGCACTGATATAGTGAATCATTGAGAATATATACACTGATACAGTGACTCATTGATAATGTATACACTGTTATAGTGACTCATTGATAATGTGCACACTGATATAGTGAATTATTTATAATGTGCTCACTGATATAGTGAATCATTGATAATGTGCACACTGATATAGTGACTTATTGATAATTTACATACTGATATAGTGATTCATTGATAATGTGCACACTGATATAGTGAATTATTGATAATGTGCACACTGATATAGTGAATTATTGATAATGTGCTCACTGATATAGTGAATTATTGATAATGTGCTCACTGATATAGTGAATCATTGATAATGTGCACACTGATATAGTGACTTATTGATAATTTACACACTGGTATGGTGATTCATTGATAATGTGCACACTGATATAGTGAATCATTGATAATGTGCGCACTGATATAGTGAATCATTGATAATGTGCACACTGATATAGTGAATCATTGATAATTTGCGCACTGATATTGTGAATCATTGATAATGTGCACACTGATATAGTGAATCATTGATAGTGTGCATTGTGATATAGTGACTCATTTATAATGTATGCACGGTATAGTGACTGGCTAATAATGTGCACCGTGATATAGTGAATCAATTATAATGTGCAAACTGATATAGTGAATCATTCATAACGCGAACGCTTATATAGTGGTTAATTCATAATGCCCACACAGATATGGTGTCTCTTTCATAACATAAACGCTGATTTAGTGACTCATTAATAATGTATACGCTGATATAGTGACTCAATGATAATTTGCACACCAATATAATGACTTAGTGATAGTGTGCACACTGATATAGTGATTCATTGATAATGTGCACACTGATATAGTGAATCATTGATAATGTGCACACTGATATAGTGAATTATTGATAATGTGCTCACTGATATAGTGAATCATTGATAATGTGCACACTGATATAGTGACTTATTGATAATTTACACACTGGTATGGTGATTCATTGATAATGTGCACACTGATATAGTGAATCATTGATAATGTGCGCACTGATATAGTGAATCATTGATAATGTGCACACTGATATAGTGAATCATTGATAATTTGCGCACTGATATTGTGAATCATTGATAATGTGCACACTGATATAGTGAATCATTGATAGTGTGCATTGTGATATAGTGACTCATTTATAATGTATGCACGGTATAGTGACTGGCTAATAATGTGCACCGTGATATAGTGAATCAATTATAATGTGCAAACTGATATAGTGAATCATTCATAACGCGAACGCTTATATAGTGGTTAATTCATAATGCCCACACAGATATGGTGTCTCTTTCATAACATAAACGCTGATTTAGTGACTCATTAATAATGTATACGCTGATATAGTGACTCAATGATAATTTGCACACCAATATAATGACTTAGTGATAGTGTGCACACTGATATAGTGATTCATTGATAATGTGCACACTGATATAGTGAATCATTGATAATGTGCACACTGATATAGTGACTCATTAATAACACGAACATTGATATGGTGACTCATTGATAATGTATACACTGATATAGTGACTCATTGATAATGTGTTCACTGATATAATGACTCATTGATAATGTATTCACTGATATAATGACTCATTGATAATGTGTTCACCGATATAGTGGGACTCATTGATAATGTGCTCACTGATTTAGTGAATTATTGATAATGTGCACACTGATATAGTGACTCATTGATAATGTGCACACTGATATAGTGACTCATTGATAATGTGCACACTGAAATAGTGATTCATTAATAACCTGAACACTGATATTGTTACTCATTAATAAAGCGCATTGTGCTATAGTGACACATTTACAATGCCCAAAGTGTTAAAGTGAATCATTGATAACGTGCACATTAATGCAGTGACTCATTCTAACCTGAAAACTGTAGTCATACCACAACCATATTAAATATATAAACATGAACCAGAGTATAACCATAAAGTGGCTTGATAACAATCTGCATGCGATACAATATAGGTTTGTTCCGCCTTCATCATTCCTTCTATTAAAGGTAAGTGCTTCATATCAAGTCGTGCACCTCTTTATCTCAGAGACCAGCGTGTCTGCCTCGGTATAGTGTTGAGTAACATCTACTTCCTCTAGACTGATGTCATCCAGGGCTTAATCTACCCGTGGATAGGTGTTTCTTTCTGCCATCTACTGCCTTTACCTTGCGGTGTAGGACAGGGAACTTGAGCCTGAAGGAATTAAGACCGCCTGGCTAGTGTAGTCGCCGAGGATTTGAACGCGGGTCTACTGAAGGGTAACCGGACGTTCTAGCCACTCGGCCAGCGGTTCCTCTTGGATGGGTTCATCATCCTAGCAATATTATTAGGATATGGCCTTATCCCGCCCACTTTCGATTTCCGGTTTTTGTGGGATTCATTACATTCATTAGAGTCCAATATCTTTTATATTTTCGCCCGCTGCAGACTACATTGTCCGGTCTCAGTAATCGTGGCGTTCTCACTCCTGGAGATATCGTGAGAATGCTTGGTATCATCGGTCACCGGTGGTTTCTGTACAAATTACCACACGAATGGAAGTGGATTGAACTGTTGTTATCATGTTGAAGTTCCTGTGCAGAAAGACGCTCTTATCACGAATAGTATAGTGTCTCTGTCTTTTGCCAGTTCTCGCGCCTCAAACACCTTCATGCTCGAGGTGTCTACAATGTCCTGCGTTCTTCTTGTTTGTTGATCGACCTCTGCACCTTCTTCCCGGAACCATGCCTTCCATCAAAGGTCTTTCCCAACCACTGTGACCTTTTACTGATACAGTGCAAAACAAAAAGTAGGATTTGGAGAGAGGGGGGATGGTACAAATCTAATGGACAATTATTATAATATAGATCATTTACTCATCTCATCTCATCATGTTCCTCTTGTACCTTGCGGTGTCGAGGTGAAGTATAAACTTCGTGAGAGTGCCCGGTTATGGGCTTCGTATATCGACATTCCCATGGATTCTGTTATTCCCTCCGTCCAACGTTTACGTGGTCGGCCTCTTCCTCTGTTTCCATCTGGTCTGTACATCATTGCTTGTTGTGGCATGCTGTTGACTGGTAGCCTACTTGCAAGCCAAACCATTTGACCTGCTGCTTTCTAATAAAATCTAGAGCAGCTTTAACCCCCACTTTAGTCCTGATTTCTTCATTTACTAAAATTGAAATTGTGGAAGATACCACGAAACAAAATAAATAACACGATGGTCCTAGTATGACGATATATCGTCCATCTATCCAAATGGGAGGTCACATTTGGCGATATATTATCCTGAATCGGTTAATATGGCGAAAGGAATTTAATTTCTGCGACATGATACTGTTTATACACCTGGTGTCTTTAATATTCAGATCTGATAGACTGTCAGTGTTTATCTTAGTCTTTGTCCACGATATTCTAAGACGTGAGTTTACTGTCATGTACATGTGGAAAGCAAGGGGAAACTGCCACATTATGCATCCTAAGAAACTAAAAATAGATTTGTAGTAAAGCTTTAACATTGCGTTGAGTAAATCAACAATGAAATTGAAAGTGAAATTGGTCAGCTAAACAAGAACACAATCACAATTGACACACACAGAACAAATCAAAAATAATACTGCAACTGCGTCAAAACCAAATTACAGAAAGAATCCACTTGAGATCCGAGTCCCAGGCACGACAGTCAATCTGAACCTTAGGGCAGACAATTCTAATTTAAAGTAGCTATAGTCGCGTTGTGGTAACAAGAAGCTCAGTACCAGTACTGCAATATGGCCACTAAAATCGAGTATCGTTAATGACCTTATGATCATCCTAAGTCCAGTGCATCTGATATTATGATAATTAAAAGTCGAGTATCAATAGTTTAAACAAGCACAACGAAATTACGTCCAAATTGGAAAAAAAAGTAAGATCATCATCTTCCACTTTTGCCATCAAGCGTCGCGGGGAAGAATAGTTGACATTCCAGGGTCCGATTGATACCATTTTTTGTTTTTGTTTGGTACGATGGCTTTGATTTCGCCATTCCATTTGCTTCTCGGGCGTCCTCTTGCACTCGTATCGGATCTTCTTTCGTGCAGCACCAGTGCTGGTAGTTGATGGTGTTGCATTCTAACGAGATGACCGAACCATTTGATCCTCTGCGTTTCAATACATGTGGCACAAGGTGTTGAACCCACTATCTGCCTGGTAACATAATTTCTTACTCTGCCTCGGATGTTAAAGCTGGCAGCTCTTCTCATACATCTAGATGTTTGATTCTGCGCATATGTGATTTGGATAATTCCAAGTTTGGCATCGGTAGCATAGGGTTGGTATGAATATGTCGTGTATTACTTGTCGTTTGGCGTACATAAGTATATTTAGATGATTTAGTATTTATGTCAGTTGATACACAAACGCACTTGCTTTTTGGACATTTGATTACAATGTCTCTGTCTATTCTTCCATCCTCTGTGATCATACTTCCAAGATATTCATTCTTTAACTTCCTTCAGAGATGTGCTAGTTATTTTTCCAATTAGTGGTAGCAGGAGATCTGTTAACCTGCATTACTCCCCTTTTGGCCCTTTCTGCTTTTGTATAATTATCACACCAGCGAAAAAAAAAAAAAATAGTGGCTTTGTAAATAAAAAATGATTTGCATATCCTTTACAGGACATCGCTGTCAACACCAGTATCTTTCAGCTGTATGTTGATTTCTTGGCAAGATTACGCTCAGTAGTTTGCCATTGCTTTCTGAGCGGCCGGCTCACATACCCCTAAGTTACCGATGCGATTAGAACCACTGCTGATTCTCACCGTCATCATGTTACCTACGAGAGTATACGAGATTGCGGAGAGAAGTCGCTAACCTCTAAGCCACGAAGCCGGCAGTGGCTTTGTAAACGTCTGAATTTCGAGTATGTAAAGTGCACATTAAAAGTCGAGTATCATATGTGACGATTGACATTAAAAGTCGAATATTATGACAATTAGAAATCCAGCATCAATAATGACTGCCATCATTGATTGTGACTTTATAGTAATTAAGTCGCATTCACCTTATGACTATGAAAGCTAGGTAGCTTTTAATAAATTAATCCAGTTTATATGTGCAAACTTTATCGACAGGGGTTCAAAAACCCGTTCTGGGTGTATCGTTACTAGTTTCTGGAGCCACTCGATTACGGGAGGCAGTGATGTCGAGAGATGTTGCTCCAGTATGGGGCCTTTTAATAACTAAGTTTTCTTCACTGACAAATATGCACGCGTAAACCTTGGGAAGAAAGAGAAACAGCACAGCAACCGTATGGTTCAGCAATAACGCTACGGACAGAAGGACCCCTTTGAGATACTCCTGGCTGGCTGTGAAATAAGTCGGAATAAACGCTAGCCAGATAACCAAAGTTGTGTATACACACATTGATATAAAGCGGGATTCGTTGAAGTTATCCGGTAGCTTTCGGGTTTTGAATGCGAAAAGAGCACAAGCAGACACCAGCAGAAGGTTGTACACCAAAAATGAAGCCAGCCCTGGAAGTGTCATGTCACAGGAGAGTTCCACAAATTTTTCGGTGATCACCGCCTGTGTTTTCTTGGCCGTTGGTGTGCTGACTATGTACATCACCAGGCACAGGATTATCTGTGGAGGGAAAAGAAGATGCGATAATGTTGATAGACTCAAATCGATTTGATGATATGTTCACTAAATCGATTGTGAGTTCGTCGAATTTATCAAATAGAAAAGTACCCCTAGCTTATCTTGCATTCTTCTTCTTCTTCTTCTTCTTCTTCTTCTTCTTCTTCTTCTTCTTCTTCTTCTTCTTCTTCTTCTTCTTCTTCTTCTTCTTCTTCTTCTTTATTCCGAGCCATTGAGGTTCTTTGCTGCAGATACAATCCGTCTCCATTCGTCTCTCTGGTTGACTTTATCTTGCATTGATAGTTAAAAATTAATTGCATATCATGTACAGAACGTCGCAGTTAACCCAACATGTTATGGCTGTTTGTGTTTTTTTTTAATTGTTACTAGTTTACGTTCAGTAGTTTGCCATTGCTTTCTGAACGACTGGCACACATACCACTATATGAAAACCAACGCAAGGCGGTCTGCTGCCAAATCGCACACAGCTGTGTTTTGAACGCGGTATGCGGGATTACGAATTACGTTCGTAACTCCTTCTCCGCACAGCCGGCATTGTTAGTGAGAATGACATTGTGCAAGTAAAGCAAAGGTCCCTTCACACGCCTTAAAGTGCATTAGACACATGTTACCAGACACATTGTTAGTGAGAATGACATTGTGCAAGTAAAATAAAGGTCCCTTCACACACCTTAAGATGCATTAGACACGTGTTACCAGATATATATATTTTTTTTTCAAAACCCAAATCGGCACCCGTGTGTGATCATTATCATCCCGGTCGCCTTTTCTTCCTAAGATATTTTTGGTACCAATTTTCGATTTCGCCGACCTGGGAGCTCATGTCAGTTTTAAAATGCAAATTCATCCCAATGCGGATCAAATCTCTGACCTTCCGGGACGACAGGCGACTGTCTCGTCTACGAGAATGGCGAGGTAATTATCAATATTCCATAGGTAGCTACTATAGTTTGTTCAGAAATAAATGCCTTCACTCGCGATCAATTTTTATGAAAACAGAGGCATGGGGTAAACAATGTGTAAATTGACAGGAAAGTAGAAGGAGTATATTTCTTACCTTATTTTTCATTTCCTTCTTGTTTCCTTCAGCTGCTGGTTAATAATGTGTACACAAGGAGTCATGTTACTAGGATGCATTTAGCTATTTATACTGAGTTCGTGAAAGCTTCCAAATAGCTGTGCGTTAATGTGCGTATGGAGTGACCAGAAATGATACCGCAATTTAGTCATCATGTGTCAATTTTTAAGGATCTGTTCAGCTATCTGTGTAGTTTTTTCACACATACACATGGGTGACAGACCCGCTTTGAGTCTTCATGAAAGATTGTCTACTCTGCTGTTTACCGTTCAGAGACGGTACATGATTACCTGTTTTGCACTATGAAAATAGTTGTCAGTGTCTCTGTAGTGGGCTTTCTTCTTAACTACCAAGATGTTGGTCCTCTTTTCATTGAAGTTTATAGATTGATTCGTATGTACGAGTGTTGTCCCCTAATTTGACAACGTGTTTGCTCTCGTCACTGTGGAATACAAACTGTTGCCATTGACAAGTTGTATTGTTTGTGCCGATGCTGGAATGTTTAGGGCCTGCAGTTCTTCTGAATAGTTGGAGCAAAATATCCCAATAGGTGTGCATGTGGATTAATGTCTGCGATTTGCCCAAACCTTAATCTGTGTCGGAGGATTCCAGTAGGTGATGACTGCTCTCGGTTGCATAAAATTCAGTCCATCCTTTCTCCAATAGTCCTCTTCCTCTTTCAACACATGGTCCTCACATTTTTCCAGCAACTTTTATCAATTTTTAATAGCGAGGACTGGGTTAGTATCTTGACTCTGACAATTTGAATGTTGTATTGTCAACTGCCACCTGTCCTTTAATTTTAACCCACACAAGCTCTATAGGGTTTACATGAAAATGGTACGGCGGAAGTCTCAAGCATCCATGGCCTTGCGCTTCTATCAACTTGTCGATTTGATATTTCTTGCTTATTTGGCCTGTTTTACAAGGGACAACAATTATAGCTTAAAACACGTTTCTGGAAATGGTATGTTTTCCCTTCGGAGCCATATCTTTATCGCATCCTTTGTGCTCGATGCAGTAGGTATTTTGTCTTCTTGGGCAACTACATTGTGATATGATGCATTGTCCATAATTAGACAAGACGGCCTATCTAGGGATGGAAGCACTGTACTCTCGAGCCAATCTCTAAATACATTACCATTCATCTCATTATGATAATCCCTATTGTCTGTATGCTTTGATACGAACAGAAGTCCAGCATTCTGTAGTAAGCCATTATGAATACTACCAGCATGGGCTTTGACCAAACGCTGTCCTTTACTACTTGGCACATATCTCTTTATCTTCCCATCCACTGATTGTAATTCCTTTTCACTTGTGTGGTGCGCATTGATCCAGGTTTAATTCAAATACACTATGTCATAATTTTCTTTACGCATCCCTATTGTCTGTATGCTTTGATACGAACAGAAGTCCAGCATTCTGTAGTAAGCCATTATGAATACTACCAGCATGGGCTTTGACCAAACGCTGTCCTTTACTACTTGGCACATATCTCTTTATCTTCCCATCCACTGATTGTAATTCCTTTTCACTTGTGTGGTGCGCATTGATCCAGGTTTAATTCAAATACACTATGTCATAATTTTCTTTACGCATTTCCCTTATCTCACGTAGGTATCTGCTTCTCATAGGTCCTAAATGCGGTTGCTCGCAAATGATATTTATACCTCCTTTGTACTTTCTAAACGTGAAGCCTAACATAGTTATAATTTTCCACAAAGTTGTTTTGGATAGCTCTATGTTATTGTTCTTTCTCAACCAAACCAAAAGTTTTCTCACAGTCACTGTTTCTTTGGCATCCAGCTTGTTTATAATTGCTCGCCCTGTGACATCCTTCTCAAAGCTGTCTACATTTGCCTTTCTACCAATTGTTTGCTTATTGCGTCGTGGTCTCATTCCAGATTCTCGCACCCATCGACGAAATTACCGTTTACTCAAACCCAATGCATGCACTGTTCTTTTCTCGGGATTTGTAAAAGTATGAAACAGTTTCCTGCGATTAGCTTCTTGACAAAAATATGTGTACAACTTCATAGCGATGCTTTGAAGTGTACAACATTTCACATTCAATCCCATTCAACAATATTTACAGATTCCGATGTTTGCGATAAATGGTAAGATTCATAAAATAATTGCCAAGAAATAGCGCAGCCTATTACGCAAAAATAAGAGGGAGCAAAACTCCCGAACCAAAAGAGATAGATAACTAGGCACCTGACGTATAACGCAGATCACGTCAATTTTGTTTGTCAATAGATACGGCATTCAGATCATTGAGCTGACTGGGGAAGCAGCACGTTCAAGTCATCTCCAATACATTGAGAGATTTTCTGGCTGGACAAGTTTATTAATGGCTAAGATATAGTAGAAAGGAGAACCAGGATCATGGCAGATCTTATATCAGGATAACGATTTTTGGACAGATGCCGAAATCTAGAAATAAGATTGAGCAGGTCACACGTCAGTAACCTTGAATGGACAGAAGAAAATGAAGGACTGCAATACGATTGATGCGAAAGTTCTCAGTAGTATCTTCAACAGTTATTATTGATGTTTTATCATGATCGTCCTGTCTGACTGCTACAGACCCGATTGGAATTTTATTGAAATGTATTAATCACCTGAATGAATACTACTCAAGAATATTGGCTAATAAACGTAGCCACATCAAGTTGTTTGCCAGCCTTCGCGTGAGTCCTTGTATTCAAGTTCCGTTCCATCATTGCTGGAAAGTTCTCGGCACCTCTAGATTGTTTTCGATTCGAGCCCATATTTATGTCAGAGCGACTTCCCAGCAATAATCACGTTTCATGAAAGAATCCACATTACGACGACACCTCTGAACACTCCTATTTAACTGCGCGCCGTTTTTGCCATAAAGTGTACCGCGAGAAAATTAAAAAAATAAAAAAAAAGCGCGGATGTGTCTGGGTGAAGGTGTAATACATTTAATAATATGGACTAATATGGACTAACTCTAACCCGTAAATTATATACAGCATAAAAACAAACATTGAAATCTGCTGTACAATCTCCAGAACAAAAATATTTTTGTTGGGTGGACATAATGATAATGTTATATGCTAAATCTCATCATTTTCCCTCAGTTGGTTACTGAGATATGGATTTTTATATTGGGTCAGGCAAACGTAAACAGACTATAGAACTAGGACGTACAGTAGTCAAGACGGCGGAGCTCATACTATTGTGAAAATGAATACAACACGGGCTGCTTCCAAATGGCCAGAGGCTGACTTTGAACCCTCTATGTCGGGATTATGAGACTTTCTTCAATACACCGTCAAATAGAGATCACACGGGAATGTCCCTTTTGTTGAAACTGTAGCGAAACAACGACATTTGGTGTTTTGAGAGTCCATTTCTCACACGTCCGTGCAAATCATTGATTCCACCAAAGCCAGAACAACGCCCAACCGGATTATATTAGCCAGTGACGTCAAAATATGTCCGGTTCCAAATGTTGCTGTATGTAGCCGGGGTGCAGTGTTGGGGTGAGCGCCCAACCTTGCTTAAATACCCCAATGGCTCGTGAATACATAAACCTCTGCAGCAAAAGTCCAACTCCTGGCCTTCACGTGGCAGAACTGTTTTAACTAACAGGAGAAGGGGCGACGGCGTGTTTCTGGCGCCGAAAAATAACCAGTGTGCTCTAGATGTGTATACGCAGACACGTGTGTGCGTGTGTACACATCTAAACTCGAGTGAGACCACAGTCTGCTCTAGCAAAGCAAAGGTGTTGAAGACAGAGGCAACCAGCCACGAGGTGCACCACAGAAATCAGGATCCACGCAATTACGCAAAATGGAATATGTCAACTACTGAAAAGCTGGCAGGAGAAAACAGATTATCTGAACTTTGAAAGAGACACAAGGAAATTGTGGAAGCTAATAAAAGAACTTAACGATGAGAGCTTAGGGAGAAACTTACAAATTGCACTACATAAAGATGGAAACATCTTAACAAGAAAGCAAGCAGCTGACCATTTTGCGGACTCATTCCCACAAGATAATAATATCAAAATTAGTCAAGAGAAGCAACAAGAGATTCGAGAGATACGGCAACATACAGGACAGAAGGAAATAATACATGAGGTTCTGGAGGCACCCATCACAATCAGCGAACTGGAGCTAGCCATATCAAAACTGAAAATGAGAAAGTCAGCTGATGGTATCTCCAATGAAATGATCCGGAACCTAGGAACAGAGGCCAAAGCAAAGCTGTTGCAGGTCTTCAATAACAGCTGGACCTTAGGCAGTGTTCCACAAGCCTGGAGAGAAGCAATCATGATACCCTTCCTAAAATCAGGGAAAGATGGTTCTATTGCCTCTAGCTACAGACCAATTAGCCTCGCCAGCTGTCTCTGCAAAACACTGGAGCGCATCATCAATCACAGACTGCAGTGGTACATTGAAAGTCAAAACATCTTTGTGCCACATAAGGCTGGCTGAAGATCAGACAACCTATCTCTCTCAAGAAATTGAGGATGCATTCCAAGAGAAGAAGCTGGTGCTCGCTGCATGGATAGATCTGACTCAGGAACTACATCTCTGTTGCTTCCAAACTCTTCCTAATCTTTCCATTCTCGCAGATTTTGGGCATGAAAAATAAGCAAAATATGTGTTAATGTTCATTCGATTTTCACTATTAGGATGTCATTTGAAATTGTCCTTGAACTGTTTTTGCACTCTGTTGATATAAAATTATGTAAATTTGTCTTTGTGTGCTTCTCTCATGAGTAAATCATTTTATGTTAATCTCCACAATGCAATACAGACATCATAAACCGTGTTACTATTGATTATAATTTAAGAATAGAAGAAATTGGTCCTGGAAAAACAAATACAGGTTATAAAAATAATCTGGAGGACAATGTCTTCTTAGGACATTCTCGCCAGATAGGGATTAACACGAGGCACAGGTTATACAGGACAGTCATCATGCTGCTGAAAGCAAATCCAACACATTTGGAATAGACACTTGTAATGTCAGGACAGTAGCAAAAATAATCAAGTATGATAATGCAGTGACAGAGATGGGAACAATAAACAATAATATTATAGGAATGAACGAATTCGAAAGTTATTGATCTGGTAGAATAATATCGGATAAACAGACAATTTCATATAATTTCGATTTATAATCACATGGGAGATACGAGAAATCAGTTAATACGATTAATCATCCCATGCCACAAAGCAGTTAATTTAAAAAGCAAAATTAGAAATGCATAAGTGTGAAGATATTGAAGCGTTGACTGTAAGCATGATCAGAGAACAAAAAAATAAGATTAAGGATATTAGAATTAACAAAATTATTCAAAGATCGGATATAGAAATTGAAGACCAAGACTGGGTGATTGAAGAAACAGATACAAAGCAATACCTAAAATATAAAGCATTAATGAACTATGGAAAATGTTTTTTAAAAACTCCACCAATTAAACACGCTGAGATGTAAAAGGGAAAAAGCTAAGAAGTAATAGTTGACAAGTGGTCGAATCATTCACCCATATAGTTAATCGATAAATCGGTGCCGCCTCCACAATGAAGGATGGCTGCAATGGATCTCCAACAGTCTCTCGCCCTGACTGTACATTCTGTCAGATTGCTGTTCGTCCATCTCTTGATGTTATCTTCCCCTGCATCTTGCCTACCACTTGCTCGTTTGCCCTAAACCTTGCCCTCGAGTACGGTTTCTATAAGAGTATCATGTCTTTTAACGTGGCCGAAATATTTCAATTAACTCTTTCTTTTATTTCTTTCATCAACCCTCTTTTCAATCCCAGTTTTTATAGAACCTCTGTATTTGATTGTTTTTGTTTCCATGAGATATGACATATTCTTCTGTATATACACATCTCCGGGGCCTCTATTCGACTTTCTAGCTGCTTGTTCGATGCCCAGACTTCCGAGCCATACAGTTGTGTTGAATATACGTAACATTTGACAATTCTCATGCTTAATGCGCTGTTAATCTCTCTAGATGTTAATACTGATTTCACGCCGTTGAAAGCATTTTTGGCCATTCCTGTTCTTGTTTTTTTTTTTAATTTCTATTTCACTTCTGCCATCATCTGTTACTACATGGCCAAAATAGGAGAGACTTGTTACTTGTTCTAGTATCTCCGAATAGTTAGCAGTTTAGGCAAACATGGTAGAATAGATAGTTGGCAATTTAGGTAAGCATGTTAAAACAGATAAAGATATCAAAATAATTAATACAAATGGCGAGGTAAACTCTATGAAATGTGTGAAAGTCAAAAGAAATTAAACTTCGCACCGAACTTAGAATATCACATCTATCGTATGGATCAAAAACGTGGACTAAAATAAACCAAAAACATTCATTAAATCATGCCTCAGAAAAAAGAAAGACTGAAATGGTATGACATAATCACCGATCTCGGAGAGACCTGAACAAATACACACGAATCAAGAAGTAAAGAAAAGACGCTGGCATTGAATAGATCTTCCAGTTAGAAAATCTGAGAATAGCATGACTAGAGTGGCATTTGTCTGGTAACCATAGAGCGAAGACAATAGGGGAAGACATAAAATAAAATAATACACACACATGGATAAAAGAAGAGGTATATAAATGAATAATATGGAGAAGGCATGGCTAAGTTGGATATAACGTTTGGAGTAAGTTGGTTGAAGACCTCTTCCTTGAGAAAATTTATCAATGTAAAGACTTCATCATCATCATCATCATCATCATCATCATCATCATCATCATCATCATCATCATCATCATCATCATCATCATCATCATTAAGCGCCCTGCTAGCTGGCGTAGGCACTCATGTCTTCACATATATCTCGGTCTTTGGTGTTCTGGATCAACTCTGCTGCTGATATTCCTCCATGCCACCTTCTCAATCTATCCAGCATCATTTCTCTTGGTCTGCCTCTGCCTCTCTTCCCCTCGATCTTTCCAGTCGTCATTATGTTCTCCAATACCTCTATTCTCATAACATGACAAAAGAAATCTGTTTGTCTCTTTCTTATTGTTGTATATAATGTTCTAGTTTCATTAGCCTCTTTCAGACAGTCGTGGTTAGTTACTCTATCAGTCCAAGGAATTTGCAACATTCGTCATTTATAACTAGATATTCTTCTTCTTTCGTTCGTTTGAAATATGTCTATAACTGCAATGTTGTCTCTTGTATGAATCTAACAGTATTTTCTAGTTCACTCAGCGGTCCATAGAATTTATCTTCCACTATTGTCTCTCTAGGCCTGAAGGTATGCCTGGGAATGTTGTAGTTTGGGCAGTCTTGGAGTATGTGCTCTGCTGTCTGCGACGCCAAACCACATGTGCACTTGGCTGAGTCACCAATCTTGAATTTTGTATACATGTGGTTGCGTAATTTATTGTGTCCTGTTCTGAGGCGCAGAATAATGACTTGTTCTGATCTGTCCTTAACGTGTAGTCGTCTTGAGCAGATTTTGGTGGCCTTCTGACTGATTTGATCATTCTTTTCTTTTGGCGGTATGTAATGGGCACATCAGGCTGTTCTTCTTTTGCTCCTTTCTTAGCCAGTTGATCAGCTCTAGTCGTTTCCGGGTACTCCACAGTGGGATGGTATCCACTGCATGGTGACCTTATGCTGACTGCTAAGTTAAGAAAGTAGTGTCCTTAGTATTGGCACTTTCCCACACATGAGCGCCTCGAGTACTGATTTTGCATCTGTCAACAGCACCACAGGTTGTGTATCATGGTTGGTATTTAGTAATTTCTCTGTTGCTATCTTGATTGCCTCAATTTCAGTACCATAGTTATGGCAGTATTTTCCTGTTGGAACTCTGGCCGTGTCCTTATTAACTAGATATAACATCAGCCGTCACAATCAAGTGATTTGTCCACATTTGAGGTCGGCTGTAACGAGTCTCTAGAATCCTTTGTCCTGGGTCTACACGACAAACTTAAACAGGCTTTGTCCTGCCCGTCGTTTGGTGTTGTATACCCACAGGCCGCGGTGGTACAGTTGATAATGTGCTTGCCTGCCAGGACAGAATTCTGGGTTAATTCTCATCAAAGGCAGAGTAAGTTTTCAATCAGTACAACTTTAGGGTCGACACAGTCTCATGAAAGAGTACTATACAATTTTCAGAATTTTCTGGGATGTGTCTTGATGAACAGACGACGAGGAAGGTAACTGGGCACTCTACCTCATATGACGTGGGCTAGATTTTTTGAAGGCCTACACGGGCTGAGTGGTCTCAAGGTATTGTGCCCGCCTCGAGCGCTGGAGGTCGTGGGTTAGAGCCCAGGTGAGGACCGGGATGTTTTCACGTGGACTTTAGTAACAAAATCTCCCCTGGTCTCTGGGTAGTGAGATCGGACGCCCGTGTGTATTGTTGCGCACGTAAAAAAACCTTGACAGTTGGAAATCGAAAAAGAGTAGTCTAACATGCTGCCCGGGCAAAATATCGAGTTAAAAATCTACCCAAAGTATTTCAGGATCCTCGTCGATGCTATGGAGTTCGTGCACTGAGCTGAGATTCTCTTTTGAGAGTAGAACGGAGCACTTATGGGTTACACCCGTGTGCCGTGATGTTGATCCGTCGACTAATGTAAACTAAACTAAACTAAGCTAAACTAAACTAAACTAAACTAAACTAAACGAAAGGCCCACACTGCACAACATGTATCTGCTGAGTGGTTACCTGTATCGTTACTTTACCCACAGACAACACTGTCTTCCTGTTTCACATTTCTCTTCATTTATTTTTCTTCAGTGCAGGCTTTCACACGGATCTGTCTCGTTACATAACCAAATGGAGGCCAGCATGGCCGAATGGATAAGAAAGCGTGTTCTTAAACATCCGGTGTGCTGATGCCGAGGTAAGGGGCTCAACCCCTACACCGCTCAGTTGGACTAAAATGTTGACCTATCATCCTTGACTTGGGGACGTTAATTACAAGTACCTCTGAAGTCGGAGTGGGTTCTCCTGATGGCGAGGGTCACTTAACAGGGAAAGCTAATCCACACGCAAAATTCAGTCCAGCACTACTATAAGTAGTGTGTATGTACTACGCTCGACTTCAAAGCGCGCAAAAAAAAAAAAAAAAATACACGACCAAATTACTCTTCCCATTCGTCTATGTAATCTAATGTAAAAATCTAAAAACAAATGAAAATGAAATGCCATTAATTTTCAGAATTTTATGAAAACAAGCAGAGAAAGAACAAAGCGACATCATACATAAGGAAAAAGATTCGTCTTCATCGATACATTTTCTAGCTGTGTAGCACAGATTTTCCTGCCTGCTTCCTAATCAATTGCTCACAACACATATCGACGAAGGCCAAGGCACGGGGCATCTATACTAATCTAACCCTGGATAAAACGTCTACTGCGTTATATTTTTCTTTCCAGCCCTTTCTCATTATCTATAATCGGGAGTTTTCGTGACGAAGTGGTCAAGCCGTTTAACTTGGGCTCCGAAGGTTGGGGGTTCGATTCCGGGCCGCGTCCTTCGGTTCACGAGTTAAATTTGTCGAAGACTCCCGTGGGTCGTCGCTAGAGCTACGGAGTTCGTGCTTTGTGCGACGCTTTCCCTGCTGCGGAAAGAGACCGAGCCATGTTGGATAAAACCCGGTGCAATGAAATCGACCCTGTCGATTTTTAAGCGACTTTTTCTATAATTTATAATAATGCTTGTTTGCTTTGCTAAGATGTGGGGGTGATTGCTTATCCAAAGTTTTGATTTTCTGTGTGTTATGCATCTATCTGTTTGCGGTTCGTTTTAATGATCTATTGCAAATTTTACACCTTCCCCTGTTAACGAAATCTCTCTCTCTCTCTCTCTCTCTCTCTCTCTCTCTCTCTCTCTCTCTCTCTCTCTCTCTCTCTCTCTCTCTCTCTCTCTCTCTCTCTCTCTCTCGTGGGTGTGTATGTGTAAGTGTGTGTAAATGTGTGTTTGTATGTGTGCTTGTGTGTGTAAGTATGTTTATATGTGTGCGTAAATGTATGCGTGTGTTTATATGTATGTGCGGGTGTATATGTGTGTATGTGCGTATATATATGTATATATATATATATATATATATGTGTATATATATATATATATATATATATATATATATGTTCGTGTATGTGAGTGCATGATTGTGTGTATGTGTGCATGCATGCAGTGTATGCGAGGGAGTGTTTATTTGTGTGTGTGTGTGTGTAAGTATGTGATTATGGGTGTGTATGTGTGCATGGGGATATGTGTGTATTTGCGTGTGTATATTGTGTGTATGCTTGTGTGTGTATGTGTATATCCTTTCTTGCGCACGCGAGGGAGTGTGTATTTGATTGCGAGAGGGTGTGTGTCTGTCTGTGTGTGAGTTAGAGTGAAAGAGAGTGTGAGACTGGGCGATCAGCTACTCCGAATTGCCGGCTTCAAATGTTTCTATAACAGACGACATCTGGGAACGGCGATTCTCGTTCGCGACAGCATGGTGGCGTCAGAGCTAGACATGTCCAGTTGGAACAGTGACGATATACAAATACAGGCGTTGAGAGTTCATTCCAGTATACCATTCGTGTTGGTTAATGTTTATGCCCGCAATGCGAGTGTGGACGCCCAGAAGTGGCAGTGCTTAAGTGGCATATTAGGCCACGAGAGAAATGTTATTTTCTGTGGTGACTTCAACGCTAAAGGCAGATCATGGGGAAACACTTCCTCCAATACACAAGGGGAGGAGCTCGAGACTGCACTGGAAACCATCGACCTGGTTTGTATCAACAGTGGCTGTGTCACCAGGACAGCAAGCCGTCCAGGCGATGAGGACAGTGCTATTGATCTGGCGCTAGTTTCACCTTCACTCACTACAGTGTGTAGATGGGGTGTCCTAGGACACCATGGCAGCGACCACCACCCATGCAGCATATTGGTGGAGAAAGGCAGAACCAGGCAGCACAAGCTAAAGGTAAAGACGTTCCAGTATGACAGTACAGGGCAAGATGTGGTGAGTAAAATAAGACGTGACAAGCGCAGAACGTTTCAGGGCAGGAAGAAAAGGAAAAAAAGCTGGGAGCAGCCACCGTGGTGGAGTTTCGAGGTGGAGAAGGCTTGGGTGGATAAGCGTAGTGCTGTAAGGAGATGGCAAAATGCCAAGAAGAACAGAGCTGGTCATCCTAGTCCCTGCTTGCACTTAGAAAGAGAGATGCACACAAAAGTAAGCTATTTCAAAAAACTGGTCACGGTGGTTAAAAGCGAAAAATGGGCAGAGGTGTGTCAAAGAGTAAGCACAGACAAGTCACTGAAATTGTTCTGGCGACTACATAAAAGCATGAGTGGTGTAGTCAAGAATAAGAGCATTTCTGACTTCCAAGGTGCTGACCTCATCTGGCAGAGGACTGACGAGGACAAGGGCAAAGCCCTCTTTGAACGCTACCTTGAGCAGAGCAACCAGACAGACATGGGAGGCCGGAATCTGGCCAAGGAGGTCACCTCAGACAGATGCAAGGCCCAGAACACTTCGGATGAAGACACAGTGACAGTGCAAGAAATCAAGGCTGTGCTTCGACGATCAAAAAACAGTGCTCCAGGTCCTGATGGCATAAGATACGACGACATAAATAGGTGTACCGACAATGAGCTAGAGAAACTAGCAGACATGTACAACAACAGTATAGGGAGTGCTAGCATCAAGGAGGAATGGTTACACAGCTATCTGATTCCCTTGCCGAAGCCTGACAAAGACCACAAGAAAATTCAGGGATATCGAATTATAACCATGCAGAATACAATAGGCAAGCTGCTGGAGAAGGTAATTGCCAGGAAAATATCAAGCCAACTAGAGAGGCAAGGTGTTTTCCCACCTACCCTGGGTGGGTACCGTCCAAAAAGAGAAACCTGGACCAATGCAGCAGTCTTTGCCCACGATGTCTATGAAGGTTTCCACTCAGGCACTGAAACCGTTGCTGCAGCGATTGATCTTGAGGACGCATACAACAGAGTACCACTGGATTTTTTAATGTTTCAGCTTCTTGAACTAAACGTAAGTCCATTCCTCCTTAGTTGGATCGCTGCAGCTCTCTTCCAACGGAAAGTAGTTTTTAGATGTGGCAGTTGGACTTCGGAACCAACAACAATATATCCTGGCCTACCACAGGGATCACCATTATCTCCGGTACTGTTCAACGCCTACACAGTGAGAATCACCAGTGAGCAGATCACTGGACCTGGCAGGACATTGTCATATGCCGATGATGTTTTAGTGTATCGTCAGGGTAAGGATAGAGAGGAGGTTGCTGTGGAACTACAAACCGAACTCAATCGCATAAGTACTTGGTGTGATGAAGCTGGGGCAATGGTCAACCCAACAAAGGCAACAGTGACTTGGTTCTCGTTGAATAATCATATTGTCAACAATCCAACACCAACTGTAATGCTGTGTTCAGAGACGGTGGAAAGAACGCAGGCAATGAATTACCTGGGGATACGGTTTGATCGAAGCCTTGCTTATAATGTGCACATAGACCAGGTGATAACAAAGGCCAAGCGGGGTTTGGCAGCGATGCGGGTGATGGCGGCAGCAAACTGTGAGCAGCGCCATCTATGTCTTCTGTACGAGGGGCTGGTCATGTCTGTTTTGGAGTATGCAATGGCAATCCTGACTGTCAGCCATAAGCAGATAGAAAGGATGGAAAGGATACAGAATGAAGCTATGCGCATTATTCTTGGATGTACAAGAGATACAGCATGCAGGGCGATGCGCTACCTTCTTGATTTTCCAACCATTGAAGAGAGAATGCAAGTTTGCAGGGCACGTGCCTACCTCAGAATTAACGCAAACACACAGCATCCACTGCATAGTGAAATTAGGAAGGTGAAGGGCAGCAGGTTAAAAAGAGGACGGTCGTGGATGGGTCAAGCCGAGGACATTCTTCAACAGGTGTGTTCACTTGAGGACTTAGAACCTGGCGAGGAGTGGGTGCAAGTGCCAACAGACTTCTGCACATCCTTTTCAGTTTGCATCCAACTAGATAGAAAATGCAGACAAGAAAATCCGGCTGCTGTTGAGGCTGAAGTACAAGCGTTGATTTTCGAGAATTCGCTAGACAGTGACGCGGTCATCTACACAGATGGGTCGGTCGTCCGACATGTGAGAAGCTCATGGGCCTTTACAGCTCGGGCCGGAGGGAGAATTGTGAAGGAGGACTCTGGTGCTTTCACTGAAACCACAAGTAGCCTGACCATGGAAGTCATGGCAGTAAGTAAAGCAATAACATGGCTCGAGACACAGACATTCACTAGGGCTTGTTTCCTTAGCGACTCAATGAACATGATCAAGAGGATAGAGGAGGGGTCGATCCGAAGAGAATGGTTGCTGCCTCTGAAGCGGTCTCGGCTGGCAAAGATTAGTTTCATCTTCGTGCCAGGGCATGCGGGAGTACAAGGAAATGAGCGGGCTGACAAGCTCGCAGGTGAGGCTACTGTTGAGGGCGGACGCGCCATGGACCAGGCTGACATTCTGAATGCTCTACGAGAAGTGAGACTTTTGCAAGAACCAAGTGATGACTGTGAATCTACAACAATGGCCAGACTGCGAGAGCAGCAAATTAAAAGAGGGGTGGCCAAACAAGAACACTACGCAGGAAGCCAAAGAAGATTGATAAACCAACACAGAACTGGCGTCGTTAGCCGCTACACGCTGCGGGATTTGCTGAGGAGGGGATCCGAGCACTTATGGACTGAATGGTTCGATGTGCAACGAGGATGATCTGTCGACTAACTAACTAACTAACTAGAGTGTGATATTGAGTAAATGAAAGATGGAGAGAGTGACTTAATGGGTGAAATAGTGATTGCGAGTGAGAGAGAGAGAGAGAGAGAGAGAGAGAGAGAGAGAGAGAGAGAGAGAGAGAGAGAGAGAGAGAGGGGAGTGAGCGAACGAGAGAAGACAGTGGAAGAATGGTATTGTTAATGTGTGTATGTGTGCGGCCATTGTTTCTGAGTGTCTATGGGTGTGTGTTAGTGAGAAGAGAGCGAGAAAGACAGAGAAAGAGAGAGAGAGAGAGAGAGAGAGAGAGAGAGAGAGAGAGAGAGAGAGAGAGAGAGAGAGAGAGAGATTTAAGCGCACGCATATCATGTAACATGCAATTCCATATATGTTGTGTATTCTCATGTTCATATTACCATTTTGAATGCCAACTGATGTTATAATTTATAACATGAACACATGTACATCACTGTAGAGTGGGTGAGAGAATTAGAGAGTATGAGAGAGAGAGAGAGAGAGAGAGAGAGAGAGAGAGAGAGAGAGAGAGAGAGAGAGAGAGAGAGAGAGAGAGAGAGTTGAATTGCATCACTAATTTTTAAGTTACAAAATGTATATGTACAATTTTTCTCCATTTTCTTTACAATTTTGCGACAATGCTCACGATAATCGTCACTGTATGTGTGTGTAAAGTGTGGGAGTTTGATCATAATAGTAGGTTGGGGGATGGGGGGATGTGTATGTGGGTGGGCGGGGTGGGATTGTGTGGGTGGGTGGGGGATTTGTGTGTGTGTACGTGCGGGATGTATGGGTTGGCGGGGAGATGTGTGTGTGGGTGGGGATGTGTGTTTGGCTAGGTGGTTGTGGGTGAGTGGGTGGAGGAGGATATGTTGGTGGAATGATTGATAATGGGTTATGGAATGGGTGGGGGTATATGTATGGGTGGGGAGATGTGGGTGTGGGGATATGTGGTGGGTGGGAGATGTGTGCAGGTGGGGGTGGTTGTGGGTTTGGAGGTGTGGGTCAGGGATGGGTATGGGTGTGGGATGTTGGGTGGATGGGTGGGGAGTGTGTGTGGGTGAGATATGTGTGGGGGATGTATGTGGGTTGGGGAGGGGTGCATGATGGGTGTGGGTGATGGATTTGGAGATGTGTGTGAGGGTGGGGGATATGTCTGGCTGGGTGGGGGTGTGTGGCTGGATGGAGGATGTATGTGTGGGTAGTGAGGGTGATTGTAGTTGGGTGATGTGTGGATGGGTAGGAGATGTGTGGGGAGATGTGTGTGTGGGTGAGGGATGTGTATTTGGGATGTGTGTGGGTGTGGTGTTGTGTGGGAGGGGAGCTGGTTGTGGATAGATGATGTGTGTGTGGGTGGGTGAAGGTGTGGTTGGGTTTTCGGGTGGGTGAAGGATGTGTGTGAGGGTGGGGATGTGTGCTTAGATGGGTGGTTGGGGTGTGTGAGTGTGGGTGGGTAGATAGGAGATGTATGTGTTGATGAGTGGGTAAGGGATGTGTGGGTGTTAGTGGTTGAGGGATAAGTACGTGTGTCTGGCGATGAGTGTATGAGTTGGGGATGTGTGTGTGTGTTGTGTGTTGCGTGGATGGGAGGTGTGTGTTTGTGAATGGGAGATGTGTTGGTGGGTGGGGATGTGTGGGAGGGATGTGTGTATGGGTGGGGAGATTGTGCGTGGGTGGGGATGTGTGTGTATATGGGTAGGGGTGTGTGGTTAAGGGATGTGTGGCTGGGGGATGGGTGGATGAAGGATGTGTGGTTGGGTAGAGGATGTGTGGGTGGGTGATTGTAAATGAGTAAGGGTGTGTGGTTAAGGGATGTTTGGTTGGGGGATGGGTGGGTAGAGGATGTGTGGTGGGTAGAGGATATGTGGGTGGGTGAGTGTGTGCAGGTTAGGAGATGGTGGGGGTTGTTTGCAGGTGTGGGCTCGGGATCTGTGAGTGGGCTGGGGGAGATGGGAGATTATGTGGGTGGGTGCGGAATTTGTGTGTGGGTAGGTGCGGAATATGTGAGTTGACGGGGAGATGTGTGTGTGGCTGAGGAATGTGTGTTTGGCTGGGTGGGTGGAGGTGTGTGGGTGGAGGAGGATATGTGGGTGAGTGATTGTTGGTGGGTAATTGGACGGGTAGAGGATATGTGAGTGGGTGGGGAGATGTGTGTAGGTGGGGAATGTGTGGGTTATTGAATGTATGTGTGCTTGGGGTGTGGGTGGATGAGAGGTGTGTGTGGGTGGGGAGATGTGTAGGTGTAGGGATGTGGTGGATGGGTGGGGGAATGTATGTGTGTGTGGGTTATGTGTGTGGTTGGGTGGGGGAGTTGGAGTGAATGGGGGATGTGTGGGTGGGTGGTGGATGTGTCTCATAACATAGTAATATGCATTGTTTATGTTTACAAAATTCATGTGACAATGTTTTTTTCCTATGCACTGTTGATGAAAGAAAGCTGAGTGAATGGAAGGGCCGAATGTAAGACGGGCCTGCGTGCCCAATTTGTGACCCTTTGAAAATAAAGTCTGTTCGTTCGTTCGTTCGTTCGTTCGTTCTCTCTCTCTCTCTCTCTCTCTATCTATCTCTCTCTCTCTCTCTCTCTCTCTCTTTCTCTCTCTCTCCTCTCCCTCTCCCTCTCCCTCTCTCTCTCTCGCTCGCTCAAATGTACACTCAATCTCTCACAAGTATTCTATCTTTCTCTTACACTCGCTCTCTTTTACTTATTCGCTCACTCTTATACGCTCTCATTCTCTCTCTCTCTCTCTCTCTCTCTCTCTCTCTCTCTCTCTCTCTCTCTCTCTCTCTCTCTCCCACATTCGCCATCTCTCCCCCCCACCCCCCCCCCCACACACACATTCGCTATCTCTCTCTCCCACCCTATACCAAGTTATGTCTGTCAGTTACTGTCGTATTTCATTCCTATTCATGTCAAGTTGATTTTCTCTTATTTTATGGCATGGTCAAGACAGTTTGTAACTAAACGTTTCATTTCTTAAGTTTGGCGTTTACATCATCTAGCACACATCATTCTTGGGCTCAGTATTCTTACTGTTGTCTTTAATATTCTTAATGTTATTTACTGTCTTTGCTGCGAAGTCATCGAATAAATATAATTTGGGTCGTTTATTAACTTTCTAATTTGAAGTCCATCAAAATTTCCAGCTTGAAGTTTGTCTATGCTCAGTTCCGGAGATTTTCTGCATATGTAATTAAAACAAAGAGTTAGGAAGAAAGTACAACTCAAAATAGGAGAAGAACAATGTGGGTTTGTAGAAGGCTAGGGTACAGTGAATGGATAATCTCCCCTGGTCTAGGTACAATGCAATAACTAAAATACAGAGTATAGATGAACAAAGAATAAGAAAATACGCAACCAAATTGACTACATACTAATTAATAAAAGATTTAGAAATGCTTTAATTAATGTAAAGACAATGCCTGGTGATGACTGTAATAGTGATCATGTACCACTATGTGGACAAATAAAAGTAAGATTAAAGAGAGGGAAAAAATGGTTAAGAACATGAGACTTAATAAAGAGGTTCTGAAAATAGATAAAGAAATTCAAGAACAATACAGAGTGACTGTGAAATATAGGTACAATGCAATAACTAAAATACAGAGTATAGATGAACAATGGGAAATGTTAAGGGACTCCATTCATCAAACTAGCAAAGAAGTATTACCGGAGAGAGGCAAAATAGCTAAGAAAAAATGGATGAATGAAGATATCTTAAAACTGATGGACAAAAGAAAACAGAGTAAAAATGACAAACAAGAATACGCTAAGATAAATAAAGAAATAAAAGATAAATGTGGGAAGGCTAAAGAAAGTTGGTTAAACGAGCAATGCAAAAAAATTGAATTAAATTCCATTAAAGATACAAAAAATATGCACAGACAAATCAGTGAGCTTACAGGAAGAAAAATAAGAATAAATACAGGGTGTTTGAAATCAAAAACAGGAAAGATAATATTAGAGGAAGATGCTATAATGAAGAGGTGGAATGAGTATATAAGAGAATTATATGAAGGAGAAAGGGACGAATTAACAGAAGATAGTAACTTAGAAGGTCCACCTATTCTGAAAGAAGAAGTCGCTGACGCTATGAAACGTATGAAGAAAGGAAAAACAGCTGGGCCAGATGAAATCACAATAGAAGAATTAGAAGTATTGGGAGAATTTGGAGTAGATATATTAACCAAAATGTTGAATGATATTTACAGCAGTGGATATTTACCCAGTGATATGCTGAAATCTGTATTTATAGCTATATCAAAAAGACCAGGAGCAATTGATTGTGAAGATTTTCGTACAATTAACCTTATAAACCATATCACTAAGCTTCTACTCAGAATCATAATGAGAAGAACCAAAAGAAAATAAAAATGGAAATTAGTGAAGAACAGTATGGATTTGTGGAAGGAAAGGGCACAAACAATGCAATTTATACATTACGGACACTAATAGAAAGGTCAATAGAGAAACAGAGAGACATATATTTGTGCTTCATAGATTATACTAAGGCATTTGATAAAGTAAAACATGATGAACTGATTAAAATGTTGGAAGATATCAACACTGATGGAAAAGATTTAAGAATAATAAAGAATATTTACTGGAACCAAGTAGCAGCAATTAAAATGGGAAATAAAGAGGGTAGTTACGAACAGATAAAGCTAGGAGTACGACAAGGGTGTGTCTTGTCACCAGATCTTTTCTCCCTGTATAGCGAAGTAATAATGAGAGAGATCAAAGAGATGCCAGGAATACTAGTTGGAGGTTATAATATAAATAATATACGCTATGCAGATGACACAGTATTGGTGGCGGATAATTCAACAGACCTACAACAATTATTAGACGTTGTAGTAACAGAGAGTGCAAGGAAAGGACTCTCCTTGAATATCAAGAAAACAGTAACAATGGTAATATCAAAGAAAATGGTGACACCAAAATGTGACATAGAAATAGAAGCGAAAATCCTTAACCAAGTTGATAATTTTAGATACCTAGGGGCATTTATAACATCAGATGGAAGATGTACCACAGAGATTAGGAGCAGAATAGGGCAGGCAAAAGCCGCATTTCAGAAAATGAAGAGTATCTTATGCAATAAGTCACTATCACTGAATGTAAGAAAGAGAGTGCTGAAATGCTATGTAGAACCAGTTTTGCTGTAAGGCAGTGAATCTTGGAATGTAAATGAACAAATTAAGAAGAAATTAGAAGCAACAGAGATGTGGTTCCTGAGACGAATGTTGCGAATTCCTTGGACTGCCAGAGTAACTAACGACGACTGCCTGAAACAGGCTAATGAAACTAAAACATTATATACAACAATAAGACAGAGACAAACAGCTTTCCTCGGTCATGTGATGAGAAGAGAGGCATTGGAGAACATCGTAACAACTGGAAAGATCGAGGGGAAGAGAGGCAGCGGTAGACCAAGAGAAGTGATGCTGGATGGATTGAGACAGTGGCATGGAGGAATATCAGCAGCAGAGTTGATCCAGAAAACCAAAGACCGAGATCTATGGAGAGCCATGAACGCCTACGCCAGCCGGCACGGCACTTGATGATGATGATGAGGGTACAGTAAATGCTATGTACATGTTGAGAACATTAATTGAACTTTCTATAGATGTAAACAAAGACTTACTATCATTGCTTTATTGATTACACAAAGGCTTTCTATAGAGTAAGACATGTCAACATGATGGAGATGCTTGCAGATCTGCGAACTGATGGGAAAGACCTTAGACATATATTGGAAACAACAAGCTGCCATAAAAATTGATAGTGAAGTAAGTCAATATCAGCTTATTAAGTGAGGTGTGAGACAGGGATGTGTAATGTCTCCAGATCTTGTTACCCTGTACAGTGAAAGTATGTTCAGAAATGTTGACGACGATATAAAAGGAATCATCATTGGGGGATTAGATATGCGGATAATACAGTATTGATTGCAGACAATGAGCAGGGTCTGCAACATTTAGTAGATGCGATTGTTGCACACGGTGAACAACTTGGATTAGAATAAAATTGTAAGAAGACACAGACACTAAGAAGAAGGAAATACCACAATGTCATGTACAGGTAAATGGGAATATTCTTGAACAAGTGAATCGGTACAATTACAGTGGTACCTCGGCTTACGAACGATTCAGGTCACGAACTATTCGGGTTACGAACAAAAACTTCGAAAATTCTTTGTCTCGGGTAAGTAACAGTGCCTCGGGTTACGAAAGAAGGCGAGAGAGAGAAGAGAGAGAGAGAGAGAGAGAGAGAGAGAGAGAGAGAGAGAGAGAGAGAGAGAGAGAGAGAGAGAGAGAGAGAGAGAGAGAGAGAGAGAGGTTTAAAGCTGGAGACAAATGATCGCGTACAGTACAAACGAAAGCCACGCAGTACGAACATCGCTTAGCGCTAGCCTAGTAGCTTAGTTTTGCAGGCGTGCGCAGCCTCGCTTTCATTGGCCTTACTACACGGCATCAAAAGATTTCTTAGCCATGGCACTGTGTTTAGTTTCTCTCTTTCATTATTTTCCTTGTTAGCCCCATCAATTATGAGTTCGAAGAACGGTAGTGGTGATGCTAGGAAGCAGAAACGTATAACAGTGGAGGTAAAGAAGGAAATAATTATGAAATATGAAAATGGCATTCGTGTGTGTGACATCGCTAATGAGTACAGCATGGCAAAATTAACCATCATAAAGAACAAAGAGTAACTCAAATCAATCGGTATAGACCTCAAATTTTAGAAAAAGTTGAAAATCTCTTAATCTGGATCAATGAACAGCAACTTGCAGGAGACAGTGTTAGTGAGGCAATAATATGTGAAAAGTGAAGCTGTCGCACAGTGATGTATTGTCGAAATTGTTTGGTACAAGTGCTGAGACTGACGATTTTAAAGCCAGCAGAGGCTGGTTTTAAAAGTTTTAAAAAAACAACAAGAAGAAGAACTGGCATTCATAGTGTAATTAAACACGGAGAGGCTGCAAATTCTCACGAGAAAGAAGCAGAAGCGTTGAAGGTGGAATTTGATAAGATCATCAAAGAGGAAGACTTCGTTCAACAACAGGTCTTTAATTGCGACGAAAAGGGCCTCTTCTAGAAGAAAATGCCAAAGATGACCTTTATCATCCAGGAAGACGACTTGGAGAAGCTGATTGAGGACCACAGTGGAGAGCTCATTACAGATGAGCTTGTGGTTCTTCAGAATGAACAGCTAAAGACACCAAACAAGGAGCAGTCGCCCGACATTAAAGAGGGAGCAGTCGTCCGATGATGAGGAGCCAGTGACCGTTTCAATAGCCAGGATTAAAGAAATTTCCAGCAAGTGGGCAGACGACGTCGAAGACTTCATTGTGAACCATCACCCAAACAAACTTGTTGCTAGCAGGGCAGTAAACCTGATGAATGATAACGCGATGGTCCACTTCAGAAAGATTCTAAGCAAAGGAAGTGACAGTTCCCTTGATAGTTTCTTGGTGCAGAAAGATTCCCAGTCGGCTGCCAAGAAACAGCGACAAGAAACTCCTGAAACTAATGATTCAGAATAGCAAAGAAAGTGACAAATTTCCCATGATAGTTTTCTTGGCAAGAAATATAGACTAAATCTTTTTTTTTTTTTTTTAAGTTTAATTTATTTGGTTATTTTCATTCTCTTTATTTAATACGTTAAGTAGACGTATTCTTTGCGTTTTCTCAGGTAAACGACCGGATGTTAATAAAACAGAACGATTCTTTCATCTTGAAACGGATTGTCTCTATTTCATTGATTTTAATGTTCCGGGTTACGAACGTTTCGGGTTACGAACCGAGTTCTGGAACGAATTAAGTTCGTAACCCGAGGTACCACTGTATCACGGAACAGTTGTAACATCTGATGGGAGATGCCTCATAGAGATTAGAATAAGAATCGCCATGGCGAAGGCAGCCTTTTGCTAGATTAAAAACATACTGACCAATAAAAAGATGTCAGTTGCTACGAGAAAAAGAGTGTTGAGGTGCCACATAAAGCCTGTGCTTTTTTATGGATGTGAAGCGTGGACAATGAGCAGTCAAGCTGAAAAACATCTGATGGCTGTGGAAACATGGGTTCTGAGAAGAATGTAAAGAATACCATGGACAGACAGAAAAATGAACGACCAAATCCAAAAAGAAACAAATGAAAACCGTAAACTGATTAGAGAAATTAGTCGTAGACAGTCACAATTTTTTGGTCACGTTATGAGAAGAAATAAATTGGAGAACTTGGTGACAACTGGCAAGATCGAGGGAAAGAGAACAAGAAGAGGGCAGTGAAATAAATACCTGGATGGCTTGACTACGTTGTATTGTCGAGACAAGAACATTAAGCTGATCCACGATTCTGGTGATCGAGTGAGACGGCAAAACATGACCGCCCACGCTTGCCGGCATGGCACATGATGATGATGAATTAAAACATGTACCATCTGTATTCAGTACTTTAACAAAAGGCTTCATTAAGCCAAGGTTTATGTATAATGGTGGCAGTAGAACTCTTTTCCAATCAATGAGAGGATTGTTGACAATATGTTTTTCTCCAGCTTTCAATTCATCCCTCAATGACCACTGTTTCTTTGTTCAGTGTGTATCATTTGCCCTGCTACCCCACAAAGATATAAAACATGGATATTTAATTACCCCCCCCCCCCTTGCTGGCCTAGCAAGAAGTTCATCCTTTTAAGATCTACACAAACCATCCAGTTATATTCTAAATACTTCAATTTTTTTCTAGAACTGTGCTTATTGTAGCATACTCCACCTTCATTGTAGTAGAATGAGCAACTGGAATTGAGCCATATCTGTCAGCACTGTGTAAGAGAACACCTTTCAACTTCTTTTACAGCTGTCAATGAAAATTTTCCACTCATCTGGTGTATAACTTACACCCATTTCATTTACAAGACCTCCACCATTAGTACAAAACACAAGGTTGTTTTCTTTACAAAAGAATGTAAGAAAACCTTGCTATCTGCTGTGATAACATGTAACCTTTGTTTCAACAGTCAGCAATTTTTTTTCCCTTTCAATCTCGAAGCCAAGAGTTCTGAAGATTCCTTGGAGAGATATAGATCTCGGATTAGATCATTCAGTTCACGCTGGTCGAAGCGTTGAGCAGCAGGAAAATCATCTTTGGAATAACTATCTTTGTCACGTGTCTTTCCACGTGCCACTGCTCTCTCATCTTCTAGCATAAATCCAAATGAAAGTGGGAATTAGTATGTCATCTCTGTGTGGAACATGTCGTCTAGCAGAATCTAAGTCTGAATATTTGAATTGTTTGTGATTTCCCCCTCCCCAGTAATTCTCTTTATACTGACAACACTAATGTAACAGTCATCATAATGGTTCTTGGACTCTCTGTAAGTAAACAAGCAGTTTCATTTTGTAAGTAGCTAGTTAGCAATAGTTTTTTTTTTTTTTTCCAGTGGCTTGTACAGAAAATACCCTAATAAAAGAAATTAAATACACAAATCCCAGTATTATTTTTTAAAAAAAACTAGAGTTGCAGACAAATTAAATGTGATATTTGTATTTAGCAGTCCTCATTTGTGCAAGATCAGGTGTAAAGTATTCGGCACCAAAAAATGATTTGTTTTTGTAGGGCTTTGTGATATTTATTTCTGTCAGGTGTTTGTCAGATATTACTGAGCTACTTTATGACTGTAGACGGTACTACCTGCTTTCTGTCAACGCCGAATGTTGGGCGGCGCTTACCAAACACGACACAACCACATTGTGCCAACGGCTTCGGGCGGAAGAGCGCAATTGGGAGGGTACAAGCCTTATCCTGGTGCGAGGAAATGCAACCTAAATACAAAATGTCATGGCAGGGCAGACAAGGCCCTAAGCCTTGGTTGACAGCGGGCCTAGTATCGAAGCTCCGACGGGTGGACAGTTAGAGTATTACTTTTCTGATCCGGCAGCTTCTGTAGCTTGTCTTGTTCCAGATGTATTGATATTATCATACATCTGGAGTGAACTAGGCAGGCCGAGAGAGTGTTCATGCTGCATGGGCAACACATTGTCGCTATATTTTAGCCCAGGCTTTGTGCTATGGAGAAGTATAACTCCATTTCTGGTCTGAACCGGTCTCGGAATCAAAGCGAGAGATAGCAGTTACGGGTTATAAGTCCTAGTCAACTGGCGTTGACATGGGGCGCCACTGTTTACCTCTGACGGTGGGAGACACCTACATGTGTCACTGATCAGCTACCGCCCTGCCTTAAACTGGGCAGCCCCCGGCCAATTGGGTGCTGATCCGGCACAGCCTGCCTGATTCAATGGATGCTTGGGGCTAGGACAAAATCTGAATCGCAGGCTGTTAAACCAATGCACCAGGCACTAATAAAAATAAAAATAAAAACCTCAAGCTACGACTTGCAACCTGGAACATAAGAACCATGTGTCCAGTATTTTCCACTGACCTGACGAATATTGACAATATGAAGAAAAAAAACGGTAATGATTGATGCCGAACTCAATCGTCTTAACATTGATACTACTGGCCTGCAGGAGACTCGCCTCGCTGAGGAAGGTTCACTCAGGGAAAACAATTACACCTTTTTTTAAGGGTCGAGAACAGACAGAAAAAAGGCAACATTGTGTGGGCTTTGAAGTAAAGAATTCGCTACTGGGAATGATTGAAATTCCAGCTGGAGGTAATGGAAGACTATTATCCCTGCGCTTGGCATCCTCGTGTGGTTTTGCCATCATTATCACTGCATATGCACCGACACTTGCTTCCTCTGATGATGTGAAGGATTAGTTCTATGAAGAGCTAGACTCTGTGATCAAGGCAGTTCCGAAATCCGACTACATTTATATGCTCGGTGATTTCAATGCTCGTGTGGGCAAGGACTCGAGATCATGGCCAGTGTGCCTTGGAAAATACAAAATCGGTCGCACGAATGAAAATTGGCAAAGGCTGTTTGAGCATTGCACCAGAAATGACCTATGTATTACGAACTCCTTTAAAACAAAAGAGCTGCATAAGGGCACATGTAAAAATCCAAGATCCGGCCATTGGCATCAGCTGGACTTCACCATCTTACGGAGACAACATCTGAACCATACATCATTAACTCGAAATTACCACAGTGCTGACTGTGATACGGATTGTTCTTTGGTTGTTGCAAGAGTTAGACTGAGACCAAAGAGAAATCTACACAGCTAAACACAAATCTAGCCCCAGGGTTAATGTTAGTAACACCTTCGATCCTGATAAGTGCTTTGAGTTCCAACAGCAACTTGAAGACGCTTTCGCAACGCTTAAAAACTCTCAGTGAGCTGAAGCAAGCTAGGAAGGATGTTAAAAAGGCTGCCAGGCAGTGTGCAAATGACTATCGGATCAAGTTACGCGAGTCCATTCAAAATGCAAGTGATAATGGAAACATCAGAAGGGTGTATGAAGGGATAAAGAAAGCCTGTGGTCCAATGATCAAAAGAAGTGCACCACTAAAAACCTTGACTGGAGAAATCATCACAGATAAGAAACAGCAGATGGATAGATGGGTAGAGCATTGTATGTATGGAGTTTTACTCAAGTGAGACCAAATTAGCGGATGATGCCCTCAATGCCATAGAGGTCCTACCAACCCTTGACCACTTGGACACGCTTCCCACCATAACAGAAGTTAAGTGTGCTATAAATGAACTTGCATCTGGCAAGGCTCCGGGTAAGGATAGGATTCCAATAGAGGTTATCAGGAGCCGGCAAGACACACTCACTCTACAGATCCACCAGCTAATAGACCTATGCTGGCGAGAAGGACCAAGTCCCACAGGGTTTTAAAGACTCAGGCATCATAACAATGTACAAGATCAAGGGCGATCGGAGCGACTGCAACAACTACAGGGGTATCTCAATTCTGTGTATTGTTGGGAAAGTATTTGCCAGAATTGTTCTGCGCAGACTTCAAGTCCTGGGAGATCAAGTCTACCCCGAATCACAGTGTGGCTTCCGACAGTACCGGTCTATCATTGATATGATATTCTCATCGCGACAAATGCAAGAAAAATGCTGTGAACAGAATCAGCCACTGTTTGTTGCCTTCATCGACCTCACAAAGGCATTTGATTTGGTCAGTCGTGAGGGTCTGTTCAAGGCACTAAAGAAGATTGGCTGTCCACCAACTCTTCTATCCATTGTGGAATCGTTCCACACAGGCATGAAGGGTATAATCAAGTTTGATGGTGCAACTTCAGAAGAGTTTGAAATCAAGAGCGGAGTTAAGCAAGATTGTGTACTAGCTCCTACCCTCTTTGGAATATACTTTTCACTTCTACTGAAATATGCCTTTCGTGATCAGGATGGCGGTATATACATTCACTCACGTTCAGATTGCGGCCTCTACAATGCTCAGAGATTGAAGGCCAAGACCAAAATTAGGAGGGTACTGATCAGAGAGTTGCTTTTTGCAGATGATGCTGTAATTACGACCCACTCTGAGGAAGAATTACAACGTCTACTATCTGCATTCTCCAATAGTTAGTTAGTCTTTCCTCTTGAGCCTAAGGCGGCGCATAGGGCAGAAGTCCTGTCTCTCCATGCCTTGCGGTTCGCTGCTACCTGTTGTAGATCTTGGATATTTACTTGGCCATTGAATGAGCCTTCTCTAATGATGGTTCTACGCAGGGTCTCTCTTGGTCTTCCCCGTTTTCTTTTCCCTACCGGTGACCATATGAGGGCTTGGTAGGGGAGTCTTGTCTTGTCCATTCTGAGTACATGGCCGATGTAGTTCCAACGGCGTCTTCTTATGAAATTGGATACTGTATCTTGCTTAGTCTCTTGTCTTATTTGCGAATTGGTTCTGAAGTCTGTCCAGTAGATGTTTAGAAGTCTTCTAAGACATTTGTTCTCAAAATTGTCTAATTTTTTTACCTAAAACTACCGTTGATTTCCAACTTTCACATCCATACGTTAGCACTGGAATCACACAAGAGTTGAAGATTTTAAGTTGTGTGTGTTTGCTGAGTGTCTTTGACTTCCAGATGTTTGACAGTTTATTGAAGGTACTAGATGCCAGTGCGATTCTAGATGATATTTCTGGTGTTGAGTCCCCTGTAGATGTCATTTTGCTTCCTAGGTATGTGAAGCTGTTGACTTTTTCAAGAACGTAGCTGTTCAATTTGGTGTCATCTGAACTGTTGGTAAGATCAATAGTCTTTGTTTTTGTGGTGTTAATTTGGAGACCAATTTGCCCTGAAACATTTTGGAGGTGTTAGTTTTGCTTGTTTTCTTTCTTGTATCTTCGTCCAGGTGTTATCGCTTAGCCACTTCTTCTTCTGTCTTTGTACGTAGCCGACTGTGTTTGTTGCAGCATTTAGCAAGGTATTTTTTAGGAAATTCCAATTTTCTTCAATTTTGTTTTTAATATTCGCATTGCTCGATATACTTTCTTTGTTAGCATGGATGCTTTGTACCTCTGAATTGAATGCGAGTTGGTGTTCTTTAGTTCTCCAATGCTTGTTCTGAATTCGGTTTAACAATTAGCAAAAAGAAGACACAGATTATGTCACAAGGTGCACATGGGGTACCATCAATCTTTATTGACGACAAACTAGAGATAGTAGGCCATTTTACATATCTAGGATCAGTGGTAAATAGCAAATTTCAGGAAATCAACATCAGGATTGGTAAGGCAGCAACAACAATGAACAGGTTAAGAAAAAGACTCTGGGAGAACAGGAACCTTACTGCCAAAACAAAAGTGCTTGTCTATCAAGTCTGTGTCCTTAGTACTCTTCTTTATGGCAGTGAAGCCTGGACAACTTACTCACACCAAGAGAAACGTTTAAACAGCTTGCATATGCGGTATCTGCGAAGAATACTTGGTATTAAGTGGCAAGACAAGATCGCAAATACTGAAGTATTGGAAAGATCAGGTTGTGTGACGGTTTATTCCATGCTCAGTCTCCGTAGACTTAGATGGATAGGACATACAAGGAGGATGGATGATGGTATAATACCAAAGGACATCTTTTTTGGTGAATTACAGATGGGTAAAAGATCTCAGGGTCGGCCTCTACTACGATACAAAGATGTGTGTAAGCGGGACATAATTGATACAGTCATTGATAATGCACATTGATGGCAAGTCGCTCTGGACGTATTGTATGGAAGGAAAATATCAGAAATGAAATAAAGACAAAGGAGGAAATTATTGCAGATAAGTCACACACCGAGCGTGTGAAACGTAATATGGTGATGGATGGTGAAAATGGTCATGTGTTCACATGCATCCACTGTGGACGAACATTTGCAGCGCGAATTGGCCTTAACAGTCACATTCACCACCGCCATGGGTTGTAGTTATTGAGCCTTTTAGAAGCAAAATGTAACAAACTATCGTCTGTCATGACGGCAAGGTGCCAATGGAATGTATTATTTACACTCTTGAACACTTTCTGAGAGAGACGGACGTGGCCCACATGCTTGCACGTCGGCATTCGATATTAATGTGTTGCAATTTCTGACGATTATAAATACTATTCTTTTAATAAAATTCAAATATCCCGGTAAGGTTAACCCGGTCAACAAATGCCAGCAGAAGTCGGATGTGTCGGCCTAACGGCGCAGGAACGCAGCTTTGCTGTAAACAGGCACAACGCAATAACATCCGGACAAAAAAACTCCGGACGAACGCAGAAGAAGAAGAAGAAATTCAAATCTTCACTTACCCCGTTCAACCTTTACAAAAGAAGGTGTAACAGGTGGTTAGTCGATTGCTGATTTAATTGTTGTTTTAGTAATTTGTTTTTTTTCCCCACTACTAATGGCTATACATATAGCGTCAGTATAGCCATTCCATCCATCCATCATGTGCCATGCCGGTAAGCGTGGGCGGTCATGTTAGAGTGAGAAGGCAGAACATGACCGCCCACGCTTACCGGCATGGCACATGATGGATGGATGGAATGGCTATGCTGACGGCTCTTGCAGATTTCTTGTGTTACTCATTAAAAAGACTGACCCTTAGAAGGGCCGATCTCCTGCTTACCATTGTTCTTTTGCAGTTCTGTTATTCTACTGTATTGTACTATATTTTGAGTTCTGCGTATGTGTCTGACAAGTCTCTGTATTTCTTTGTCACTGTCTGCAGTAAGTAATTCTTTCTGTCATTATTATTATTTTTTGATTTGTATTTTTGGAAATATCTAGGTAGGTCGATTCTTCCCTCATTATATTGTTGTCAGTTTATGAGGAAGGTGTTATATATATACACACACACACACACAAACACACTCACACACACACACACACACACACACACACACACACACACACACATATATATATGTATATTTGGTTCGCATATCCTTTACAGGACATCGCTGTCAACATCAGCATCTTATAGCTGATTGTGGATTTCTTGGCAAGATTACGCTCAGTAGTTTGCCATTGCTTTCTGAGCGACCGGCTCACATACCCCGTAAGTTGCCGACGCTTGGAGAACCACCGCCGATTCTCACGCACGTCACGTCATCACGAGAGTATACGGGGGTATAGGCCAGGGAGTCCGGCCACAAGATATTACCAACGTAAATTAACGAGCAGCTTAGACAACTTACCTGTGATAAAATGATGAGAGAGGCAAGCACGATCTGTGACGTAGGACTGACGAATCGAGGTCGTTGGTTGTTCTTTGAGCCGCTCTGAAATATACGGTAGATCCTGACAGCTTTCACCAGCAATGGAGAGTATAGCCAGGCGAAGCTCAAGCAGAACATAAAGTAAAGGGCGCTGCAGAGACTTGGAGTTGGTGTATTTTGGAAACATATTACCGTGATATAACCCACAAAAATGCCAATAAACTGAAGAAAGCTCAACTCTCGACTTGCAGCTTTCATGATTCGAGTATCGTGGAAGTAGATATAACAAGCGACGACAAAAGATGTTCCCAGGATGGCTAGCACTACTAGGCACATCAAGATAACGGGGACTGTGTCTGACGGTTGAAGGTGGGTCAGCGGAATTGGGCGACACGTTGTATAGACAGTTTCAGGATCCGGCCAGGTAAACTGCTCGCACGACTTGCAGCCGGATCCAAGAACTATTCTTTCGTTATCTCTACACTTGCGACAATCCCAGCAACAGTCCAGCTCCTTCTTAATCTTATACTCTCCTGGTCGACATGGACCGCTGCAGACTGATTCAGGGACGTCGGGATTTTGATTGGTTTGCGTCAGGGGAACAATTCGGTCTAATTTGTTCAGGTGATTCCAGGATATGTTGACGTCGGTGTAACTAAGGTCGCCCACAGAGGCATCGTAGTAGGCCACCATTTGCTGCAACAAGTCATTCACATAAGTCACATTATCATTGCCGTTGCGAGGTCGTACTTCTACTAAATCGTAGAGCATTTGATTAATACGGTACACCCCTTGAAAATCATCGTTTTTGTCGAATTGTATCGTTCCTGTATATCCCTTAAAGGACACGTTGAAAAGATATTCTAGCAAAAGATCCCTCTTTACGCAATCGCGTACGTTATCTTTATTTGCATGTGGGCATGTTTGAGATATTAGACGATGTGCTCCGTGGGCAAATGTCAGGACGGCATCCATCGCCAAAGAAGGAGCCGGGGAGTATTCGAAGCTGGCAAACTTTGTAAGATCATCACCAGGGTCACAGCTTCCATTTGCAAAAGAACACCCAGCAGTATTCTCCCACGCTGGTTTATACCAGGGATTTTTAGAAGTGGAAACATTTTGCCTGCGGATATAATCATAGAATTCCGGAACAATAGCGGTGCTGTAAATAAACATGAATGCTCCTACAATTGACTTTAAATATGGACGCAGTTTTTCTTTACTGGCATTGGCTACAGAATCGCAACAGATCCAAATGAACTGACCAATAGCACCGAGTTTTTCTATTGCTGCAAATAGATTTCTTACCGGTTGTTCATCTGCAAAGAGTATTACAGCCCTAGCTCGAGAGTTTGTGTTCAAACCTGCTGCAATTGGCTCCATGTCCTCATCGTTTCCTACTCTGTATGAAGCAGCAATGCAAATATTGTACCTGGCTACCGAGCCCTTGATAGTTTCAAAAGCTCTCTCGCCGTAAGTTCCTTGCGAATACACCACAGAAATGTATGTCCAGCCGTGGGACTTGATGAATTCCAACATTGCAATGGCTTGATATTTATTGGGCGTTACTACCCTGAGAAAGTATGGGTGCAGAGCTCTATCATTGAACTCATCGGAGGTTGTGGTGTAGCCAATGATTGGCAACTTGGCAGCGCCCATCATATAGGATACGGGCACTGCAGATGTGCTTAGAATTGGAGACAAAATTCCCATAACCTCGTAGTAAGGAACAGGCTGTGTAGTGTATTTAGAAGATAACGGATATGAATTGTTCTGCTGAGATGTTCCGTTACAGGTGTCAGTGGAGCAAGTGGATTCGTCTCTAGGCAGGAAAGCCAATGCTTGCGCCAGGGCAATTTTCGGATCAGAACAGTCGTCAATGACGTAAAATCCCAGAGTTAAATTAGGTAAGAGCTTGGTGTCGTTATTTACCTTTTCAATAGCAAAGGCAACAGCTTCGGGGTACTCGATATCCCAAGAGTTGGGATATATCGTCTTGGAGCATCCCCTGTCGTCTGTTCCTGTTGTCAGCATCATAATGGCGCCAATGTTGAGGTCTCCTTCTTTGTAGTATACATCCCTGTTAAGACCGGGCATAACAATGGCATCCAACGAGAAGGGTAACGCTAAGCAAGTGACGCTATTGATCAAGTAATAGGTCGCTCCCAAGCGGCACAGAGAATGGAAATGTTCCATTACTACATTCCCTAAGTACCTCGAGCTTGAGTTAAACTGTGTTTCATAACGTTTGCGATAGCGCCAGGTTTTGATTTACTAGCTCTAACTTGACGTTCAGTAAATATGAACTTCACATTTTCTGAATCGTTGCACCGCACTATTAATGATCAGATGACATTCTCTTTTGCGTAGGATAATACAATGACATAAGCAGGAGTGGACGATTTCAATTTATGATTACTTATAGAGAATCTTGAAATGTCTATAATCTCATGAGTCTAACTTCTATTAACTCCCTGAACAAATTTCAATCTGTTGTACTGTAGATATCCGTTTTTCGTTGAAGAAAGACGTGTTGAAATGTTCACTGGATCATTTTTATTGAACTTTCCTTATATATTTTATTTCAACTGTATTTCAGTACCCGTTTTCTGTTCGGCCACTCTTTCACATGTTATACCCACTTTAGTACAACTCACGAATTGAATATTTGCTAGGCAACCAGAACATATCTTAAATTTACCATTGAAAAAAAAGTACTATATGAGTAATTTGGTCAACTCGCTGTTGGTAGACAAAAGGGAGAAGATATATTAACAAGTAATCCAGAGTAAATATACTAACTTCATTCAATATGGGCGATCCTGACTGTATCCCATGGTTTTATGTTAACAAGGATGATTGAACTGCATAATGACGACATTTCTTCTATAATGTCTAGTTGGCTGATAGTCGAATTACACTTGTTCATATAATGATGCGCTGTCATCATTTGGAAACAGCAGGTTCGAATCTCTGTGTGCCTGTAACTTCCATTTGTGCATATTATCAAGTTGTTTCAAGATCTCTACATATTTTCCTTACATTTATAAAGCGCGTAGGAATATCTTTGAATTTATTTCTCAACTTACTTTAATGGTCTCAAAATATTCTCGAGCGATGTATATGTTTGTGTATTTCTTTCAAGTCAGCATACAGCATAGTTTTCAGTCATATGCATCTATGCATAACCACTGTGTGTTCAGTACCACTAAAGGAAATCTAACACTGACACCCGGTCTTCAACTGTTCTTAATATGTTTATAATTTTCAGGAACTGAGTCATGTTTTGTGTGTTTCTTGTTTAACCAATGTGCTTTTCACGAGAACGCATATAGCATGTAGTGAGCAAGGGTGACAAACTGTGGTTTTGTAGCAGTTGGTTTGGGGACGTTTATAAATCGTCTTAACACGCTCCTTGAAAAAAAAAACACAGAAGTTTTGCATCTTTGGAGGAAGAAGAACGCCGTTTGTGTCCCAAACGAAATATTTTACTTTATTCCAAATGTATGGTATTCATATAAAGTCAAATAATGTATTGATATATCTATGCCATTATTATCTAACGACCAAACTGATCAGTGTCGCTCTCATTGACTACTGAAGTACGTCTAACTTACTGCAGGTTAGCAAACATATGGCTACTACTTCTGAGATGGTATTTACACCCGGATTGATATCAAGGGGTAAATATACAGCTCATACAGAATATCAGCAGACCAACGACTATCGACCAGCTGTTTAGAGGCAATGTTATTCGGAATTCTTTCTTTGTGCCGTACTTTATTTATTGTTGTGTATCGTTCTACGGGCAGAATTGCATTACATCAACGTTCTGATGCTTTTCTCTTTCTTGAGTACGAGTACTGAGCAGCACGAACAGTTGGAGGTTACTTTCGTAAATAAGGTTGTGTATATCCGTCTACCTCACTGTATTGATATGTACCATAAATAGTTAACGTTTCTAGAAACCGTTATTATCTTCTTTACACTTATCGCCCACAAATGTAATGTACAATGACTTTGAAATCCAGAATTGCAAGATGTGAAGGTTGTGATGTATAATTATGGTTTGTTTTTTATGTAAAAACAACGTTCTTTTATATAACATGTCTTGAAAAAGTGCAGAGACAATGCACAAAGGCACGCTTGTTAAGACGGAATCATTGTCTGTAAATGGCTTTCAGATAGTTCAATGTTAATGTGATTTATGTCAAGACAAACATGTTCTCTTATAGTTCTACTGCGTAGTACTGAACGCAGATAACAACTACACAGCAGCCACATAGAAACACTTGTGTTAACGATTTTTATAGAAGTAACAGCAGCATATTCTCACTAAGAACAAAGAGATGGTTGTGACGCGATCTGCTTAAACAAATAACTCAATGGCGTGACATACTATCTCAGGTTAGATTATTTTGCCCTTCTAACGTCTACAACAGTTTGTTATATGTTGCTTGTTTGCTATATCTAATTGCAAGTAACATAAGCATTGAGCATCACTATGTGGTGAGGTGCTAAGTTAGCGTGAGTTTATTGGATATTTTATTATTAGTTTATTGGATAGTTTGATGCTCAGAATTTATTTCCATACCATTAGTTACATATCCTTTGCATAATGTTGCAATCAATCCCACCATGTATTGTCTGTTTGTGTTTTACTACGTGATTTTAAGTTCCTTAGTTATATCAATGCAGACGGATACCAGTATAAACGTCCCAATCCCATAATGTGAATCACATAATGAGCTTCTATCAAGTGTATGAACTGTTTATCATCGGCGCTAGTAAGGAACGTATGAATTGTAGACAGTCAACAAACGACGATGTAGAATATGTCTCGTGTGGGTCAACTATAATTATCTCGTACGCAGGGACCCAAAGTGTTCCATGGCCATGTTCAGTTAAATGTAGGCACAGATCACATCCACAAGTAAAAGAATTATCTAACTGCTGTAGGTTCACCAGAGGTTAGGTAGTTGATGCATCTGTTGACGGTAGTCCTAATGTCCGTGTAACACGATTGGGGACAGCCGATGTTATTTTTGCAGTTGCGTGTCATGTCTATCGTCTTGTTGACGTAGTCTAAGTTATCATCGTCTAAATAACAACTGCATTACGTGCCAGTATTGCTATTGAATTGTTGCTATGAACTGGCTTTCTAATGTTGAAACTGATCCGAAAAAGAAATCACCCGTCACTAAGATACGAGGAAACTAATAGTAGACGGGAAGAGTTAGCCAACACATCCTAAATGGCCCCAATATAGTTGCGTCCATTCATGATATAAGAATCTTTTGAAAAATGAAGCTAGGAGATGAATGCCGGAATCTCTCTACGCATTGACAACTACGGACATGAAGTAGCCTTCACTATTCATAGATCTGTGTCCATCTGTGAAGTAGCCAAGTGCCATGAACACCGAAGGCTGTGAACTGCTCCGTGGCTGTAACTATTACATTGCTTGCTGTCTCTATAGCCTGGTAGTTCAGGTCTTGCAGTCAGTCCTCTGGAACCGTAGATTTTCAACGGTGATCTAAATGGAGAAAACAATTGATAACCCCAGTGAGCATTAGAATGGTGTTTATCAACTTCTATTTCATGACAAATCATAAATCAGAATATGACACATTATAAATTGTCATTGTCTCAACCCAAGTCATATCATAGTACATCACACAATACTACATTAGTTACGCCGGTGTAGGGGTTGAACCCGCTACCTCGCCAGATTCAACCCTCTACACCGGTCAGTTGAACTAAAATGTTGACTTCTCATCTTGACTACGGAAAGTTAAAATTCTAGTACCTCGGAAGTAGGAATAGGTTCGTCTGATGTCGAGGGACACTTGTAATAGCCCTACAGGGAAAATTAGTCTAGCGTGGATTACGTTCGAGCTCAAAGCGAGTGAACAACAATAACAATAACAACAACAACTCAATAAATACAAAATGAAATTCGTAAAACTTATTTGCAACCTTATAACATCTAATACAACAACAACAACAACAACAACAACAACAACAACAACAACAACAACGACAACAACAACAACAACAACAACTCAATAAATACAAAATGAAATTCGTAAAACTTATTTGCAACCTTATAACATCTAATACAACAACAACAACAACAACAACAACAACAACAACAACAACAACAACAACAACAACAACAACAACAACAACAACACCAACACCAACAACAACAACAACTCAATAAATACAAAATGAAATTCGTAAAAATTATTTGCAACCTTACAACATCTAATAAGTCACTCTCCAATGGAGTCCACACACAGAGGTCTACCAGCAGACTTAACAGAACAACCAGTAGCATGTACGGCCCGCTCAAAGAATGCAGTTGGCATCCACACAATCACATGGATACAATACAACCGTTTCACAGAAAACAAAGCAGATATAATGGCCTAGAAGGGCTACTGGTGGTACATTGTACTAGTGAATGACCAAATCACAAAAGGAATGACAGCATAAGATGGATCGGACGACAAGTCCGTGTGAAATCTACAGGGGTACACTGGAGTAAATATGAGAGCCCGTGTAGCTAATAGGCCAGCGTGCTTGCCTGAATGCACGGCAGTATGTAATCGATTCTCGTTTAGGCGTGAATTTATTTAACCGATTAGTGCCATGGGATGATAAATCGTCTTATTCACACTTCCCATCACTATCATGCAATTATAAATCAAATCATAGACTTTTCCCTATGCAAACCTCCTTTGCTTTGATATATAATACAACATGTCTGCTATCAAAAACTGTGACGCACCATCCACTTTCCTTTTTCCGCCATCCATTTTATTTGATCCAAACCTACATTTTGTTTGGCACTGAATCTGTGAACCGTTGACATGTACTGTAGGTTAACCCAGACTAAAATGGATCAAAATAAATGTTCTGGGAATCACACGGTCATCGACGCAAATTTGATCATATAACCCAGAGGTCACCAAACTGTTTTTCACGGCGGGCCTGATAACTGACAAAATGACGAGCGTGGGTCGCATACTCATTCTGTACAATACTTGCGCCGTGCTCCGTGGCGAAGATCTTACGGACGCTGGTTCGTAATTCCGTATACCCGCGGTGGAAACACGTCTGCGCGCGATTTGGCAACAGACCGCGTTGCGCTGGTTTTTTAATGCTATAGTATGGGTGCCGGTCGTTCAGAAAGCAATGGCAAACTACTGAACGTAAACTTGCCAAGACATCAACAACAGCAAACAATGCGGATGTTGACTGCAAACAATACTTGCAAACCAAAACGAAAGCTCTGGGAAAAAAAGATTAAACATTAAGTTAATCATGAGAGAGTGGCGACATTCAGCAAAAAGATAGTTACATCGGACCTAGTGTACACATATTCGAATGTCAGAAACTAAGCAGCAAAAAAGGTTAGTGAGATTGTGAAACTGATATTTGGCTTTCAAGATATCATCAATGTTTCGTTTGGAATTGCTGCATCCAATCAAGAGAATTGCTTTCAATTATTCATCAGTCAATCTCGTTCGATGTGTTGACTTCACATACTTCATGTTTGAAAATGTTTCCTCACAGACATAAGTTGTTCCAAACACTGATGCCATACCAGCGGCAAATGTCTTCAATTTCGGAAACTCAACATCAGGTAAGCAGCGGTAAAATTTAACAAGTTTTTTTTTTCTCTGTGCTGCTCTTTCAACAAGTCATTTGCTTGCAGATCAATGAGCTCCAACTGTAGTTCAATTGGCACACCATCAAGGTTACAGATTCTGAAAATCTCTCCAAAACAATGCTTCTTCAAGTCACGAATATTTTATTTTTCGGAAAATCGAGGTTGACATCTTCGGCGATTGAAGCGCAAATCTCTTTGAAACAGTGAAAATAAGAAAAGTTTTCTCCTTCCAGTTGTGCTTCAAAAAATGACAGCTTTCTCTGAAATCCTTTGATGATTCTGTAGAGATCACAGACGAGGTTATACTTTCCCTGAAGTTTCAAATTCAGTTCATTCATGTGGAATGTGATGTCGATCAAAAATGACAATTTTGACAGTCAGCTAGGATTTGACAGCTTTGGATGAGCTATATCTTTTTCAGTGAGGAAAACATCTATTTCGTTTCGGAGCTTGTAAAAACGAAACAGGACTTTACCGCAGCTGAGCCACCTCACTGATGTGTGATAAGGCAAGTCATAGAATTCAGAATAAATTTCTTCAAGAAAAGCCTGAAACTGACGTTGATTGAGTGCATGTCAACGATTGAAGTTCACAGCAGAAACGACTGGTTTCAGTACACAAGAAATAGTTAAGTCCTTCCCACAGCGCGCTTGCTGATGTATGATGCAGTGTATGAACAGAGCGCTCGGAATATGCAAATTTTCCAACTGAGTCCTGATCTGCCCCATCAGACCTTGCCTCACTCCAGCCATGTTTTTTCCTCCATCAACTGTACACCTGGAAGCTGATTCCACTAAAGGTCTTGCAAAACATTTTGCACCTCCATGAAAATGTCTTTTCCAGTTGTCGTTCCATGCATGCTGCAATCGGATACCAACTCTTCCGTTATCTGAAAGTCCAAAGTGACACCACGAATGAACACGAGAAGTTGTGACGTACTCGAGAGATCAGTAGACTCATCCAGCGCCAGAGAATACCACAACAAGTTCCTAGTTTTCTCGCGTATCTGTAGCACTATGTTCTTTCCAAGTTCTTCTGTTCTTCGCATAACTGAACTTGCCGAAAGGCTGATAGTTCCAAACAAATCGGTTTTCTCATGACACAAGTCATTTGCTGCTTCCATCATACACTCTTTGATGAAGTTGCCATTAGTAAACGGTTTTCTTCGTTCTGCCATCTTATGCACTAATTTGTAACTTGTACGAGTCACAGATTCATTTTCAGAAAACTTTCTCGTGAAGAGATTTCTTTGTATTTCTAAACCACGTTTCATGGACTCATATTTCTCAGAGCGTAACTTTCCAGAAAACTTTGAAAATGTTAATAGATGTTTTGTTTCATAGTGATGCCGAAGACTGTACTCTTTCAAAACGGCAACACTTTCGCTGCATATTACGCAATTGGTTTTCTGCTCCTTTGTTTCCACAAAGAAGTACGTTACTACCAATTCTTCATTGAAAACGCGACACTCGGCGTCCACTTTTCGTTTCTTAGTAGCCATAATGAAGGGTGAAGTACATGGGATCTGAAAATGAAAAAAAGACATTGAATTATAAACATTATTAAAATCCTATTGAAACACAAGCAAAGCTGTGAACTAGGGGTCACTGGTGAAGTTACGTCTCACCAAAGATAATATAAAGTTTATAGGTACCTTTGGCAATAGAATATATCTCATAATAAGGTTTGTAAAATATATAAATAAGACCGGCCTAAATAAACAGCCCAGATCAGAGTTTTTCAACCGGGGTTCCGCGAGTGGCAGCCAGGGGTTCTGCCGAAACAGACCGAATTTGCCTAAATGCAATATTTCTCCCATCTGATTTATTATATAAACAAGGACAGACACTTGGATCATCGCACAGATTTCTTTGAGCAAAGTAAACATTTGCGTAATGATCTGCCCCAGCAGAAAGTTTGCAAAACACTGGCCTAGAGACCAGCTCGATTAACACCTTGACCGGAGAATTCTTCTGAGCTGGGGATAATATTTTCGTAATAAGACGAGACTTTTATGACATTTTTATGCTATGTTTGCTACTTTGTTGCCTCTATTCACACTCGTATTTCACTTAACTATCACTGTCAAGCAAAGAAATCCTTGTTACATACCTATAAAAGGGATGACTGGCAAAAAGAAGTAAATATTTCTGGAGCATCGGACCTGTGTTGACAGCCCGACGCATCTTGGGGAGGGAACGATGAGCGTGTGTTTTGCCATGGACGTCATGGTAACGTTGGAGCGTAGGCGGCGCTACCACGAGCCGGAGAAGGACTTGGGATGGCGCAAAATAAGCAAACATTTTAATAAACAAGAAAATATAGATACAATAATTTATAATTGAAAATAGTAAATTTAAGACACATAGCAACCAAGAGGTCTCCGCGCGTGTGAATATCTCCTTTTATTCTAAACATAACATTTATATTTAAGTTGTATCACAACGTCACGTGTTCCATACGTTATATCAAGCAAGTTCGAATACAGTCGGCGGGCCGGATGAAATGACGTCGCGGGCCGGATCCGCCCCGGGCCGTAGTTTCATGACCCCTGATATAACCCATCGAGCCCCGATTGGTCTTTAAAAACATGGGCCACGCACCATGTACCTAATTCCCCCCAAGGCGTGGAAACATTTCTTCTATTTGTTAGATTTTATACTACATCATATTGCACTACACAACACCATATCATATTACACAGATTATCACATAATACTAGCTTCAATAATTCACCGCGTCATTTCCCCCTGTTATAACACAACGCTATAATATTTCTTATGCATATACAGAATATGATTCATGAAATTGCCCTTTTAGCCGCTGGTGCATTCAAACAGAGTAACATTTATAGGTGGTCTTCAAGAACGAGATCGATTAGTAAATGCAACTTCCGTCCTTGCAAACTGCATGGCTTCCATTAATCTTCATTTACTTAGTAAAATTCACAATTCAAGATATGCGTGTGTGTATGTGCTTGTGTGTATGTGCTTGTGTGTGTGTGTGTGTGTTTGTGCGTATGTATATATGTGGATGTACGTCTATGCGTTTGTATCAGTGTGTGTCTGTGTATGAGTTTTATATGTAGGAGTACGCCTATGCGATTGTATCTGTGTTATTTCTACGTGTGTATGTGGGTGCCTGTGTCTCTGTTTGTGTCTGTGCATTTGCTATGCGTTTCTATGTGTCGGTGATGTGCGTCTACGTCACAGTGTGTACTTGCCCATGTACGTATGTGTCCACGTGTGTCAATGTGTACGCTTCTATGCGTGAATATATACTTTTCTATGTGCGTCGTTGTATGTGTAAGTGCCTGTGTAGCCATGCGTATGTGTCTATGTGTGTCTATCTATGTATACGCGTCTTTGTGTGTTTTTGTGACTTTTTGTGTTTATATGTGTGTGTTTGCGTCATAGCCAGTTGTGTTAATGTGTCTATATGTGTATGTGCTTATGTGTTTGTCTATGTTTACGTATGCACGTGTTCATGTGTGTGTGTGTCTATGTTTACATACCAATGTGTGTTTTATGCGTGTCTATATTTGTGTGTGTGCGTCAATGCCTGTGTTTTAAGGTCTATGTTTTCGTATCTGTGCGTTTGTGTGTGTTTTATTTGTGTGTCTATGTTTGTGTGTGTGTGTGTTAATGTGTATATGTGTATGCGTATGTTTCTATATGTGTCTGTCTATGTTTACGTGTCTATGTGTGGGTTTGCGTCTAACTGTACGTGTGTGTGTATGTGTGTGTGTGTGTGTGTGTGTGTGTGTGTGTGTGTGTGTGTGAATGTCAGGAATGTATTGTGTCTATATATGTATGCGACGATGTGTGTGTCTATGTTTACGTACCTATGTAACTATGTCTATGTGTATTTTATGCGTGTGTCTATGTTTGTGTTTCGTGCATCAATGCCTGTGTATTAATGTGTCCATGTGTGTATACGTATGTGTCTACGTGTGTCTATGTTTACGCGTTTGTGTGTTGGTTTACTTCTATGTCATCAGGTGAACCCCCTCCGACATCTGAGGTATTTGAAATGTATGTCTCCAAGTCAAGGACGAAAAATCAACATTTTAATCCGACAAACCGGTGTAGGGGTTGAACCCGCTACCACGGCTTCAGCACACCGGATGTTTAGGAACGAGTGCTCTTATCTATTCTGCCATGCCGCCCTCCATCGACAGCTACTAAAGCTACCGTATCAACGCTTTCGCATGCAAATCGAAGGTACAGCATATTCTGTTAAAAGAAATGTTTCTTTTAAAATATGCTGCATGTTTTTTGCAGTCATTTCGCTCAACGCTAGTTTAAATTTCTATTCAATTTTACTGTAGTAGTTAGCCATTGCTTTCTGAATTTGAAGTCAACCTTTAAATACAAATGAGTGTGTATAGAATGAACCAATACCCCAGCCGTCAGTGTACAGGAAATTTCAGCGCGATTGTGTTGAACCTCTCGGCCACGGCGATCTCTAAACATTTCTCACCTAAGATAATTATTAGCACACGACGACAAGTGTAAGAAAGAGACCACAAAGAAAATGCGAATGACAAAAGAAATGTGGAACAAAATGAAATAGCATTTCGCCTGCAAACAGTAGATCTTCTTCTTCTTCATGCCTCTGTCCAGGGAAGTGCGTCACACCCAATGAAACACCGTGAGAGCCAGTGTGTTCGCCTGAGGTCGATATCACGGCGGACGCCTTTACTTTTCAGACATGTCCTGGTTCTCAGTTTAGGCTGTGTCGACCTGGGAGCTCAGGGCAATGTTAACAATTCGAATCCACTCCACCACGGATCAAACCCCTGACCATCGGTACAACAAGCGAGTGTCTAGCGCAGTGGTTCTCAACCTTTTTTGGTCCATTCCCCCCTTCACCATATGTTGAAAATGTCATTCCTCCCCTTTCGTATTTCCTCCCTATAAATTCCTTCCTCCCCCACCCTGCCCCTACATAGTATACGTAAAAATGGAAGCTAACATTAATAACACATACTAGAACATGTTTACACGTCTAAATAAAATATGATTTGTGGGTCTACTTACATTATAAGACGAATATCAGAAGGGCGAGGAGTACACAACCGTAAAGTATGGAGGGAAAAACAATATCAAGTAATCGTTTCTTGTATTAACGCGATCTTGAAATAATCTTCATTCCCCCCGGGAAACCCTAAAATTCCCCCCTAGGGGGAAATTCCCCACCGGTTGAGAACCACTGGTCTAGCCACTATGCCACCGCGGCTCACCATAAAACATATAGATATGTGAACGTACAAAATTTCCAATGAAAACAATCACACAAATAACACAACCGAAAGTGAGTTTTGAATATCTAGGTTCTCTGTTAACGGGCAATGTAAATGTGTTGACAGAAATTACATTTTAATAAATAAAACTATGCCATGTAAAATCTGAAGTAATTAAAACGTTTATGGAATAAGAATTTTTTTTTGCCCTCGCTCGCTTTGAACTCAAGCGTAGTCCATACATACAATTTATAGTAGTGATGGACTGAATGGAGGAGCGGCTGGCCGAGTGGCTAGAACGCCAGTCTCTCCTTCGGGAGACCCGGGTTCGATCCCTCGGTAAGGTGTGAGATTTTTTTCTGTCGGGGGCAAACAGAAAATCCTAACCTGTACAGTTCGCGGCGACTGCACTAGCCAGGCGGCCTTAATTCCTCAGGCTGAAAGACCCCTCTGCCATACACCGCAAGGTACTATATTGGCAGTAAATGGCAGTTTGTGGCAGATGGACTGAATCTTGCGTGTGGGTTAGCTTTCGCTATTAACAGTGTCCATCGCCATCAGGCGACCCCACTCCGACTTCAGAGGTACTTGTAATTAACGTCCCCAAATAAAGGACGACAGTTCAAAATTTTAGTCCAGCTGTCCGGTGTATTAGTTGAACCGTTTACCTCGGCATCAGCGTACCGGATGTTTAAAAGCACGCGTTCTTATCTATTCGGCCATGTGGACCTGCAGAATGAGGCTTAATATAGTTAATTGCGTAACCTTTACAGGATGTAGCAGTTAACCCTATAAATCTTTGGCTGTTCGTGATTTCAAGGGCAAGTTTATGTTCAGTAGTTTGCCATTGCTTTCTGAACGACCGGCACCCATACTATTTCATAAAAAATGCTGCCAAATGGCCCACAGCTGTGTTTCGAACCATGGAGCCGGCGAGACTTAATATAGCACTCTTATAAAAGCCATACTGAAAGGTAAGGTGAAGGCAAGTGAGCAGGAGGTAGACAAAGATACCATCCATCCATCTTGTGCCATGCCGATAAGCATGGGCGGTCATGTTCTGCCATCTCACTCGATCACCAGAGTCGTGGATCAGCTCCGTGTTTCTGTCTCGACCATGCCATGTCGCCAAGCCATTCAGGTATTTAATTCTTGGTCTTCCCCTTGGTCTGTTCCCTTCGATATTGCCAGTTGTCACCAAGTTCTTAATTCATTTCTTCTCATAACATGCCCAACACATTTTGACTGCCTACGTCTAATGTCTCTAACCAGTTTACGATCTTCATTTGTTCCTTGAAGGACCTGTTCATTGGTTTTTCTGTCTGTCCTTGGTATTCTTTGCATTTTCCTCAGAAACCAAATTTCCACAGCCATCAGATGTTTTTCAGCTTGTCTGCTCATTGTCCACGCTTCACATCCATACAATAGTACAGGTTCTATGTAGATACAAGTGGGAAGATAACATCAAGAGAACAGAAGTCTGACAGAATGTGCAATCAAGGCGAGAGACAGAGAGAGTGTTGGGGATCTATTGCACCCAATCATCATTGTGGAGAAGGCACCTGATTAATTCGTTCATGGAATGGAGCAAATAGAACAAGAAATCTCAGTGTACTAAGAGCGTATATACTTCCTGTCATAACATATGGGTGTGTATCTACGGTACTTAACAAATTCAAACAATATTTTTCACGTTGTGAATTTTAATGACGAAAATATAAACAATATATTGCACAACTGTTGCATGTTTCGCTGCATCTCGTCGGGATCATGCTGCAGAAATCACACAATATAAATTGAAGCAATAAGAAACATCATTCAAGCTAAAATATACGACACACATATTCTCACAGTAAATTAAATTATCTACCACGGCAGTATTAAATTGACTATCATGTCTTTTTGTTTGTACAAAGATGGTTTTTTTTATAAATGGGTGGCAATTGCTTCTGCTAACTTTAACATTTTTAATGCAAAAGTTGGTGCAGGAAGAGCTGAAAATGAGAGACACGTTTTAGGAAAATTTAGATTAGGAAATAGAAATGATGCAGGTGACAAATTAATTGAATTTTGCACAGAAAATGAGTTAACGATAGCCAACAAGCTTTATAAACAACATCCAAGAAGACTCTTCACATGGAAGTCTCCAGACAATATTACCAAAAATCAGATAGATTATATTTTAATACAAAGAAGATGGAGATCAAACATCTGCAAAAACCCTACTTAGTGCAGACTGTGATACAGATCATCAGTTATTAGAAGCAGATCTGAAATTAAAACTCAAAAAGCTTATCCGAGGACCAAGGCCACTTCGTTTTGATCTCACAAAAATACATGATGCATACACTGTAAAAGTTAGGAATCGCTTTGGGGTCTTGATGTCTGTACAAGAAGAAATGACACCTGATGAACTGGCAGTACAAGCTAGAGATATCTTGATAACTGCAGCCAAAGATTTAATTCCGACCAAGAAAAAGCAACTTACGCCGTGGATTACATCAGACACATTAGAATTAATAAAACAACGAAGGGAACTTAAACAGAAAAGAGGTGAATCCGATAACAGCAGGATGAAGTATAAATCTTTAACTCGAGAAATAAGAAAGAACACAAGAAAGGACAAAAATCAATATATACAAGATTGCTGTACCAGAATAGAGCAATATCATAAGACTGGAAGAGATTATGAAATGTTCAAAGAAATGAAGTTATTGACAAGAAATGTTCAACCTCTATTGAATGTTATCTGTGACAAGATGGGAAATACCTTAACAGAAACTAGACAAATTCTAGAAAGATGGCGGGAGTACTGCAGTGGAATGTATTATATGAGTGACAGTGAGGATATGAATGAGATACATGAACCAATGGCAGCAGAGACAGAACCTGAACCCTCATTAGATGAAATTGCTTGGGCTATAAAGAACCTGAAGAATGGTAAATCACCTGGATGTGATGAGATACCAGCTGAACTAATTAAAGCGGGAGGAGAAGAAAGCATACACATATATCATGCATTATGTACAAAGATTTGGAAATATGGTATATGGCCAAAAGATTGGAAGAGAACTATCTTCATTCCAATACCAAAAAAGGGCAACCTGAAATTATGCACCAACTATAGAACTGTTGCCCTGATCAGTCATGCAAGTAAAATTTTACTAAAAGTCATAATGGGAAGACTTCGTAAGAAAATGGCAGAAGAGATTAACGTAGTTCAAGCTGGATTTAGACAAGGAAGAGGAACAAGAGATCACATATTCAACATGCGTTTAATAATAGAGAAGTGCAGAGAATTTAATGTAAACCTATTCTCATGTTTTGTGGATTATTCAAAAGCATTTGACTGTGTGCAACATCAGAAACTTTAGGAAATCATGAGGAATATGGGCTTTCCATCACATGTAGTACAACTCATAAAAATGCCATATCTAGACCAACAAGCAGCAGTTAGAATAGATGGCGAGGCATCAGACTGGTTTGACATCAAACAAGGAGTCCGTCAGGGCTGCGTGCTGTCACCCTATTTGTTTAACCTGTACGCCAAAAATATAATGAGAAATGTAAATGTAAAAGATGATATAAACAGGGAGCTATATGATGCCCTAAATATTGGCGGTCATGACATACCGGAGATTCGATATGCTGATGATACAGTATTACTATCCACAACACAGAATGGCATAGAAAACCTAATAGCTTCAACCCAATTGAATAGCGAAAATCACAACTTATATCTTAACATGGCAAAACCAAAGATAATGCATACAGATAAAACTACTATGGGGAAAGAAATATACATTAATGAGGAAACATTGGCGGTAGTGGAAAATTTTGAATATCTTGGTTCATTGATTACCAACAACGGTGACACAATGAAAGAAATTAAAAGGCGACTATCAATTGCTCTTCAAAGACTAAAACAGCTGAATAAATTATGGAGTGGGACAGATAGAACTACAAAAATTAGATTTTTAAGAGCATGCATCTTTCCCATTGCAACATACGCCTGTGAGACATGGACACTTACTAAACAAGCTGAACAGCGCATAAACGCCTTTGAATATAAATGTTATAGACGAGTTCTTAGAATATCTTGGGTAAAGAAAAGAACAAATGCATCCATACTTCAAGAGTTGAATATTGAAGAAGGTTGGCTATTAAAGACGATAAAACAAAGAAAATTGAAATATTTTGGTCACTTGAAACGTCACGAAAGTTTGGAGAGAATAATAATGGAGGGGTATATGCCTGGGAAGAGAGGAAGAGGAAGGCCAAAGAGAAGATGGGTGCAGGATGTGGCGGATGATCTCCAGATGGGTGTATCAGACGCGGGACATCTTGCTTATGATCGAGAGGTTTTCCGGAAGGTTGTTATGGGAGCGAGGTTCTGCAAAGGACATGCTACTGAATGAATGAATGAATGAACTTTAACATGTGACCAATTTGTAACGCATAAGGCGAATTGTCCCTATCAATTGCGTGACTAGTTTTCAAAATGTCTAATCGATGACATCAGACATTTGCGGTGTGTAGGCTTTGCCTGGTTTTCTGAGTGTTTGTTTATTATACTTAACAAATTACATGAAAATGACATTTGCACTTTTGGATATACATGTTACAGAAGAGTGCTAAAAATTCATGGGACAGAAAAGAGAACAAACAGGTCGATCCAACAAGAGCTCAGCATTGAATAAGGTTGGTTATGACAACTAATAACATTGATGAAAATGAAGGATTTTGGGCATGTATGAAGAGAACATTATTGAGGGATGTTTACTGTGTATAGGAAGAAGAGGACGACGACGTATTCGATGGGTTCAAGGTGTGAGTTGAGTCAAGAACCGACATCATTGCACTCGGGGCATTCCCTAAGTGCTCGGTCCTCATCTTCAACAGTAAGCGAAGAGTTCTAATACCAATCGTGCCCGTTACATTCTGATTGTGGCTTGCAAGAGAAGAAATGGGAGAAGAATCTCCATTTTCTCATAGCCAACTGTTAATAGAAAAAGGTTCGAATAGATTCCCTAATGGTAGAGATTGATCATAAGTTGAAGTTTTCTAACAGAGTGCCAGTGGATCACAGGAAAGCTACCGGTGCTCAGAAAGGAGAACTCTCACTCGTAATATACTAAGGGTTCGTGTGGTCATCCCGCAATGTTCGGCTCCATGGTGATTGTTGCTGATGTGATATAGCATGATATTACAAAACCACAAAAAAATGCAATAACATCTCATTAAAATACATCTTAATTATATCAGGTTTGTTAATTACTGTTTAGCTGCTTGCACAGCGAAATAATTAACTAACACCTTTTAAAACCACAAAACTATGATGGTTCATATTTAAAGTCCTGTGATAAATGTCTAATTTCTACAGCAACCAAAGAAAAGTCCATGTTTTCCAAAAACACCGGAAACAGTCCATGCTCTTAACTAACACTTGAAAACAGTCCATGTTCTTAACCAACACTGGGCAATTCTTAACCAACACTGGAAAAAGTCCATGTTCGTAAACAACACTGGAAAATTTCATATGGTCTGGACCTTGAAAAGGCCAACTCTGATATAATAAGTATTTCCCTGGCTGGCATAGCACTCAATTAAAAAAAAAAAAAAGAAGATACCAACATGATGGTTAGTTAATGGTAATATGCTTAGGACGCTGTGAAAACTTGAGATGTCAATGGGGTTTAAAGGGGTTTCACTCTTGAAGAAACGTCAAGGCAATTCCCAGTCATATCTTATGAATGACTCTGACTCTATTATAGATAATATACATCATTCTGGAATATACTCCAGTTTTTGCCAAATAACGACTTTTTCAGTGAAGAAACCACTGTTCCCTGCAAACAATATGTGCCAAACACTATAATCATTCCTATAGAAACAAGTGAAAAAGAAAATCCAACATTCGCCAAACAACAACAACAAAAATAGAAAGAGAGCGAGAGGGAGAGAGAGAGAGAGAGAGAGAGAGAGAGAGAGAGAGAGAGAGAGAGAGAGAGAGAGAGAGAGAGAGAGAGAGAGAGAGAGAGAGATGAAGTAATTATGACTTAAGGGTGGGTCACTTAGACCTGGCCCTATCGGGCCCCATCACCTCAACATCTGTTGCAGCACCTCACTCCCTATATTGACATTATATGTCTTCTCTCACTCCTGCCTTATGGTGGAGAATCATTCTCGTTCTTTCAAGGCTCTAGCGCCGAAAATATCTGGCGGACATCAGCAAGGGTGATGCCATATCTCCGTCTTGGCAGTGCTCCTCCGTCCTGTATAAAGGTATGGGTAACCCCATAATCACGTATACATTTATAAATAAATTCACTATTAATTCCCCATACACGAATATACGTATAAAGAAACATAGTCTCCTCTGAATATAGAGACAAATATATTATAAGAGATTTCCCAGGAAAGAGTCATCTATAAAAACTACAGGTGACATTATAGAACAGCCTCATAATAGTTCCTGTGGAAACATAACCACACATGGAAACTCTGAATGACCAGAGGAAGCGAAGTTCATCTCTCATATATACTTTAAACATAACCAGAATAAAGTTCAGTCACCATCCTCCCCAAGTCGAAGAAATAATCACATAGTCTCTTCCTAAAATTACCACATAACCTCATAAAGAAACACTACTGTACATATAGATGTACAAATTCTTAAGTTAACTATGGTTTCCAACTTACCAAAAAACATCATGAATTTTAAACAAAACACCCCAACATCACAACAACAGCAGAAGACTGGCCAACACGTCTTGTTCCGTTAGTTCATTATTAGAGACTCCCCCCCCCCCCCCCCCCAATATTGTTCTATTTTGCAAACATCCCCGGGAACTCCCTTATTAACATATATTATGATAAAAGGAAGTACTCGTGCCGCTTCCAATGGAAACGCTAGATGTCCCCGCGAACATGACGTCACTCTGATTGGGGGTAGAGGGTGTGATGTTCTGGAAATTGGGGGGTAGAGGATATACTGTTATCTGCCCATCCAGTCCATGGTGTAAGCGTTAAATTCTCAATGACACCTATGTACAGACACAATCTACAATGGGATTGTTTCACACCCGCTCTCTCCCCAACCCGCTTGTATCACTCCGCAGATGTTCACTAGGAGGGGGGGGGGGGGGTATGTCCCTTTCAAGCCGCCGTCAATCTCCCACCGTCTATGGCCCAACGTCTAGACCAGGGGTGGACAAACGTTTCGTGCGGAGGGCCGCATTGACAAATATAGAGCTATTAGGCGGGCCGCATATATATATATATATATATATATATATATATATATATATATATATATATATATATATATATATATATATATATATATATATATATATATAGTCCATTTTGTTTACGGCAACCTATCACAATAAGTAATTATTAATTATTTATAGGTTATTAAGAAGTATAAATAACTAATTATTGCAATTTTATTTTACTTATACACTTATACATTATATTTGACAATATGGACAAAAACTTTTACTAATTTGTTAACACGATTTTACAACTTGTTATTATAACAAATATTCTTTTTTATCAATCAATGGCTTTAATTTAGACACACAGCGACTACATTGTCACTACAGTTGTTGATTTCTAATGAGATGTACGTAACTGCTTGCACTTTTTGACAATATTCTTGAAATCTGGAGCAAGTTTACTTGTTGAAATTCGCATGACAACATGCAAGTTGCATTCCGACAGTAAAGACCTATTCTTAGATTTGTTGATCTTCAAGCAAGAGAATGCTTGTTCGCAAATGTATGTTGATCCAAATAATGATAAAAGTCTAGCTGCAAAGTTTTTTTTCAATTTGGGAAATGATTCTTATGATAAAGATCCATATAAATCCAGCAAACCATCTGTCTTGAATTTCTCTTTCAGGTCATGATCTGCTTGTAAGTCAAGTAGCTCCAACTGTATGTCCTCTGCGGCTGTATCAGCTTCTGTACTAAAAGGTGAACGGAGAATATTGAGCTATGGCTCTAATTTCTTGAAATCTTGGAATCTCCATCCAAATTCTTCAATCAATGCATCTAATTGGGCTTTGTATTTTTCAGTTCATTTCAGCAGAAATAGTTTCTTGTTTCAGCAAAGGTAAGTGACAAAATCTTTTTTCACTTGCTTGTCTGGAGAACAGTGAGAGTTTTGCCTGAAATGATTTTACATATACATACAATTCATGTGCAAACACACCATTGCCCTGAAGTTTGACATTCAGTTCATTTAACTTTTCCATTAATTTCAATGGCAAACATAAAGTCTAACTGCCACTCTTTATTGACAATGTTAGTATTAAAGTCACATGCAATGGCCTTCATCTCTTGGAACATAACTATTTCTTCTCTGAGTTCCCACACTCGCCTCAACACAATCCCGAGACTCAGCCATCGAACATTGGTGTGGTTCAGGGCATCGGAATATTCAGTTTCCAAGTCGTCAAGTAATGACTTGAACTGTCTGTGGTTAAGTCCTCTTGGTCTGATGAGGTTGATGACACTGACAACTAGGTCAATAACATGCTTGATATTGAAAATAGTTTTACACAGACTTTCTTGATGAATCACACAGTGAAGTGGTAATAATGTGTGGTCTGGATATTCTGCTTTAATCTTATCACTTATCAACTTTACCAGACCTACATTTGTCCCAGTCACAGCACGAACTCAGTGAGTTGTAACACTTGCCATCTTGTTCCAAATCAACCCAGTTCTTTCAATACAGTTAGTAACAGCATTGAATATATCATGGCCTATGGTTGTGTCTTTGAGTGACTCAACACTCAGTAACTCTTCAGTGAGTTTGAAAGAAGTGTTTCTTCCACGTATAAATATCAATAATTGGGCAGTATCATGTACACGGGTACTCTCATCCAATGCAAGAGAGTACCACAAAAATTGTTTACTTGCATCTTGAAGTTTATGCATCAAATTGTCACTGATCTTGTTAACACGTCTGACCACAGTTCTCCTTGATAAAGTAATGTTGTCAAATCTGCTATATTTTATTTATTTATTTTTTTTTGGTTCTGTGCACATAATGTTTGCTGCATCTAGCAAACATTCCTTGGTGAACTCGCCATAAGAAAATGGCTTGTTCTGTTTTACAATACAGCACAAGACTAGCTTCAGTTGCAGCATCTTGAGTTGAAGACTTTTTAGTGAAAACAGTTTGCTGTTTCTCCAAATTTTTCACCAACTCAAGGCATTTCTTTTCCTTCTCTTCGGTCGTTAAATTGTATCCGAAATCGGAATGTTTTGTTGATAATGTCTTTTTAAATTGTACTCCTTGAAGACAGCCACTGACTCACGACACAACAAGCAAACTGATTTGCTACCAACTTTTATAAAACAGTACTTAGTTGTCCATTCATCATTAAAAACACGTCATTCATCTTCAATCTTACGTTTGTTATTGACACTCATCATAACGGTACATGAAATTCTGTAAAATTCAACAAAATAACTTAAAAACGAATTTAAAATTTTTATTTCTAAATGCCCTCGCGGGCCGCATAAAATCACTTGGTGGGCCGCATGCGGCCCGCGGGCCGTAATTTGCCCACCCCTGGTCTAGACGATTTATTTTTAGCTTCTGTCATAGTCAAAACTCCAAGATCTTGCAAAATTGTTACTTTAAAAAAAAGAGGTGAGGTCCTGGTTTTCCATTGTGAACAATTAATGTGGTGTCCATTACTGGAGTCTAAATGTTGTTGATAGGGCGTATGTCACACTGATTATGTGTCCGTCTTGCTTTACCCCTGAGTGACGACTGTCGGACCATATTCGCTGATCACTCTAAAGTGTGATAAACAACTTACACAAGACAGCAACAAGGCGGGACATCTGGCTTATGGTAGACAGGAATTGTGCAAGTTCTGGTACGAGAAGCCAAATTCTGCACACACAGCACAAGCCACTGGATGATAATGATGATGATAACGGTCAATGCTGAGATAGGATTTGATAACGAGGTCAACAAACAATTAGAGGACAATTATTTAGAGGAAAAGATTTAATTAAATACGAAATCAAACTATTGTAAGTATAGAATGGGTTTAAATAAAGATTATGCCAATGATTAACACACTCCTCGCTTTACACAATGTTGAAAGAAGGGAAAAAAACACAGATTACATACTGTTGTACGTATATTGAATAAAGTAATACATCAAAGTGTAATATGTCAGCTTTATTTAATAACGACCAAGTAGGAAAGAGCAGACGCTGTGGATAAACAACTTTCATGTGCAATCACAAAATAAATAAAGACAAAAATATGATTATTATGATAGCGATATAATATGGTCTGTTTACGTGCAACTAGCGAGCATATCTGGTTTGCGTGTAAATTGATATAAAATATTCATAAAGATCTGGGCCTTTTGTACACATTGAGTACTATCTATTAAACGATGGTTAGTAAGGTGGAGAAAGGAATGTTTCGTGTGGACTGGCTCGCCTCGTTCTAGAGGTCACAGATTGTGAGAATTGTATGGATATTTTGACCTGGCTATGCGGGGGTGCGGGGGAATGAACAGGCTGATATGCTGGCAGGGAATGCACCTCTTGATGGTAGATTACCTAAGGACAAGGGGGAGCTGGTCGTGCACTTGTGGGACCAGGTGGAGAAGGTGGGGGAACACATTGAGAACCCGCATGTGGAAAGAATTAGATTGCGGGGATAGGCAAGGTTCTGGAAGAATCTCAAAATTGAAAGGAAGACCAGGAGAACTTTCAATAAGATAGCTGTGGGAACGATGACTCTTCGCTGGCTTTTGAATGAGGGGACGCAACACGTGTGAATATCATGAATGCAGTGATTTCGGCTCTTAGCTCAACTCAACTCAACTTAACTATTGAAAGATACAAGTTGGGGGTGGGGAGAAAAGCACGGAGGAAAGTTAAATGAAACTAGACTATGAGCAAGAGAAACACACAAAATCAGACTGACAACGTTACACGAAACCAACATAACTGGTTTACTTCGCTGGAAAACGACACCAAGGAAATTGTCTGGAATTTTCAACTAGTACAATACTCTGGGGAAAATTGATATCATCAGACAGACAAGCAAACACATCAGCGGACTGGGCAATCACAGACGACGTTAACTAAACACCGCATGAAGATCAGGCCAAGTAACATTTCCTGCAGGGACTCGTTGAATGAGAGCTGACATGGGATTCAGACGGTATCTTTTAATTGCAGTCAATAGAAACTGTTTGATCTGGGCTCCGATGTCGATCCAGACTAAAGCGGTCGGGGGAAATGTTAGGGGAAATAAAAGTGATTGGTGTGGTATTAACCAAGCCACATGTCGAGTGCCGATTGGCCTATACAATATAATTTGAATAGCAGAGACACAAACAATAGATTGCAAGATTTATTGCCTGGCATATTTGGCTGCATCTCGTCAGGAACATACTGCACAATTCACGCAAAATAAAGTAAAATAACTAGATAAATCCTTCAAGCTGAAATATACACACGTTCGCACAGTAATGACAATTGTCGACCACGGTAATTTTAAACTGACTATCATGTCTGTCTGTCTGCACAAAACTGGCCTATGTATATTAATCATTATGTTTTTTGTAAACTTTAACAAGCGATTAGTTTGTGTATTAAACAACACGCGAAAGGCGCTGAATCTATCAATAATATGGCCGGTTTCCAACAAGTCCCGTGCAATCGACAAAGCGGGAAGGTTGTGGTGTGTCGGCCTCCCTAGGTTCCCATTACCTTACCATTGCTATACAATAGACGCTACCACCATTTGCCCAGGTATGTAAAAGAGTCCTGTACTTGTACTTAGTAACGGAAACTGACCTAACAGGACATTGTTCTTTCCCAGAGAGATTTATCTGGTGATCGTCGTGATTGATTCAATCATGGAAACATCACGTGATTGTAAACCCATAGTTCTGATCATCGATTGTTGACCTGCGCAATGCACCAGATGAGTAAACCTAATGCGTAATACACCTGCAAAGTTGTGGTCGGCATGGTCGAATGGATATTAGCGGTCCTTCTTAAACATCCGGTGGGCTGATGCCGAGGTAGCGGGTTCAACCCCTACATCGGTCAGTTGGGCTAACATTTTGACTTCTTGTCCTTTACTTGGGGACGTACATTACAAGTACCTCTGAAGTCTGAGTGGGCTCGACTAATGGCGAGGGACACTGGTAATAGGGAAAGCTAATCCATACGCTAAAATTAATCCAGTGCTCTAGAAGTATTAGCACGTGTGTGGACTACACTTGAGTTCAAAGCGCGTGAACACATCAAGAAATTAATCAGCTGAGCAATACACCAGCAGAGTTAATTACATGCGCAATACGCAGGGAAAAGTTTATCACCTGCGCAATACACAGGGGAGAGTTAATCAGTTATGCATTTAGACAGAAGAAAGTTAATCAGCTGCGCATTTACACAAGAAAGTGTTAACCACTGTACTTTTTACTCAGGGGACAGTTAATCAACTGCTCAATACAACAGAAAAGTTAATTAAACTAGCCATACAGGCTCATTACTCGACATAATGATTTGGGTCTGTTTCGTTGAGGGTCAATTCCATTTTCCATTGCTTACGGTTACCTCCCTCAGAACTCTGGTAATAGTCGTCACTCATAGGTCACACAAGGAGAATCTCAACACAGTACATAACACAGACGAAGTTCCGAATGTGTGTATACTAGACTCACAATATATATATATATATATATATATATATATCCATCCATCATGTGCCATGCCGGTAAGCGTGGGTGGTCATGTTCTGCCATCTCACTCGATCACCAGAGTCATGGATCAGCTTCGTGTTTCTGTCTCGACCATGCCACAAGGCCAAGCCATCCAGGTACTTGCTTCTAGGTCTTCCCCTTGGTCTGTTCCCCTCGATCTTACCAGTTGTCACCAAATTCTCCAATCCATTTCTTCTCATAACATGCCCAAAGAATTTTGACTGTCTGCGTCTAATTTCTCTAATCAATTTACGATCTTCATTTGTTTCTTGAAGGACTTGTTCATTGGTCTTTCTGGCTGTCCATTGTATTCTTTGCATTTTCCTCAGAAACCACATCTCTACAGCCATCAGATGTTTTTCAGCCTGACTGCTCATTGTCCACGCTTCACATCCATATAAAAGTACAGGTTCTGTGTAGCATCTCAACACTCTTTTTCTCGTTTCAATTGACATCTTTTTATTGGTCAATATGTTTTTCATCTTGCTAAAGGCTACTTTTGCCATGGCGATTCTTGTTCTAATCTCTTCAAGGCATCTCCCATCAGATGTTATTACTGTTCCGAGATAATTGTACCTACTCACTTGTTGAAGAATATTCCCATTTACTTGTATATTACATTGTGGTATTACGTCCTTCCTAGTGACGACCATAATCTGTGTCTTTTTACAATTTAATTCTAACCCTAGTTGTTCACTGTGGGTAACAATCGCATCTACTAAATGTTGCAGGTCCTGTTCATTGTCTGCAATCAAGACTGTATCATCTGCACTTGTCTTTAAGCCTAACGATGAGATAGAAGTGAAAGGTTGAGGATATGCTTGCGTTCCAAAGCCAGATGTGTTGCATTAGTTAGATCATGTCCATAGTGTCTTAGTTAGATCATATCCATAGTTCTTTAGTTACTTTTAAAGTTGTCTATCCGTTACTTTCTTGGATGTCCTCTTTTTGTATAGCCAGATCGTGTCTCATTGAATACTCTCGTTGATCGGTTTCATTCTGACAAGATTTTTATACCACTTGATTTCTTATCTACCGATGGATCCGATGCATGGTATTCTGTTTCTTATACTTATTATGCCTTTTAGCATTCTGCGCTTCTGAAAACGCCAGTAGTCTTTCGCAATCATTTCACTCCCATCTGATGAGTTTTGTGTTGTGGGATGTTGTTATGGACCATGTTTGACATTGACACTGAACTGTTGGTAGACAAATACTATGTATTATGTGAGGCTTGACTTCCACTCCAGTGTAATCTCATGATCTTTTAATAAAGTCGACAGCAGGGGGTCTCATATAGCTCTAAAATATAGCACAGCAAATAAATCACGGGCTTTTTGTGAAGAAAGTACTAGACCAACAACGAATGAATACAAGAAAGTAAGCAAGCAAGAAAGAAAGCAAGCAAGCGAGGAAGCAAGCAAGCAAGCAAGCAGGCAGGAGGCAAGTAAACAAGCAGGCAGGCAGACAGACAAGCAAGCAAGCAGGCAAACAAGCAAGCAAGCAGGCAGGCTGGTAAGCAGGCAAACAAGCAGGCAGGCAAGCAGGCAGGCAGGTAGGCAGACTGGCAGGCAGGCAAGCACGCAGTCAAGCAGGTAGGCAAGGGGGCAAGCAAGCAGGCAAAAAAAGAAAGAAAGAAAGAAAGAAAGAAAGAAGACTAAGGAGGAGGAGGAGAAAGAAAAAGAAAGATAGAAAGAAAGAAAGAAAGAAAGAAAGAAAGAAAGAAAGAAAGAAAGAAAGAAAGAAAGAAAGAAAGAAAGAAAGTATAAAACGAAGAAAGATGGTCTGTCATGGCTCGCTTACATCGCTATGCTACAAACGCCTACGATGAAAGAGCACCAAGATTCACGTTCTAAATCAAGCAAAGAAGAAATACGTCAAAGAATACACCCGTTAGCCCACCGAAGAAGAAAGGTGTTCTATCAAGGCCCACTTACATCGCTATTGTTTATGAAAGTCCATGAAAACCCTGGGTTCGCATACAAAACCAAGCAGTGGAAGAAATCCCTCTAAGAGCACACTCGTTAGTCGGATATGCTGTGACGTATCAACCCTTTCACGAGCGGCAGGAGAAAGCCACAAGACATAATCATGACCGAGACGAGCTCACTTCATGGCAACTTGAAAATGGCTATTGACTCTTCTGTCAACACAATGCCAGTTAATCAAAGTTACTTTTGACTTCTTCTCCTTCTCCTTCTTCGTCTGCGTTCGTGGGGAATGTTCTTTTTGGACGTAATTGCGTTGAGCTTGTTAGTCGCGGTTCCACTTCACGACAAAAGTTCGCCTCATGATGCTCCATTCCTGTGTCAGTGAATATCACACAAACTGCTCCTCCCTTCCCCACGTGAAAAGTGGAGCAGACAGGAGTCTCGACAAACCAACGGCCCGCACAGTTTACAACAGAACTGCGATATGTGCACCTTTCGGCCGACCATCCGAGTTTTTCAGGCATTTGTTGATAGGTTGTCTTCCCGGGTACTTGTGATACTAGTGACCACTTAACATGCTCCGTCAGCCAAACCTGGGAGTCTCCGTGGCGATGTAGCTACGCCGCCTGCCTAACGATCTGAAGATTTAAGTTCGATTACGTCGTTTGGTTCACGAGTGTAGTTTTCTCAGTGCTCCTTGGGGCCGTTGCTGGAGCTACTAAGTTCGTGCTTTGTGCGAAATTAGACCGAGCTATATGGGATCAAACTCGGTACAATGAAGTCGATACTCTTGTCTTTTTAACACTTTTAAACCACACCTGTTATAGTCTACACAACAACAACAACAACAACAACAACAACAACAACAACAACAAAGAATGAATACAAAATATAACTAGGAATCTCGAGGAAAGAGAAGACACAAATACACGTGAACGCTTCGATTGAAGTATTTGTCAACGAATAACAACAACAACAACAACATATAGCTTACATATCAAAATCAAAGATAAGCAAGTTACATGTTTTCATGTAAGGTAGGTACTTGTAATTTACGTCACAATACGAACAACAACAACAATACTTAGCTTAAATACTTGTATCAAAATCACAGATAAGCAAGTTACATGTTTTTATGTAAGGTAGGTACTTGTAATTTACGTCAAATTACTTATTGAAAATATCCCACTGTTAAGGTTAATACTTATCATTCGCACTTACATTATCATGAAGATGCGTGTCCTGTGTAATGGGAAGTTGTATATATATATACAGATATGGGAAGTCGCTTAAGACGACTAATTATCCCATGGCACTTAATCAGTTAATATTACATGTCCTTTTACAGGATGTTGCAATCAATACCAGTCTTTGTTAGCTGTTCGTGATTTAATAGGACAATTGTCACCTCAGTTTCATTTGTTGTAATAGAATGTCTTCTTCAGAATTGGCTTCTTTTTGGATAGACAGGTTTGTCTCTTTTCCTTATAATGAATTCCAAATAGTCAAACTTCAAGCAGTGTCAAAACACTCTATCAAAGTCAGTATTATTCAGTCGAGGTTAAAACTCATCAATAATAATTACAACTGAATCATAGCTGTCACTATGTGAACATTTCATCAACTTGTCAAAGTTAACACTAGTTTGCAAACGAACATAGCATAGATAACACAATGTCACTCACTGACTCACTGACTACCCCCTTGCCGTCTTAACTGGCTACGTTTTGTTACACAGTTTCTAACAAGGCATAATAACTACAACCCACGGCGGTAACGAATATTATACCTCCATATAATATAAAGCCTGGGCTGAATTGTAAACACATGTGTTGTCCATGATCCCACTCTCCGGCTGCCTAGTTTACTCCAGAGGAAAAGTAACACCAATACATCGGGAACAAGACAAGCTGCAGAAGCTGCCAGATCAACAATGCACTGCTCTGACTGTTTATTCGTCGGATCTTCGATCCTAGACCAGTTGCCGACCAAGGCTTAGGGCCTAAAACACGACTGTTAGTTGTATATTCTTTACAATATGAATTGAAAACAATTAGGTATATTTAGCTCCTGCGAAAATAAGAGTCATAATAGACACAGACACAATGTATGTACCTTACAAAAGATTCCATCTTAGGTGAAACTTAACCAGAAAACCATGAACAAAAACAATCAATAAATATATAATACTGAAGTATTAAAATAAAACAATAAGTATTACATGACAACAAAGCACGGTCGATATTTCGGTTATACAAACCTTTATCAAGTTCAGGAAAACACAAACATATAAAAAGCTAAATAAAACACAAAATAAAAATGAAGATAAAACACAGCTTCTTGTTGGCAAGAAAGAAACAAAAATGGTGGTTTGAACCGGTTCAGAAAGGCGCTCTTGGACTACAGAAGTTTGTGTTGCCAAATGGTGTGCAAACAGTCGGATAGGAATATAATACAGGGAAAATAGCAAAGTTATACAGTGGCATCAACAACCGATTGATTCCTGCTGGGTGAATGCAACCCAGAGAGTTTATTAATTGGCTTTCAATTTTAAGTCCAATGGAGTTGTTACAGAAGCAAAGTTTCAATGCAGTGACCCATACATCATCGACTCCATTGTGGTTAGAAGAATTAAAGTAGTTGGGGACAGGTTTGTCAGCGCCTTGATTAATGTCTCTAAGGTGTTCCCTAAAGCGGTCGGCAAGGCGTCTGCCAATTTGACCAATATATTTCTGCCTGACTACTTGCTTGCTTGCCTGACTACTTGCTTGCCTGCCTGACTACTTGCTTGCTTGCCTGACTACTTGCTTGCCTGCCTGACTACTTGCATGAAATCAATCAATCATGTGCCATGCCGGAAAGCGTGGGCGGTCATGACTCGCCATTTCACTCGATCACCAGTGTCGTGGATCAGCTCATTGTTCCTGTCTCGTCCATGCCATGTGGCCAAGCCATCCAGGTATTTTCCTCTCGGTCTTCCTCTTGGTCTGTTCCCCTCGATCTTGCCAGTTGTCACTAAGTTCTCCAATCCATTTCTTCTCATAACATGTCCAAAAAATTTTGACTGTCTACGTCTAATTTTTCTAATCAGTTTACGATGTTCATTTGTCTCCTGTAGTACTTGGTCATTGGTTTTTCTGTCTGTCCATGGTATTCTTTGCATTTTCCTCAGAAACCACATTTCTGCAGCCATCAGATGCTTTTCAGCTTGACTGCTCATTGTCCAAGTTTCACATCCATACAAAAGAACAGGCTCTATGTATCCCCTCAACACTCTGTTTCTCGTTTCAATTGACATCTTCTTATTGGTCAGAATGTTTTTCATCTTGCTAAAGGCTACTTTCGCCATGGCGATTCTTGTTCTAATCTCTTCAAGGCATCTCCCATCAGATGTTATAACTGTTCCAAGATAATTGTACCGATTCACTTGTTGAAGAATATTTCCATTTACTTGTATATTACATTGTGGCACTTCTTCCTTCCTACTGACGACCATAACCTGAGTCTTTTTACAATTTAATTCTAACCCCAGTTGCTCACTGGGTACAACAACCGCATGAAATATATTGGTCAAATTGGCAGACGACTTGCCGACCGCTTTAGGGAACACCTTAGAGATATTAATCAAGGTGCTGACAAACCTGTCCCCAACCACTTTAATTCTTCTAACCACAATGGAGTCGATGATGTATTGGTTACTGCATTGAAGCCTTGCTTCTGTAACAACTCCATTGGACTTAAAATTGAAAGCCAATTAATAAACTCTCTGGGTTGCATTCACCCAGCAGGAATCAATACGGTTGTTGATGCCACGGTATTACTTTGCTATTTTCCCTGTATTTTATTTCTATCCGACTGTTTGCACACCATTTGGCAACACAAACTTTTGTAGCCCAAGTGCGCCTTTCTGAACCGGTTCAAACCACGATTTTTGTTTCTTTACTGCCAACTAGAAGCTGTGTTTTATTTTTATTTTTATTTTGTGTTTTATTTAGCTTTTTATCTGTTTGTGTTGTCCTGTCCTTGGTAAAGGTTTGTATAACCGAAACGTCGACCGTCCTTTGTTGTCCTGTAATACTTATTGTTTTATTTTAATATTTCAGTATTATATATTTATTGATTGTTTTTGTTTATGGTTGTTTTTTATTTGGATACGTTTCACCTAAGATGGAGTTTTTTGTAAGGTACGTACTTTGTGTCTGTGTCTATTATGTCTCTTCTTTTCGCAGGAGCTAAATATACCTAATTGTTTTCAATTCATGTTGTTATATCCTGCTGCAACCGCTGTTTTTTTTCTTTTGTTCCATATCCTTTCCAGGATGGCAGTCAACGCCAGCATTTTGTTGGCTGTTTGTAATTTCTTGGCAAATTTACGTTCAGTAGTTTGTCATTGCCTTCTGAACGACCGGCACTCATACCATTGTATGAAAATCAATGCAAAGCGGTCTGCTGCCAAATCTCCCGCAGCTGTGTCTTGAGCGCGGTATGCTGGATTACGAAGTACACCCGTAACACCTTCTCAACATTGTCGGCTAAAGTTGAGTTGAGTTGAGTTAAGCTAAGAACCGCCATCACTGCACTCAGGACATCCCCATACGCGCTCCGTTCCCTCGATCAGCGGCCAGCGCAGCGTCATACTACTAATCGTTCCACCGCAACCTGATTGATTGTTCTCCTAGTCTTCCCTCTCAGTTCAGAGATTATTCCAGAACCCCTGCCGATACCCCGCAATCTCATTATTTCCACATACGGGTTCTCAATCCGCACTCCCACGTGGCCAGGGCAAAAAATCCATATAATTCTCACTATCTGTAACCTCTGAAGCGAGGATACCCACTCCACACGAAACAATCCTTTCTCCACCTTACTAAGCATACTCCTTGAATCTGTAATGAATACATTGTGTGTTGCAGTGGTCTCCTCTAACCAACAGAATACCGCTGTTACTGCTTCCACCTCCATTCTCATGCTGGAGGTCGTAGTCTCATATGCCAGACTCTCCTTTTTCAATACTCGTTTATTAGCCTTCACAACGAAACCCCAACCCCTACGTCTGTTTCTCACCACTGATCCATCGGTGTAGATCACATGCCACTTTGATGTGCGTTACTCTGGATCAGTTGTGCACCTCACACTCTGTACGGCCTGCTGCCCATTCTCTGCGCTCACGACCCAGCGTTACTTTTACATTGTGCCAGTCCGTCCTGTCTTCCGGCTAAAGTAAATAAGGTAATAAAAGATACACATAGTTGTATGACAGATATAGCCGGTGAGTGTAAAATGTTAGACCCTCACATAGTCTAGGTCACAACACTATTGTCATGTGGGATGTCCCTTGCAAGACGTCGCAATCATCACGGCCAGGCGAAAACAGTCCTCGACCCTTTGTTAGTTCTGTTGCCTCGTACATTGTTATACCCAAGGTATCTTCGATGTCCCAGGTCAATATTCTGGGTGCTCGAGCCCTGGCACTTCTTCCAGGAAACTTACCTTCCATCACAGTTCTTTCCAAACCACTGCGGCGCTTATTATGACCAAAGTATTTCAGTAAGAAGTAAATACCTGGATGGCTTGGCCACGTGGCATGGTCGAGACAGGAACACGGAGCTGATCCACGACTCCGAGTGAAATAGCAGAACATGATCGCCCACGCTTATCGGCATGGCACATGATGGATGGATGGATTTCAGTTTCCCAGACATGATGTGGATTATGAGCCAGTTTTCTTTAATGTTCAGATCTTATTTTTTTTTGGGGTGGTTTCTTCATCATAACAAGTAAGTAAGTAACCCTCATAAAAACTTAGTAAAGGACCCTCATGAAAAGTAATTAAAGGACCTTCATAGCAAGTAAGTAAAGGACCCTCATGACAAGTAAATTTAGGACCTTCATGACAAGTAAGTTAAGGACCCTCATTAAAAAGAAGTAAATGACCCTCATGAAAAGTATGTAACCGACCTTCATGAAAAATAAGTAAAAGACCCTATGAAAAGTAAGTAAATGACCCTATAACAAGTCAGTAAAGGACCCTCTTAAAAAGTAAGTAAAGATCCCTCATGAAAAGTAAATACAGGACCCTTATTAACAGTAAGAACAGGATCCTCATGAAAAGTAAGTATGGATACTCCTGAAAAGTAAGTAAAAGGTCATCATGAAAAGTAAGTACAGAATCATCGTGAAATGTAAGTACAGGACTTTCATGAGAAGTAAGTAAAGGAGGACCATCATGAAAAGTAAGTAAGGATTCTCGTGACAAGTAAGTAAAGGTTTCTCATGACAAGTAAGTAAGATCCCAATGACAAGTAAGTAAAGGACCCTCTTGACAAATAAGTAAAGACTCTTGAAAAGTAAGTAAAAGACCCTCTTGAAAAGAAAGTAAAGGACCTTAATGAAAAGTAACTAAAAGACACTCATGAAAAGTAAGTAAATGACCCTCTTGAACAGTAAGTAAAGAACCTTAATGAAAAGTAACTAAAAGACTCTCATGAAAAGTAAGTAAAGGGTCCTCATGACAAGTAAAATACCTCTATGACAAGTAAAGGACACTCATGAAAAGTAAGCAAAGGACCCTCATGAAAAGTAAGTAAAGGACCCTCATGAAAATTAAGTAAAGGACCTTCATGGCAAGTATGTAAAGAACCCTCATAAAATGTCAGTAAAAGACCCCCATGACAAGTAAGTGAAGGACCCTTATGACATTGAGTAAAAAACCTCATGAAAAGTAACTAAAGGACCCTCATGAAAAGTAACTAAAGGACCCTTATGAAAAGTAACTAAAGGACCCTTATGAAAAGTAACTAAAGGACCCTTCATGAAAAGTAACTAAAGGACCCTCATGAAAAGTAACTAAAGGACCCTCATGAAAAGTAACTAAAGGACCCTCATGAAAAGTAACTAAAGGACCCTCATGAAAAGTAAGTAAAGGAGCCTTAAGGCGTATTCGACATGTGGCGCTAGACTCACCTTTTTATAGCCCAAAGGGCAGTCGGTGGGTAAAGATTATTGTGCTAATCGCCCACTGTATTCTAAAAAAATGTTTTCTAAACGTTGACGTTCGAAACGGCCAATTGTCTTCTTTAATGATTGCCGAAATTGCCCGTAAATTAAACACGCTAACATAATCAAACATATTAATCAGTCAAACTTACCACAGTGATCAAGTTAATACAGCTAAATCACATATAATATCGCTCTGTCACATTTAAGACCACTCTGTCAATCACATAGAACACTTGCGGATAATCGTGGAACGAGGTTTTCCGTTATTTTATAGTGCTCGCTGACGGCGCGCGTGCGAGAGGTTGGTTACTGTCTCTACTGGCCGCTTGTTACCTGCCTTTGTACGACATTAATCCATTAATAAAATTTGCTACTATAGTATGTCCACATTTGTTTGCCTTCATTCACGATCAATTATTTTGAAAACTGTCTGTTGCATCGTTATGAAATTTTTCCAGCCGTCTTATATTTACCCCCACCCAAGGAATATGTCTTTGATAGGTCCAAAAACAACTTAAATCATTGAAAGCGGTGACATTCCTTTGATGGTCTGCTTAACAACTAGTGATTTCTCGCTAATAAAGTTATGTTTACGGTAATGGGGACCTGCAAATTCAGATGACAAACAAAGGCGTATCCGGATTCGTATGTGAGTGGGTGCAATGAAAGAAGTAGCTTACAATCGACAGGGTCGGCTGCATTGCACAGGGTTTTTATCCCATATGGCTCAGTTTCTTTCCGCAGCGCGGAAAGCGTCGCACAAAGCACGAACTCCGTAGCTCCAGCGACGACCCTCAGGAGTGTCCGGAAAAAAATGCACTCTTGAAATGAAGGACGCGGCCCGGAATCGAACATCAACCTTCAATTCATCCTTTCTCCAATAGTCCTCTTCCTCTTTCAACGCATGGTCTTGACGTTTTTTCCAGTAACTTTTATCAATATTTAATAGCCCGGACAGACAGACAGACCAGACAGACAGACAGACAGACAGACAGACAGACAGACAGACAGACAGACAGACAGACAGACAGACAGACAGACAGACAGACAGACAGACAGACAGAAAGGTAGGTAGGTAGGTAGGTAGGTAGGTAGGTAGGCAGAAAGGTAGGTGGGTGGGTGGGTGGATGGCTGGCTGGCTGGCTGGCTGGCTGACTGGGTGGGTGGGTCGGTCGGTCGGCCGGCTGGCAGGCAGGCAGGCAGGTAGGCAGACAGACAGACAGACAGACAGACAGACAGACAGACAGACAGACAGATAGATAGATAGATAGATAGATAGATAGATAGATAGATAGATAGATAGATAGATAGATAGATAGATAGATAGATAGATAGATAGATAGATAGATAGATAGATAGATAGATAGATAGATAGATAGATGTCGGTCGGTCGATCGGCCGGCCGGCCGGCAGGCAGGCAGATAGATAGATAGATGGATAGATAGATAGATAGATAGATAGATAGATAGATAGATAGATAGATAGATAGATAGATAGATAGATAGATAAGCAGCAGGCAGGCAGGCGGGCAGGCAGGTAGGCAGGCAGGTAGGCAGATAGATAGATAGATAGATAGATAGATAGATAGATAGATAGATAGATAGATAGATAGATAGATAGATAGATAGATAGATAGATAGATAGATAGATAGATAGATAGATAGATAGATAGATAGATAGATAAGCAGGCAGTCAGGCACGCAGGCAGGCGGGCGGGCGGGCAGGCAGGCAGGCATGTAGGCAGATAGATAGATAGATAGATAGATAGATAGATAGATAGATAGATAGATAGATAGATAGATAGATAGATAGATAGACAGACAGACAGACAGACATACATACATACATACATACACACAGACAGACAGACAGACAGACAGACAGACAGATAGATAGATAGATAGATAGATAGATAGATAGATAGATAGATAGATAGATAGATAGATAAGCAGGCAGGCAGGCACGCAGGCAGGCGGGCGGGCGGGCAGGCAGGCAGGCAGGCATATAGGCAGATAGATAGATAGATAGATAGATAGATAGATAGATAGATAGATAGATAGATAGATAGATAGATAGATAGATAGATAGATAGATGGATGGATGGATGGATGGATGGATGGATAGATAGATAGATAGATAGATAGATAGATAGATAGATAGATAGATAGATAGATAGATAGATAGATAGATAGATGAGCAGGCAGACAGGCGGGCGGGAGGGCTTGCGGGCGGATGGACGGACAGACAGACAGACAGACAGACAGACAGACAGACAGATAGATAGATAGATAGATAGATAGATAGATAGATAGATAGATAGATAGATAGATAGATAGATAGATAGATAGATAGATAGATAGATAGATAGATAGATAGATAGATAGATAGATAGATAGATAGATAGATAGATAGATAGATAGATAGATAGATAGATAGATAGATAGATAGATAGATAGATAGATAGATAGATAGATAGATAGATAGATAGATAGATAGATAGATAGATAGATAGATAGATAGATAGATAGATAGATAGATAGATAGATAGATAGATCCCCGCCAGAAGCCGGGCCTTGTCAGCTAGTTTATTTATATAATCACATTTCATGAAAGAACCCCCACTTGGTGACACCTCTGAATCTTCGCGCTGTTTGTTTCAAAACGGAAATCACGTGAAGATTTCAAAATCTGCCAGGACGTCTCTTGTTGAAGCTGTAATACTGTTAAAATCATGGACGTAATCTCTAAGTCGTAATTAATATACCGCATATAAACTAACTTTGAAATCTGCAGTAAAATCTCCAGAAGAAAAATTTTATTGTTGGGTGGACATTGTGGCATAACGCTAACCAGCATTATTCATTTACCTAAACATGCCACAAGAAGAGGAAACAACATTAAAAGAAATTGACTACACAACCGCAAACGGAGACTAGGACTTAAAACTTAACATCGAAACTGGAACTGCACAAGTGACAGATGACGTGGATTCTTGGAAAGATTTCATCAGCCAAGGCTTAAAAAACCATTGGACGGGACAGACACGTGACACGGCTTTCGCGCCAACGCCGGTATAGATTATGATAAGCAGCGCACTCTTGCGAAAACATGCCTGGCGAACAGACGTCAAAAATTGTGTGACCAAATTTTCAAATAGAGGAGGCAGAATGTCTTGAATCCCAGGTGAGCTTGTTAGTCCTTAGATTAGACTAAGAACCCGATGTATCAAGTATCACGTAATGGTAACCCGTGTTTGTAATGTCAATTGAAATGTATTATTATTAATTAAAACCTCTGAAATGTAAAAATGCTCGACTGTAGATTCTAACGACGCAGAGCCGTTCCCGGGCAAAATGACTCTCCAATACTCTCTTCGATGAAACTGCAATCTCTGATATTCTTAGAGATAATTATTAACTTTAAGAAGTGCATTATACTACTACATTCTATTCTAAACAACTGTGAGAAGTGATGATTCTAAAGCAATCTTGTGCATTTCACCAGAAACACTGATAAAAGATGCTATCACTACCTACAGCTGAAATGACAGTTCGTGTACTAGAATAAGTGCCTTGTTCTAAAACAGACTTATCTATGCCTATTTACAATCTAGAAAGCTGAAAGAGAAATCAATCTTTCCTTTCTCCTTCATCTATTGAATCAATAGGGTTTGACGGAATAAATATTTATATTTATGTCAAATTTTAATTAGATAAGAGCACTTATGAACTGCATTACATGAGAAAGTTGTGCTTCGCGGAACACCATCACGCGCAGTGAACTTAACTCATTACTCAACATAACTTAAAACACAACACCACTCAACACCACTCATCACCACACAACACACCACTCAACCCAACAACAACAGATAATGGGAGAGAGTTATTAGACACAGAAGAAGAAGAAGTTGGTTAATTGGGAAAACACAGAGAATTATTTATACACACTATAAACACCATTGAGTGGAAGAAATGTTATAAATGTATGTCATTTATTTACATGCATCTTGACACCTTCTCACTCTTGTCACTGTCTTACTGTACACGTTCACTGACCCCAGGTCAAATGAGAACTTACATACAGCAGGAACCAGTTGATACAAGGCGTACACAGTGTGATAAACTCTGACCACCCCAAATTAACCCAACACTAGCTTAGAGAAAAAAGGAGGGGAGGGGAACTAGTTCCTACTTCAGGAATTTAGATTTCTTCTGACCTACTTTTAAATATTGTATTGGTAGGAATGTATATATTTATGTGAATATTCATCAGTGATCTTGGTGGCTACATACCAACAACCACCCAACACATCAGCAAACTAACCACCTAAATCAGACCTGAAAGAGGGAAGCCGAGAGAAAGAGATGAACCACAAGTGAGATGGAGGATGACTTGGCCATGAGCAGAGTATGGGGAGGCCTTCAGAGGAGCTATACGGGCAGACCTGAAGTGGATCCATCAGTCAATGGACCCTGGCTTACCTAATCTTCCAGTCACCAGGTTACCTTTCTCATTGGTACACACCACACCCAATTTCAGGAAACTGATAGTTAATTGTTGAATTACCATCACACTTAACATGTGCAACATCAAAATGTTTAATATGTTTTCACACTTGTTGACCTCTCATGTATTGATGCTTGGTTATTGATGGTCTGTGTAACTGGTCCAATATGCAACTTTTCTAATGTATCTTGTGTAAATCACAATAGAGATGTATGTATTGGCCAGAAGGCTCAGGCCCAGTCAATAAATGATTAACATGAATTGACCTTCTGTTAATTTATCAGTTCAAACCTATCTGTGAGTCAACAACTTCTTTGTACATCATGTTGTCAGAATCTAATGTGATTGATTATGTGTTTGATTGTTTAAAGATAAATTAACTCATAATGACTTACTAAAATGGGGGAGAGAAGACTCTAGATCTATCAACTGCTCAATATCCATGTTTCTTCATCTAAATCAGGCTGAGAAAATTCTCCAGACTTTCCTCAGATTTGATAACCAATAAGGGGGCTCCAGAGCTATCAGAATCATTGGAGAAGGGGCAGATTTCCAGTTAATAATCATTATTCTCACCAGGGCCATAATCTATATCTCCTAGACATACTTAATAGAACGAGGCCTGCAGATAACTCAAGGTTCATATTCTGGGGTTATTGAAGATAGAAGAGGATGGGGCTCTACTTCTTTGTTAGAGATGGGGCATGCACTACAGTGATCTCCCACTCCCTTCAAAAATATATGACAGACATAATGATAAGGTTTTGTACTAAATCTCACCATTTCCCCTCAGTTGGTTACTGAGATATTGAATTTTATATTGAGGCAACAAAAAAAAAAAAAAAAAACACACACACACACACACACACACACACACACACACACTATAGAATACCGGGTTCTCTTTTTGGAATTCCGGGTTCGAATCCTCGGTAAGGAGTGGATTTTTTTTTTCTGTCGGAGGAAACAAGGAAATCATAATCTGCACAATTCGCGGCGACTGCACTAACCAGGCGGCTTTAATTCCTGAGGCTCAAGTCTACGCCGCAAGGTATTACTATAGGTAGTAGAGGACAGCTAAATCTATTTACTGTTGGTTGGTTAGACAGGAAAACAGTTACCCCTTAAGTCGATGCATTTGTGCTGAGGTCGTCTGAGCTCTGGAAAGGCATTGCATTTATCGGATGAAGGTTGATGTAGAGAGATTTCTCCCGATACGGTACTAAAGTACCATCTTGATGGGGACCCTGTTGCATGTTTTGCCTTCCCTTCTTCAAGCTAACAAAAAACAAACAAAAAAACAGCCGCATATGTGAGACCAGTTCTGAAATTTCATATCCTCGGAGAGGCAAATTAGGATGTATCTCCTCGGAGAGGCAAATTAGGATGTATCTCATCGGAGAGGCAAATTAGGATGTGTCTCATCGGAGAGGCATATTAGGATGTGTCTCATCGGAGAGGCACATTAATATGTCTCATCGGAGAGGTATATTAGGATGAGTCTCATCGGAGAGGCACATTAATATGTCTCATCGGAGAGGTATATTAGGATGTGTCTCATCGGAGAGGCACATTAATATGTCTCATCGGAGAGGTATATTAGGATGTGTCTCATCGGAGAGGTATATTAGGATGTGTCTCATCGGAGAGGCACATTAATATGTCTCATCGGAGAGGTATATTAGGATGTGTCTCATCGGAGAGGTATATTAGGATGTGTCTCATCGGAGAGGTATATTAGGATGTGTCTCATCGGAGAGGTATATTAGGATGTGTCTCATCGGAGAGGCACATTAATATGTCCCATCGGTGAGATATATTAGGATGTGTCTCATCGGAGAGGTATATTAGGATGTGTCTCATTGGAGAGGTACATTAATAAGTCTCATCGGAGAGGTATATTAGGATGTGTCTCATCGGAGAGGCACATTAATATGTCTCATCCGAGAGGTATATTAGGATGTGTCTCATCGGAGAGGCACATTAATATGTCTCATCGGAGAGGTATATAAGGATGTATCTCCTCGGAGAGGCATATTATGATGTGTCTCATCGGAGAGGTATATTAGGATGTGTCTCATCGGAGAGGCATATTATTATGTGTCTCATCGGAGAGGCATATTAGGATGTGTCTCATCGGAGAGGCATATTAGGATGTGTCTCATCGGAGAGGCAAATTAGGATGTATCTCCTCGACGAGGCATATTAGGATGTGTCTCATCGGAGAGGAACATTAATATGTCTCATCGGAGAGGTATATTACGATGTGTCTCATCGGAGAGGCACATTAATATGTCTCATCGGAGAGGCATATTAGGATGTGTCTCATCGGAGAGGCATATTAGGATGTGTCTCATCGGAGAGGTATATTAGGATGTGTCTCATCGGAGAGGCATATTAGGATGTGTCTCATCGGAGAGGTATATTAGGATGTGTCTCATCGGAGAGGCATATTAGGATGTGTCTCATCGGAGAGGCATATTAGGATGTGTCTCATCGGAGAGGCATATTAGGATGTGTCTCATCGGAGAGGTATATTAGGATGTGTCTCATCGGAGAGGTATATTAGGATGTGTCTCATCGGAGAGGCATATTAGGATGTGTCTCATCGGAGAGGTATATTAGGATGGTCTCATCGGAGAGGCATATTAGGATGTGTCTCATCGGAGAGGCATATTAGGATGTGTCTCATCGGAGAGGCATATTAGGATGTGTCTCATCGGAGAGGTATATTAGGATGTGTCTCATCGGAGAGGCATATTAGGATGTGTCTCATCGGAGAGGTATATTACGATGTGTCTCATCGGAGAGGCACATTAATATGTCTCATCGGAGAGGTATATAAGGATGTATTTCCTCGGAGAGGCATATTAGGATGTGTCTCATCGGAGAGGTATATTAGGATGTGTCTCATCGGAGAGGCATATTAGGATGTGTCTCATCGGAGAGGTATATTAGGATGTGTCTCATCAATGAGGCATATTAGGATGTGTCTCATCGGAGAGGCATATTAGGATGTGTCTCATCGGAGAGGCATATTAGGATGTGTCTCATCGGAGAGGTATATTAGGATGTTTCTCATCGGAGAGGTATATTAGGATGTGTCTCATCGGAGAGGTATATTAGGATGTGTCTCATCGGAGAGGTATATTAGGATGTGTCTCATCGGAGAGGCATATTAGGATGTGTCTCATCGGAGAGGTATATTAGGATGTGTCTCATCGGAGAGGCATATTAGGATGTGTCTCATCGGAGAGGTATATTAGGATGTGTCTCATCGGAGAGGCATATTAGGATGTGTCTCATCGGAGAGGCATATTAGGATGTGTCTCATCGGAGAGGTATATTAGGATGTGTCTCATCGGAGAGGTATATTAGGATGTGTCTCATCGGAGAGGTATATTAGGATGTGTCTCATCGGAGAGGTATATTAGGATGTGTCTCATCGGAGAGGCATATTAGGATGTGTCTCATCGGAGAGGCACATTACGATGTGTCTCATCGGAGAGGCACATTAATATATCTCATCGGAGAGGTATATAAGGATGTATCTCCAAGGAGAGCCATATTATGATGTGTCTCCTCTGAGAGGCATATTAGAATGAATCTCCTCGGAGTGGCATATTAGGATGTGTATGTCATGATTCAGAGAAGCACATACGAGCAGGTGGAATTATGCCTCTGTTTGCAGCATTTAGAGAGCCGCGGTAAATGGGAGTATTCTTCAACTAAGTGAATCGGTCTTGGAACAGTAATAACATCTGATAAGAGATGCCTTGAAGAGATTAGAACAAGAATCCCCATGGCGAAGGTAGTCTTTTGCAAGAAGGAAAAGATACTGACCAATAAAATGATGTTATTTCCAACGAGAATATGGGTATTGAGGTGCTACATAGAACCTGTACTTTTGTATGGATGTGAAGTCTGGACAATGAGCAGACAAGTTAATATCATCTGATGGTTGTGAAAATGTTGTTTCAGAGGAAAATGCAAAGGATACCATGGACAGACCGAAAAAACCAATGACAAACATATCCAAAATATGAAAAATAAGCATGTCCTTCTTGTTTATTTTCCTTTGTTCCTCTTTCTGGGGGCAATGTGACACACCTGATTATACACCTCAAGTGTCATCGTAGCCGACTTTAGCATACGTTTGTGTACGGATGACTTCCTCTAGACAGATTCCATCTAAGTTAACTGGCTCTATCTACCCGCGGGTAGGATTTTCTCTCTTAACAATTTGTCACCACAGCGGCCTTACAGCCTACTCTTTGCAGTTTACAAATGCCGTGGGACTGTATATCAAGTAAAACTGTCACACAGGACCTCCTGTTTTTCGCCATTATGCGAGAAGTCTTTCCGATCAAGAGGACGTGTGATATAATTAGATATCAATGCTTCTTGGAAATACACTCTCAGCACCATGCTGAGATTCGACGGGGTACCTTCTGAACTCGAGGCGGATACCATAATCTCCCACCCCCCCCCCCCCCCCCCCCCCCCGTTCCCCCTCCTTACCTCCTTACAATAGTTTTGTGAATATATTCTGGAAAAAAACAGTAAAGAATGTGTATAATTTTCAATGTAGTCACCACTGCGTTCAATGCAAATCCTCCAGCGCCGATAAAGTGCTTTTATTCTTGTAGAGAACAAAATTGTCTTGGTCGGTGTGCCTGGCCTGGTCGTGAACAGTCTGTCACAGAAGTCACGCCGTTTTGAAACTTCCTAATCCACTCATACACTTGTTGAACTGACAGGCATGTATCCTCATACTAGACCTTCATTTGCCGATGAATTTATATAGGTTTCACCCTTTCACAGATCAAAAATCGCATAACTGAACGCAGCTCCTTTTTGGTGCATGTCAAAAGTGGGGCGGCCATCTTTAGACTGTCCGTTATGACGTCGCCGTGTTCATCTGCACCATGATGTTATGTGTTTACCACTCTTGACATCCTTAACAACAATATTGACATGTTACAAGACAAAGGCATGATTATTGTAATTTCTATCACACTTTCAAGGTTTTTACTCGAAGCCCCCTTGAATTATTTTTGATGAATCTCTCTTTAGTCCTTCTCTGTTCTCACAGTGGTTTCATTAGTAGTTGCCGGAAGCTGTTGGGAACATCCGTGACGCGCTGGCTATCGCTCTTGCGTGCAGGCCCAGTGGCCAAGCCTTCAAATCACTTTCGAGACGAGTATGTTAATAAACCTGGCATGGACACTACAGTATACGCAGGCTTCAAAAACAAGTACCAGGAAATTGAATGGGAAATAAAGTAGCCTGTGTAATAATGACCACATCGCTCATTAAATGCCGACTGGTCTTTAAAATTATAGAACTGGCACCATATACACACGGATCTCAAAATATGGAGAAGTGTCCTTTACTTATTTTTACCCTCAATTTTTCAGACGACTTTGTATGTACAAACTAAACAACCTCATTCAGAAGTAAAGAAATGTAGTATGCGAATGAACATGAATGATATTTAATTGGAGGCTGACATAATTGTCAGTCTTATGTACATAGTTATTTGGTAGGGTTGCGGTAAGTGCAGATTGCATAATGTTTGCTTTCTGACGACAGGTAGTAATATTCATGTTTGTAGAGAAAACTGGTGTAGTGAGGTAATTTGCAGGTTACAAATATTGTTAATTGTACCACTCTCCCTCACAAGCTCTCTCTCTCTCTCTCTCTCTCTCTCTCTCTCTCTCTCTCTCTCTCTCTCTCTCTCTCTCTCTCTCTCTCTCTCTCTCTCTCTCTCTCTCTCAGTTTATCGCACTCACGGTCTGTCTCTCTTACATTCTGTTTCACTCTATGTCTGTCTCACTGCCTGTCAGCTACTGGCATGCTAACTCTCTGCCTGTCTGCATGTCTGTCTCACTCTCTGTCTGTCTCTCTTACTTTCTAACTGTTTCACTCTCTTTCTGTATGTATCACTCTCTGTCTGTCTGTCTGTCTGTCTGTCTGTCTGTATGTATGTATGTATGTATGTATGTATGTATGTATGTATGTATGTATGTATGTATGTATGTATGTATGTATGTATGTATGTATGTATGTATGTATGTATGTATGTATGTATGTATGTATGTATGTATGTATGTATGTATGTATGTATGTATGTATGTATGTATGTATGTATGTATGTATGTATGTTTGTCTGTTTGTTTGTCTGTCTGTCTGTCTAAATATATGTGTCTTACTTTCTGTCTCTCTGTTTTACTCTGTCTGCCTCATTCTTTGTCTGTCTGTCTGTCTGTCTAGTTTACTGTCTGTCTGTTTCATTCTCTGTCTGTCACCTGAAACTAGCACGGTGTGGACATTAGTGCCCACCACACTCACTAAATGTACATAATAATGCTCACTACTACTCCACAGCCTGAAGAAATCATAATCATGCATATCCGGTGTGATATATGCATAGGAATATAACCATACACTTTTATACGGTGTATAATCTGGACTTCCGGTTGAACATGGCGGATATGCGGTAGATCCGTTAAGACATTGAAGATGCTGTTTGCTTCTGGCTACAGTTTGTAATGCATTTTCTTCATTTGGACTTTTAGCACACAGTTCCTTAGTTTAGATACTGAGTGGGATGTTTGGTGTGACAGTATGAGCTGTGGATTTTATGTGGAATGGTTTTTCGTCTAACGACGGTGGTTTGTGTAGTGAACCGCATGCTCAGAAAAATGGCGGGTGGCCGTTTGTTGATCTATCGTGTTTGTCTTATGTAGTAATGCTTGTATACCTGCTGGTTTTATAGTGATTATATCTTCCATCGACGATGAACTGCAGTTCTAGTAGTAGACTTGTGTTGGAATTCTGGCAATGCCACTGCGCATGAGTGCGTGCATATGCGCGCTGTTGGTTTTTTCGAAACTGCTATTTCACTTTTCACATGGGATAATGAGGATAATTCTTTTTTCAGGGTTTTGCTATTAGGAATGGAACAATTATTCGGTGACCACTTGTCGTGAAGTTGGACTACGATTAACTAACTAACTAACTAACTAACTAACTAACTAACTAACTAACTAACTAACTAACTGACTGACTGACTGACTGACTAACTAACTAACTAACTAAGTAACTAACTAACTAACTAACTGACTGACTGACTAACTGACTGACTGACTGACTGACTGACTGACTGACTAACTGATTGACTGACTGATTGACTGACTAACTAACTATCCGCATTCGGTGGGTTGTGTTGAGTTGAGCTAAGAACCGACATCACTGCACTCAGGACATTCCCATACTCACTCCTTCCCCCCATTCAACAGTCAGCGAAGAGTCGTATTACTAGTCGTTCCCACCACTATCTGACTGAAAGTTCCCTTTTCTTCCCTCTCAGAATTGAGATTCTTCCAGAACCCTTTCCGATCCCCCACTATATCATTCTTTCCACGTACGGGTTCTCAATCTGTTCTCCGCCTGGTCCCTCATGGGCTCGATCACCTCTCCCTTGTCCAAATGTAATCCACCACAATGAGGTGCATTCCCTGCCAGCCTATCAGCCTGTTCATTTCCTCACACTCCCGCAAGGACAGGGCAAAACATCCACACAATTCTCAGTCTATGACCTCCGAAATCTGCATTCGGTGGATGATGGGATAAATAATACTCCGACCGCCCTAACGTCCTATGACGTTTCCCGGTACCCATTTTACTCTGGGTTGACCCTGAGAAACCAAGTAGATAAAAGATAAAATCCCCGCTTTGAAGTCTATCCGAATACATGGCCACCTGCCCGCAGGCAAATCTGATAGGCACTGCGCTGCAGCGGATTCGGCGTGCGCGTGTGCGTATTCTGCATGTATATGTGTGTGTTTTCGTGCGTGTGCTTCTGACAACTCACGCGTTTAATCTCCGGCAGACTAACACCCGCATAGTAACAATGGAGAAAAGGTCGTCTGCTCAAAGAATTGATCGACCCGTAGCAAACCTTTCATCGTGGATTGTTTCGACACGCATGCTAGTCACGCTAGATCTGTATTTGTTGATAACTACTCGCAGAAACAGGGCTGAAAGAAAACATGTTTGTCTGGAGTGTTGTGGTTGTTGCTCGGCATACATAGCAACTCTTTGTTGCTCTATTACTCAGACGAAAACTGAGCGTGTGAGCTACTTTGTGTGGACATTCCTGAGACCATGAAAGTGGTGGTTTCAACTGAGATGACTACATGCAGGGTCGAATTAAACATTAGGCAAAATACACACGTGCATAGGACATTGGATGAACGGGGAAACTACATGAATTGACCATTGGGCGTTTACCGCTGTCGCTGAATAGGAAGGAAACTGAGAAGACCTGGGAAAAGTACTAGAAAGGGCTCTGTCTGAATTCCACGGCGTAAGTTAGTCAGTTAGTTAGTTGACTGATCATCCTCATTGTACATTGAACCATTCAGTCCATAAGTGCTCGGATCCTCTCCTCAGTAAATCCGGCAGCGGGTAGCGGCTCACGACACCATTTCTGTGTTGGTTTATTAATCTTCTTTGGCTTCCTGCATTTTGTTCTTGTCTGGCCACACCTCTTTAAACTTGCTGTTCTCGCATGTTTGTAGATTCACATTCATCACTTGGTTCTTGCAAACGTCTTACTTCTCGTAGAACATTCAGTATATCAGCCGTGTCCATGGCTCGTCCGCCCTCCTCATTAGCATTACCTGCAAGTCTGTCAGCGTACTCATTTCCTTGTATACCCGGATGCCCTGGCACGAAAATGAAACTAACCTTTGCCAGCAATGATCGCCCCAGAGACATCAAGAAGAATCGGATCCAACACATCTCTATCTTCCTGAGTATGCTCCACATATGAGGCACAAGAAACAGAAGTAGACCCAAAAGCACAAGGAGAAGAGAAGCAGAAACATAAATGGATAATATTGGAGGGAGGTTAACATGGCCGAATGGATAAGAGACTCGCTCTAAAACTTCCGGTGTGCTGATGCAAAGATTTAACTCACATACCAGTCAGCTGGACTAAAATGTTAAAATCTTGTCCTTGTCTGGGGACGTAAATTATAAGTACCTCGGAATTCGGAGTGGGTTCGCCTGATGGCGAGGGACACTCCTAAGGTTAGTAGGGCTTGAAGTGAATTGTTTGTAGGTTTATGCCCCAAGGGTGTATAAAGGGTACAAGAAGAAGAAGAAAAGAAAATAAGCAAGTGCTTAGGACATCAAAGGAAGTGGACGCCACTGACATGTTCCATTGTCGGAGTTACCAGGGACCACGCGCTGCAAATTAAGTAAGTGTGTTGGTCTGATCGTTAGGGGATTACATTGATAATGTCTAGATCGCTATCCGATGAGGTTTCGACACCTGCTCTCGCCGTCCGCTAAGAGAGGGGAAAATGGTAACTTATTCCTCCGTGCATTGAGGCCAGCAAAATATACTAGTCCTAATACTTCCAAGATCCATTGCAGGTTCTGCTTCGGGACTTCTTTATTTCTTTCTTTCATTTCTTTCTTTTTTTCTTTCTTTCTTTCTTTCTTTTCTTTTTTACTTTCTTTCTTTTTTCTTACTTTCTGTCTTTTCTTTCTTTCTTTTTTTGTTTCTTTCTTTTTTTCTGTCTGTCTGTCTGTCTGTCTTTCTTTCTTTCTTTCTTTCTTCTTTCTTTCTTTCTTTCTTTCTTTCTTTAATGGAGCAAATTGAATTCGCGTCGAAGTGGATTTAAAAAAATTTACCTGGGCTTCAGGTGGATCCTGCCTAAGATATGTACCAGGAAGTGCCTGGGGAAGTAAAGGCGAGCGCCGTGATAGTGACCAAGTAAAGGCGACCGCCGTAATGGTGACCAAGCAGGATGACTTGGCGGAGTGGCGAGGATGACGATGGGTCTATAGAACTATGAGGCTAGCACCATATCCTCAATATGGCCACGACGTGAGAAAAAGGATCCCTTACTGTTCTATATTGTGCAGAACTGCAGATGGTGCAGCTGAAGCAGGCTCGCCAATAGGGGATCCCACAGTGAACAGCTTTCAAGAAGACATACCAAGTCGAGCGTTCCATATCATCTGTGGATGATGTGAAAGCAGACTAATTTGCATTGTTTTCGATGGTATGAGGCGTCGGCCGTTCACAAATCAATTGCAAACTAAAAAAAATATATATTTTCATGACGACGGCTCATATTTTGAGCAAAACAGAGCTATATAGTCTATCAGAAAGATACAACTCAAAACTCCGAGGACAGACCAGGCGGACACATAATCAGACTGATACAGGTACAATTAGAATTGGGACTCTTCACTGGCTGTTGCTGATGAGGACAGAGAACTTGTAGGTGCCATAGGCAAATAAATGCTCGTTGTTACGCCCATGGTTGATAGGTGATTAATTGGCTACATGATGATATACTGGCATCAACAATACTTGATTGATACCCTTGGTCTTACGCCTCATAGCCGAGGTCACAACCCACATGATACTGGTGGGCGCACAGGGCATTCATTCTGTCTGATACCCATCTTACCCGCTCTTGACAACGTGTTACCCGTAATTGGAGAAATTTCGTTGAGTGCAAAGTTTATATCTTTCTGTCTGTACGGTCGCACTTTGGGACCAATGCCTTTCTGCCTGGCGATGCTGTAATCTTCTCACTGCAGCTGTTTCTATTTATTATCTTACGTTCTGTTGAAATTCTTCCACTCTACACAAGTCGCCACAGCTAACGATTTGGAATAAACTCGAATAACGCAACACCGGTGCAGTTTTATAATTCTATTGTCTCCAAATACTGTACAAATCACATTATCAATTACACCACATTTCACTCGAACATAATATTTAGAGACTACGATTCTACGCCTCTAACTACTAATATTTTTTTTGGTTCGCATATCCTTTACAGGACATCGCTGTCAACATCAGCATCTTTCAGCTGATTGTTGATTTCTTGGCAAGATAACGCTCAGTAGTTTGCCATTGCTTTCTTAGCGGCCGGCTCACATACCCCGTAGAGTTACCGACGCGATTCGAACCACTGCTGATTCTCACCGTCGTCACGTTACTTACG